>NW_019379653.1:397156-425968 GCF_000648655.2 Copidosoma floridanum
ATGAAGTACTGGTTATTTTAAAAATTACTAAGATGAGAGTGAAAAACCAACTATGTTACAACATTATTACTACAGACTGTTTTACATACCAAACGAAATACATTTTAATCCACGCATATATTGGGAACCGCTGGCACAACAATTTTTTATGTATTCTTAAATCGTGATTGAATATGACCGTTTAAAATATTTGAGATATAATCAAAAAAATTTTTAATTTAAATGTTATTAAGGTTTATTAGACGTAACTATAAAGAGTGCATCTCAAATTCCTCAAAGTTTCAAGGCAAAGAAAAAAATTAGAAATCTTTTAATACTTCGATCTATATACATTTGAAGTCCAAAGCATGTGCAGAAACAATATCAAGATGGAATGTCTATGATGAGAAAATGTCGTAGACCACATTAATTTACAACAGTAACACGTTATTGTATATATCTTTACAAATATATTTCCATTGTATATGGGGAAGCTAGGAGGGAGCTGGGAGGGAGTGGGGAGAAGAGGTGCGGGAGTGGTGTGAGGAGCTGGGGAAAAGTGGGGGGGAGCTAGCAAAAAAGTAGGATTACTCGAAAAATGCAAGAAAATGAAAGAATAACAACTTTATTTGGGAGGAGCTGAGGGGGAATTGGGGGGAAGTAGGGGAAGTTGGGGTGGGGAGCAAAACCTCGCTCCAACTCTTACGACTATATAATATAGGAAGATATATCCTTATATTATATAGTAGTACTACCGAAAGTAAGTCTTAGCTACCCCCCCGCTCCCCCTCAGCATCCCTTAATTCACATAGTTATTCACTTGTTTTAGCGTTATTTTTGATTAAATTATATTTAAGTAACCCCCTTGCTTCCCCTTAGCTCCCCCACCACCTCTCCCTCCACCTGCCCCCCAAAAAATACTTATTCATTAAATGTTTTACCATCATAAGTGTTGAAAAATATATGTATTTTAGTAGCCAAGTTATACCTCATTTTTAAAGTTTTCCAAGTCACTGATCATAGGTCTCTCTTTGTCTATTTGCTCCCCCTTATTCACTATATGACTCTAAAGTACCATTATTTGTTTAACTTGATTGAACTTTTACATATCAAATCTCTTTCTGGTCCATTTCTACTTTACCCAAATATAAAATTCTTAATTACTTCAGGACTTTATTAAGTAAAAGACGGAATTCAGGAGGGGGTATAATTTAATAGACAAACACAATTGAGTTTTTAAAACAATAATTCATTCTGTTAGCCTAATGTTGTAACATTTCATGTGTCATTTTAACCCATCTGTTCTTTTAAAACTCTTTCCACATACGTCTGTTTTAATGCGACGATCTTTAAAGTTACACATTTTTAAATTACTGAAAAAATTCTTGCTAAACAACATTTCTAATTTCTGATGTATTTTCGGATGCAATTTGAATAACAATTTTTTGTGGATTCTTACATCTCAATAAGGCAACGTATGATTGTCCGTAAGAGAATTAAGATTTTTTAATATACAATCCTAAAAAATTAAAACTCTGTTTTTTTAATTTTTTAATGAATATAGAGCATGATAATGCATAGGAAAACTGTTTTCTATAGCAGCCAAAGGGTAATGATAATAAGGTGCCAGTATTCAATGTTATTCTAGGAATATAAACTTTGCTTGTTTTTTCTCCCATAACTATTTCTGCTTCTATATAACACTTAAATGATTTTGTTATTTTTAATCTTGTGCCTCTACAGAGACCATCCGATATACTTAAAGTTCTTATCAACACTACTGTAGCATTTATTTTTAATTTTGATACGTGTGGTGTAAGACCTTCTCTAATTTTATTTAAAAGTTCTATTGGAAAATTAACATTTATGTTCTTCTACATTTTATCAACTCTTTTTTGAGTCACGTATTCTGCTGTTGTGAAGTAACTATTAGCCTTCATTGATAAATACACGAGTTATGTCGTTATTTTGTTTACTCGATCAGTTAGTGGGGGGTTGTCACGCTGAGCGCGCAGGAAGGCGTCAACCCCACTAGTGTATATATACTGACTCACTGCAAGCTAAATTTTTTAAATAGGGCTTGAAGTATGTCGTGTAAGTAAAGAGAGATATATAGGAAGATCCAAGCTACACATACATCAAACATATCACTTTCTGGTATTAACTATGGGGGTATTAACTACATTGTTCTGAATAACGGGAAAGAAATAAATGATGTCAAAACTGAGATAGGCAATAAAGTTAACCGAGGAGAGCAAACAAATACAAGACTACAAATGCTGGAACTAGAAAAAGTAATGGAAGGGTGTAAAATACTTGACGCTCTGGACAAGAATACTCAAGCCAAAGTAATAGGCCTGTTCTTGACGATAAAAGCTAAGCTAAAACCTTAGAGAAAGTGGACGCATCACGTAATGTTGGTACAGGAATCATTGGAGATTTGCCATCGATAAGCAGAGAGCGCAGCGCCGAATTTCATGACACTCGGGGGAACATAGGTATTACAAACAGAGAAGTGGGTAATTTTGGCAATCGAGTCATCGGGGGAGACACCGTAGGAGCTGCAGAAATATATGGGGCCCGAATAGAAGGGAAAAACTTACCGCTGACACAATGGAACATGCCGGGGAAACCAGAATGGCTAACTTCCACTACACCAAACAATAACTATAAAAAGTTAAAAAGCCATGGGATAGAAGCTCTACATAATTAACAACTATGGAACAGAATAAAATATATAAGCGATGAACTCGAAACAACAAAGGAAGTCGCGTTTGTAGTAACGATACACCCAATAACTAATAATTACACAAATAAGGCCGATTCTGATGCGAATAAGGATAGAATATGGAGTTATTTAGCACTAACCATGGCTCAATATATACAACACACAGAAGCTACACCCAATCACAATTACCTACGTAGACCACGCAGAACGCGCAACAAAACATTTTGCGTACGCTCAGCCTTATGGCGAGAAACAGCTGGTTCTTTGGTGGTGATCCAACACATCTACCTCTATTTGAAAGGATGATAAGGATGACTACATAAATAGTGAGTTCAGAAAATGAAGTTTTTTTTCTTAGTACCATGGCAAGCAGACTAAAAGGAAAAGCGGCTGAGCATTTCACGCCCAGATTAGCTCAATTTGGTACAGTTCAAGAATTTCTTTGGAAACTTTCAAACAGATATGGAAATATAAGCGATTTAAATACATTAATGCCACAACTTAAAATAATTGAACAGTTAAACCAGGAATTGATAGAGGACCATAGTGGAAGGGTACAACAACCGTATAACATGCTGAGGATGCTGCGCTATTCAAATCCAAGCCTACTTCCTATTCAAAAGCAGGTTCTGAAGGGAAGCGTGAAGGGGAAGACAGTTAAACAGTTTACATATAGATTGCACCCAACATACAAGTGAAAAATTACAAGTTTAACTCCATGGACCCTTTGTAAAGTGGTCATAGAAACACTAAAAATAGAGAGTGACCTCAGTCTATGGCACGAAATACCAACAAGTGCACTGCCCGCACACAATAAGGCAACAATCGAATGGGGGCCACTAGTAAACCTGGCAAGTATAGAAGAAAAAACAACAAAAATTACTAACGGGGCACAAGGAGCAGCAGCAGCGAACGTAAAACGCTATATATACTGCAATGGACGAACCGGGCATTTAGTCGAGGAATGCGGAAAACTTCTAAAGGCGATAAATGACAGAAAAGCTCCAAGAGAAAACGGAAGGGAACTACAGGAAAATTGCAATTATTGTTAGAGACCGTAGCACTAGGTGAAAGACTGCTGCTCATGCAAGCAAAACAGGAAGGAAGATGAAAGACTGCAAAGCGAGACGCATAACAAACTCGTGAATAATACTCCTACTGACAGGTATACCTACAACTATAGGGGCAGAAACGACAATTTTTATCATAATTATAATGGTTATGACAGAGGTTATAATAAAAATGATCCAATGAAACTAAATAACAGCAACAACAATTATAATGACAGGTATAATACCTACAATCTCAAAGGCAACAATCAATACCACAACCATGGCAATATAGACTCATACAATAATAACAACAGAAGCACTCTCAACTGGTATGGAAACGACTATAAAAATCAAAAGAGCAGGAACAGCTGTAATAAAATTTCAATAGAAACATGTCACCACAGGATAGAGGTCCACGGCAGCGGGAAAATAGCGTATACGTCCCAGACAACAAAAGAGACCCACCTGAGGCTTTAAACTCGCAGGATACTTGGCATAGTCCCTAAACGTTGAACATGAACTAGAACGAGAGACATAGAGAAGCGTATAGCGTACAAAAAAAGGCAGAAGAGCCCGAAAAAAAGGTAATCGGACGAAGACGCTGAACACACTTATAGAAAATGACGAACTCAAGCTTTCAGAGTGTGACGAAGAAAAAAACGATTATCCCAAAATAACTATCAAACTTGCAAGAACAGGGCACAGGCCACAAACGGCTTAGTAACAGTGCCCTCAGTTAAAGAATGTAAGGGCTTCTTTTTATGCAGATACAGGTGCAGAAATTTTAATTATAAAGAAAAATTTTCTAAACACAGACATGTTAATAGACAGTAGGTATTAAGTAGCTATTATAGGCGTGACTCACAGAGCACGCAAAATATTGGGCACAATACAAGCTTAACTGCACAGACTAGAGTGCACACTACATGTCGTCCCTCATGACTTACCAATTGACATGAAAAAAATTATAGGATGGGACCCCTTTGAACGATACCGGGGCCAAATGAGCGCCACCGAAGATATGATTAGATTAGATGGCATAGAGATACAACTGTCAAAGCTAAAGTGTTTCAAAATAAAAAACTGAAAGATGAGCAGATAAGACAGTCTCACACCCACCATAGATGGGAAAGTATAGAGTAAGAAAGACACGGTTACCAACCATTATTCCACCATGGGCATCAGGAGAAGGAAATGATCTACCCCTACTACAAAAACTAAACAAGATTGAGGGTCACCCATTCAAGTACTTACTTAATCTAGCATTCATGACTATAACAGAAGCAGTGACCAACACAGAAGTCATAGAAGCGCTACACAAGAGAGGATATATTAACCCAATGTGCCTGGATAATGAAGAGAGGACCGTAGGAGAAGCTAAAATGATAGAGGCAAGAAGAGTAAAAATTATGCACATGTATGTAAAGGAGCATTTTAAAGAAACGGTGCTTAAATTTAATATTAAAAAAGTGTATTAAGGCCCTTAAAGATAAAATAATAGCACATTAAATAAAAACGATTGGAATTGTTAATGACCTAGCAATGCTCAATCAAACCCAGTGAGGATACTTTGTCGATACCTATCAGGAAATATTCAAAGATATAAGACTAGCAGCAGTATTACACACAAAAAATCTGGTAATCCCACCAGCAGTTCCAAGACTTTAAATCATCAGAATATATTATGAAGCAGCAATAGGTGGACATAAGGGAATGAACAAGACATATAACAGGATCGTCAAAGACTACTTGGAGGAACATGCACTTAGATGTGAGACAAGTCATCATGGGATGCACACCATGCTAAACTCGTCTAAATTAAAACGAAGCAAGCCATGCTCATCACAGACACACCAAGTAGACCGTTTGAAACAATTTCTACAGACTTCTACGGGCCCATCAATAAATCTTCAGCAAATCAGTATACACACCTATAATCCATGCAAGACTGGCTATCAAGATTTATCATCCTCACACCTGTGAAAAGAGCAACAGCCGAAGAAACAGTAAGAATGATTATAGATGAATTTATAGCGTACCTCAGGCCGCCAAAGCAATCATTATCGAACCAAGGTACTCACTTTATAAACAAAAGTATGGACGAACTTGCTTGGTTGTTTAAAATAGACAAAATGAGCAGTACAGCATTCAACCCACAAACAAACGGCGTCATCGAACGTATGTACCATACTCTCATGGAGCGCATTAAAGTATACGTAAAGAAAAATGATCACTGGGAGGAACATCTACTAATATGCATGCACTCATACAACACCATGGACCACCAGAGTATGGGATACTCTTCACACGAACTAGTTTTCGGAGAAAGAGCCAGAACACCTTCTAGCACAAAACTGCCATCGGAGGGCCAAAGTTTAAACGAATATTTTGAAGAGTTAGTTAAGACCCTGACAGAAGTGAGAACCATTGCAGTAATAAACCAAGTTCAGGCGAAATATCGATTAAAGTATTACTACGATTGCAAACTGAATTCAAGGTATTTCTTGGAGGGAGAAACGGTTTATGTGTTGAAAGAGCTATTGAAAAATAAATTAGATTCACACTACGAAGGCCCATATGAAATAACAGGTATTTATTATATGAACAAAAATGTAAAACTACACAAAGGCGACAAAATAAGAGTATCCTACGTAGATAAAATAAAAAAGCATGTATGGTAAAGGCAACTTAAAACAATGCAAACAGGGTAAGGGACACAAAGGTACAGACTTGAACATTCGACTTAGCTTAAAGTTTTTGCGGCCCCCGGACGCAGCGCAATAATATAACAAAAAATAGGGATCAATTAGGTTTACAATAGAATTCTTTATTGCAGCCCTCAGACACGCTGTGAACTATATATATACATATGCTAGACTCAGATACGCCAGCTTACATAAAAAAACAACCATAAATGTAATGAAGCAATAATAGCATTGATCAATAAAAGAATTGACATACCGTAAATGAAAAAAAAGGCGTGGGTCTCGGGACCCCCTGACAAATGTGAAACATAAAAGAATATGTTATTGAACTTAGGAGTATTAAATTGTCTGTAGTTGAAATAGTAGTATTTTGGTCAGACAAGTGCCATCGACTTCAGGGCCATTTTACGGCCCAAGAAATCGGTGAAACAGGATCCGAGGGACATAAAACAGCCACGGAGCAATGGTGCAAATGTGGCGAATTCTATTTTTTCTACTAAGTGCACACTAGCCTCTTAAAAACGCGTGAGATAGAAAAGATATTTCTTTTTTTTACCCTAAATAATCTTGATTTTATATTTATATATTAAAAAGATGTATTTTTACCAGTGAGTATAAGAGATTAGAAAAAAGCAAATCATGTTTATATTTTTTTATTAACATATATACAATGAGAACGAGAAAAACAACAGTACTCGGCAAAAAGTATAAGTATATAAGAGTATATATACTACTACCTACCTACACATAGGTTTATACATTAGTTGAACAATCGTTCGTGGTGTATCACATTCTCTGTCTCTTTTCAAATACCTGTTAACTGAGCCCAGTGTCGCACGTGCGGGAATTTCGTTGGCTCTGTACTAAAGACAGGTTAAGATGGAGTTCGAATTAACACAGTTGAAAGACGCTGGGAAAAATTTTAATTATAGTTAAATATTAATNCTTTTTTAATTCATATCTCCAAGCTCGTCTCTACCAAAACACAAATCAAATGTAAGATCACCGATCGTCAAACTATCTGACTATACAGTCTTCTCGAATATGTTATATGATTTATCAGGCAAGATGGGGTGCACAATATCATAAACTGGAGTTCGAATTAACACAGTTGAAAGACGCTGGGAAAAATTTTAATTATAGTTAAATATTAATATTTTAAAATAATCTTTTTAACAAAGAAATAATTTTTTTTTTAAGAAAGAAAAATGTTACTAATTCTAATATTGATTAATCATATTGTACAATCAATAAAATATAAAAAAAAGCAATGAAAAAGGCCTACATGTAAGAGTACAATAGAGAGAGAGAAAAAGAGAGAGAGAGAAAGAGCGCAGCGAGTGCGATAGCAGACGATCATTGGCTCTCTCTATTTCACTTACATTTACAGGGGGACTACCAAAATACCTTTTCCATTTTTTCTCATTATTTTACGCTGGTCAATGCAAAATAAAAAGTGCTTATTATTTAACAATTTTTTGCCCTACAAGCTGGTAATTTTAATTTTTCTGTACATTAAACCGTTAAAAGATATGACCAAACAATTCTTAAAACACAATCTTACACAATTTTGTCAATTACAGACCACTTACAAATAATTATAACTATTTCTTTTGAAATCGGTGGACTAAACAATACATAACGTAAATAACATCCAATTATCAATCAATTTTCTAATTCACAAGTTTCTCGGTTGGTTTCCATATGTAATAAGAACCATAATCTGATTGGCGTGCTGCATAGCACAATGAATAAGGTCTCTGACTTCCAATCCAAAGGATGTGGGTTCAATTCTCGGAGTTAGTGAAAGTGAAAAATTTCATTTACACATACATATTATTTACAACATATATATGTATATGTAGACATATGCGTATGCTACATACATATATATTGCACACACATACGTCATATATACATAAACATGTAAATATATGTATTAGTAGGGCTAACGCCCCCCTGCGCGCTCCAAGCGCCGACCCTCCACTAACAGATTGGGTAGACAAAATAACGACATTACTCGTGTATTTGTCAATGCACGCTGAAAATTAGTTCACAACAGCAGAATACGTGACTTACAAAGGAGTTGATAAAACATACGATAAACTTAACATAATTAAATTAACATAAATATTAATTTTCGAATAGAATTTTAAAATAATATTAAAGAGGGTCTTCCATTACATGAACTAAAACTAAAAATAAATGATACAGTACTGTTAATAAGAACTTTAAGTATATCTGACGGTCTCTGTAGAGGCACAAAATTAAAAATAACAAAATTATTTAAGTATAATATTGAAGCAGAAATAATTAAGGGAGGAAAAACAAGCAAAGTTTATATTTCTAGAATAACATTGAATACTGGCACCTTATTATCATTACCCTTTGGCTGCTATAAAAAACAGTTTTCCTTTGCATTATCATGCTCTATATTCATTAAAAAATTAAAAAAACAGAGTTTTAATTTTTTAGGATTGTATATTAAAAAATCTTAATTCTCTTACGGACAATTATACGTTGCTTTATTGAGATGTAAGAGTTCAAAAAGAATTGTTATTTAAATTGCATCCAAGAATAAATCAGAAATTAAAAATGTTGTTAAGCAAGAAATTTTTCAGTAATTTGAATATACGTAACTTTGAAGATCGTCACATTAAAACAGACGTATGTTAATTCATAAAAACCATGAAAAACAAATATGTGAAAAATGTGAAAAGGGTTTTAAAAAAATACATGGGTTAAAATGACACATAAAATGTCACAACATTAGGCTAATAGAATTAATTATTGTTTTAAAAAGTTAATTGTGTTTGTCTATTAAGTTATACCCCCTCCTGAATTCTGGCTTTCACTTAATAAGGTCCTCAAGTAATCAAGAATCTTTTATTTGGGTAAAGTAGACATGGACCAGAAAGAGATTTGAAATGTAAAAGTTTAATTGAGTTAAACAAATAATAGTACTTAAGAGACATATAGTGAGTAAGGGGAAGCGAATGGACAGAGGGAGACCTATGATTAGTGACTTAATAAATCCTTAAAACGAGGTATGACTTAGGTACTAAATTCCGTATATTTTTTTAACATTTATGATAGTAAAACATTAGATAAACAAGTATTTCATTGAGGGGGGGAGGGGAGTGGAGCGTGAGGTGAAGGGGGAGCGAGGAGGGGAGCTCACTCAAACATAATTTGACTTAAAATGACGTTAAAACAAGCAAATAACTACGTAAATCGTGGGGGAGCAGGGGGGGGAGGGGGGGCTGAGACTCATTTTTGTCAATACAGCTATATAATATAGGGATATATATATATATATTAAATTTTATACTCTTCTATATCACTCATATATATGGTTATTACACCTTACAAACGAGAGAGGGGCAGTAGTAAACGCGCGTGGAGAAAGAGACAGAGAGCCAAGCTGAGCCGAGCCAAGTCGACGCGAATTATACCGGAGATCGTGCCATCAGCATGGTCGCTTCATCGCGTCGGTTGAACTCTTAAACGTGCCAATAGTTGTTTTACATCAAATAAACAAAGCAAATGAGGAGCGCATGTGTCACTCTTTACGCCCACGTAAGCCCACGTCGAGTATAAGAGATTGAACCTCCTTTTTTCCCTTCTTTTTGTCATTCTCTATCAGAAACAATCCCACTCTTGCCCTCATGATATGCTGATAACCACAACACCTGAAACGACACACATAATCGTCACAAGATACGGATTGACTGCCATGTCTAGGACAATGAACAGCCCATTCTTTGGACTATCCACCTCAAAGTAAGCATAATTTTGCAAAAATTACATGGACCAGTACTTAATTGTTCTTATAAGAAGAGCTTATGATAACGCACCTGGATTACTGGTCAACTATCAAAAGAAATAATCAACTCCACCCAGTGCGTAGCAGTGTTTCCTCAGGACTTGGCTATCGAAGGACAGCTGAAAAGCCCTCGTGGGATCCTGGAATACCTCCAGGACAATAATAACACGTTAACAGCCCACCCGTGTTCAAATAGTGGCGTCGGTACTAAAAAAAAAGGTATAGTGATCTTCAGCAACCCGTAGGCTTCAATGAAAAAAGCAAGGATACTTTTTTTAAGATGAGGGTGAGTAACAGCAAATCATTGTATCCAAAAATGTAACAATGAAAACACTAGAAAAATGTACGACAAAGGTCTAAACGGAAATGGGGAATGCACCGCTGTAAACTAATTCTTTTTTAATTCATATCTCCAAGCTCGTCTCTACCAAAACACAAATCAAATGTAAGATCACCGATCGTCAAACTATCTGACTATACAGTCTTCTCGAATATGTTATATGATTTATCAGGCAAGATGGGGTGCACAATATCATAAACAATCATTTATATACTCATTAGCTGACTCATACGTGCATGTAAAACTTATGTAAAATAAGTAATGACTTAAAAAAAAAATTTTAAAAAACTTAAGCGATAGAACATTTTGAAGCATACAAAAAGTACTTAAATTAATAAAAATAATAAATAGGCAATAATATTTGTACAAAAACGAAAGCAAGATAATTAAAAGATTTATTTATTATTATGTACTGTATGTATAAGGAGAGAGCCACTCTCGCAGTTCAACGCTGACTGAATAAAGAAGAATAGGATTTCTCTTTCTTATGTATAAGTGCCTTCTCCATTAGGGGGCCTTACTATTAATATGTTAGAGAATATTCACAGTAAAACAAAGAGCTCAAGAAGAAGCACGAGAATTGACAGTAGTCCAAACTGCAGCGCCAGGATAACTTGGAGCAGAAAGGCGACTGCAACCCTCTTAACGAGTAATAGAGTTGCCGTTGTCCATGACGCAATTTTAAAATTCGTGAGACAATGAGTTTGAGTGCTGGAAATAGCTTGACTATATCGGGGGGCACATTCTGTAGGACGAGAAAAAAAAAAATTTCTTTTTTCTCCAAAATATAGAATATCGAGAAATTTATTTAAAGTTTACTTATAAAAAAAAAACCACTTACATGATTATTGTAGCTGTAACAATAGTAAGTATTATAAGGATGATAATAACAATAATAAACATATGAGATTGAACGTTGGAAGTCACTCGACTGCTTTGAAGAACGCAGTCCGTAGGACGGAGACAAGAAAAAATTTTCTTTTTTTTCAAAATATGTAACGATAGTAGAGTTATGTAAAGTTTAATTGCTTACAAAAAAGTACCATCGTTGATCACAGTACATGAAATATATCAATAAGAAAATAAGCAGATATGAGCGCCAGCAGTCACTTAACTGTATCAGGGGGGGGGGGAGGCAGACCGTATGACCAAGACAAGATAGAACTTTTTTTTCTCTTAAATACTGATGATAAGAAACTTGTATAGGAATTTTTTTTCATAAGTAAACAAATGACAAATAAGCGTATATTAAATTGTAATATAAATATCTATGTAAAATAACGTTATGTATAATTCTAATATATATGTCGTATGTGAGACAATACTCAATGTAAAATAGTATTAAGCAGATGCCTACTTCACGGAAAATTTTATATATAATTTTAATATAAGGCAAAGTGCATACATAAACAATATTGTTAGACACTTAGCACACGATGAGAGGACACTGAATGATTAGAAGAGCAAAAATATTAATGTAAAGAGAACATCGGTTCCCTACAATTGAATGAAAAAATGAGTGTAACATACTTAATCACATCAAAAACATAAGCAACAGAACACAGAACAGCCCACCCACACACACACGTAAAATTGCAAACAATTATACAATCTCTATACAAAGTAAAAAGCCAGCATCGTAGAGGGTGACGACGTGACGTCGCGGTCTCGTACGTGTAACTTACGAAAATATAGGTGAGACTCTACCCTCCGTTTTCTTTAATCTCGTAACAAGAGAGAAAAAGAGCAAGCAAGGAGAAAGTCTTTTTAAGAAGGACATGACGAGCCTTTAAAGGAAACACACACGCCAATTTGCCTTAGAATCGTGGTATCTTGAACAAAGGTAATTGAAGAAATACGTGTTGGTCATTCTCGCGACGTACCACCTTACTTATCTCTTTCCCATGTAACAATATCATTAGAAACAATGTGTTCAGTAAAATATTAACATACATTTTAACCATCGGATTTCACTAATGTGGTCTACCTTATGCATACATTTTAATTACTTTGCATCCTGATAAAAAAATTATTACACCTGAACAAATCGATGCAATTATTTTAGCTTATGCTTCTTCTGGTAGTACAAAACTTACACAATTAGTGAGTAAACACATGCTTTCTGGACCTTATATATAACTAAGTTCTTGTATAATTGATGGAATATTTACAAAAAATTTTCCAAAATCTTTTACAAACGTAACTTTATTTTAATCGAATGGTTACCCTGAACATAAAAAAAAAAAAAAATACTTCCGAACAACATGTTTAAAAGCTTTGGAGAAAAAATTAAATTTTAGTAGAAAATTAAATAGTTGTACCGTAAAATAAGTTTCTGTTAATAAAATATAAATGTCATATCATCGTTAAATTCTGTGCATCTATTCAAAGCATAATATATATTTATGACTACATACATAAAGGAAGTTATAAAGCATCCATCAAAATTAAGAAATTAAAAAACTAAGACAAAAAAATATTGAATTAAATCAACAGTTACGTTGATGCTAGATATAAAAGTCTAATGAAAGCAGCTTGGAGATTGCAAGAATTTACAGTTTGTGGTTGAAGTCGTGCAGTTGTCAATTTAGCTGTCCACCTTGAAAACAAACGAAAACTTAAATTTGAAGAAAATAATATGAAAACTGTTATAGTAAACTAAAAAACGCAGTTAACAGCTTAGATCAAATTAAATAAACATGATAACTTTGCAAAGCAAAACATTCCAGAATACTACATTTTTATAACAATTTAAAAATTTGGCAAATAAATGAATTAAAAAATACGACAGTAAGTACATTAAACACTGAATCTCCAATTTTAAGCTTGTATTAAATAAAGCAACTGGTTTGATATCGTTTAAACATATGAGAACGTATAAAGGAATAACATATAAGATTTTCAAAGATACTGTAATTGCAATTGGTTGAATAGTCAATAATTAAAAAATAGATGACATTTCTAAAGAAGCAATTGCTATTGTGTTTTCATATCAGTTAAAACAATTGTTGCTTGGTTTTTAATTTCAAAAAATGTTTAAGGTGATAAAATATGGAATACATACAAAGAATCTTTTAGGCAGTATTTGCCTGACAATAAAAATAATTTAGCTCTTTTACATATTGACCAAATTTTAGAATCAAAAGATAAATTATGTTAATGCTTTTATGTACCTACAACAAAAAAAAACAAATACAAAAAAAGGTGATATAGATGAAGGAATACAATTCAGTAAAGAAGTGTTTGGCTTGAGGTATAAAAGTTTTAATAAAGACCAGAAAAATGTTTTATATTGTTTGCGAACGAAAAAAAATATTTCCTGATAGATGGTCCATCAGGGGCAGAAAAACTTTTTTATATAAAACGTTAATTTATTTTTTCATTTCCCAAAATGAAAACATTATGTCAATGTCATGGACTGGCATAGCATCAATTTTGCTTCCAAAGGGAATGATAAAACATAGAACTTTTAGACTTCCTTTGCATCCCAATAATATAGAGAGTAGGTTTTTAGAATTTGAGTCTGATAAAAAAAAATTTAAGAGAAGTTGATCTTATTATTTGGGATAAGGCTTCAATAATTCCAAAAACAGAATTGGGAATTGTTAAAAGAAAGTTAAGAGGTTATTGTTATACTGTAAAATATTTTGAAAATAACTTAATTACTTTAGGAGGCGATTGTTGTCAGATTCTTCTAGTGATAAAAAGCTGTAATAGAGAAACTAATCATTAACAAACTATTAAATCCTCATTTTTATTAAACTCATTTAAAAATTCAGAATTAGAAATCAATATTTGCGCTAACAATAAAAGATATTGAAAATCATCATTGGAAATTGGAAAAGGAGAAATAATAACTATTAACATTCCTAAGAATTGGATATTAAATAATGTATGTTCTGATATAATTTCTAATATCTATTAATGTTCGATGAATAGTGTTATACTCACGTCACACAATGAGTACACCTCTGATTTAAATAATAAAATTCTTAAAAAATTAACTGAAGAAATTCAGACTTACTATAGTATTGTAACGTACGAAAGAATAGATAATATAATACTCTACGCTCCATCTCCTTAAATCTCCTAACGAGGGGCCCTAGAGCCAAGAGAAGGGAAGTGCGAGCAAGGAGAGAGGATTTCGGGGGTGTACATCACGAGTCTTCGAAGGAAACACACGCGCTACCTTGCCTATGATTACAGTATCTTAAATAAAAGTCCTGGAAATAATAAGTGTTTATCATTCTTGCGAAGCGTCTCCTTACCAATATCTTCTCTACGTAACAGTTTTGGTGCTAAGTGTGGGATACGGTAAGAGTCGGAATTTTTTGGTCTCATTTTACTCGTTTCAAAAAAATTTTCCCCAAGAAGCACACATAGTGCAGTGCTGCGAGAATACAACGATTTAAAATTAAGGAGCTGAGGATCCGATCAGAGGCAACAGGACCGGTTAACAAGCAGTGGCAACAGCAGCCTGGAAGCCAGTATGACTAGGGTAATAGTTGCTGAAAATCATAGGATCAAGAATACAAGAGACAAAGGAAATGGTCCCAGAAACTTTGTTCTTATTGGTGTGCATATCGACTAGCACGTGAGTACATATTTAATAAAATTAATTGTATCCTTTCCTTCCAAGGCAAAATAGGAAGGCACTAATTAGGTAGAGATAGGAGCGTTGAATTTTAATTTTTTTATTCTTAATATGCATGTATTATTTATCTGCCATATTTGTATACATTATAAAAATAAATTTATTATTTTGTCTGCTTCCTCTTTTAGAGTGTTTTTTACTTAAACAAAAAACATAAATCACACGATAAAATAGACTTAAAACCCATTAATTTAGTAGAAATTTTGCTGGAAAAACAATGCACGTGATAAAAGAATTCGAAAACAGGGAAAAAATCAGTGACTCATAAAGCAAAAACTCTACGAGTCGGTTGAAAACAAAAAACAGCAGAGACCAGAGAAGAGAGAGAACAGCGTCTTAAGGAGAGGATAAGTTGTCATAAATCAGGGTAGTCACTGGAAACAGGTGAATCCTTTACCCTCCGTTATCTCTTAGCGGCCACATCTAAGCGAAAAGAATCATATATCAAAAACCTGACAATTAACATCTAGCGCAGCGAACTCTAATAAGGGGGTCCTGAAGCGTTATATTCACAGATACAGTAATCACACGCGTCTACACTCACTCAGAGCCTGCTGCACTGACTCAGAGCGAGCTGAATTTTTCAAATAAGAACAGAGTGTGTTGTGTGAGCAAAACAGATACACTTAAGAAAAGCAAAACCACAGACACAGCAAACATGTCTCTTCCAGGGGGTACGAACTATGACGTTGCGAATAACAGGGACGAAATACAAATTGATAGGGTGGAGATATGTGATATATTTAATAGAAAAGAACAAAGAGAAGACACAGGACAGTGAATGCTAGAATTAGAATTAGAACCAAGTGGGTGCGAAAAATTAGATGCGTTGGACGAGGAAACTAGAGCAGTGGTAATGGGGATCTTTGCTTCAATGAAGGCGAAAGTAAAGAAAAACCAGAGAAAAGAAATAGTCTACCCAACAGGCAAAGTGACTAGAACAATAAATGAAACCGGGTCAACGGCAAACAATAACAAAGGGGATGAATTAAATGATACAAGGGGGGTAGACTAGATAGAGACAGAGAGATAAAGCAGTATAAAATGGATAGGACACATCGAAATTGGGGAACTACAGAAATTTTTGCGACCCAGGTGAAAGAAATGGGCCTACGAAGCACACCAGAAGATACAGATATTTTTGGGTGGCCTACCTCGCCGGCCATACATGATGACTGGAGGGGCATAAAGAGCACATTAACACATTAATAGAAAACGATGGAAGACGTCACCCGAAGAGCAGAATCAGAGAGATTAGCGAAGAACTAGAATGGATAAAAAAGACGACTTTTGCATTGGCGGCTCACCCCACGTATAGAGACCAACCCGCTCGGACTATCCCACAATTACTCAAACAAAGGCAGGGAGATAAAATATTTTTACACTCACAACCAGGTGAGGAGAGAACCTATATGGGGCGCGACAAAAACGGCACACGAAGACCACTACAAAAGATTCTGCCGACACTCTGCCATATGACGAGCAACATCCCGTTCTTCGACGGGGACCCAATTCACCTACCGCTGTTCGGGAGAATGATGCGAATGGTTGCACGGCAAATAGGGCTGAAGAGCGAATTATTTTTTTTTTGGCACCCTCACCAACAGACTGAAAGGTAAAGCAGCCAAGCATTTTGCACCAAGACTGGCCCAGTTTGAAACGGTGCAAGAATTTCTCTAGGAACTTTAGAACTGGTACGGAAGCATAAACAACTCAGATATCCTAATTACAAGGCTAAAAATAATCTAGCAGCAAAACAACGAGTCGACGGAAGACCATGGCGGGAGGGTGCAACATTTGTACAATAGACTGATGATGCTACATGATTTGAACCCAAAGCTATCGCCTATACAAAAACAAACGCTGAAGGAAAGCGTGGAAGTAGAGGCAGTGAAACAATTTACTTATGGTCTACACCCAACATTCAGATGTAAAATTACTAGTCTAAGCTCGAGGAACCTCTGTGAAGCAATTATGGAGGCACTGAAAATTGAGAGCGACCTTAGTTTACGGCACGCAGTACTAGTATGTGCACTGCCCACATACAATAAGACAATAACTGAGTGGGGGCCACTAGTAAATCTGGCAAGAAAAGAAGAAAACACAGCAGAAACCACTAATAGGGTACAATGCGCCGCAATGGCAAACAAGAAACGTTGTATATATTGCAACGGCCTAACCAGACTTTCAGTTGAGGAATACCGAAAACTGCTAGCGGTAATAAACGAGAAAAAAACTTCAAGAGATAACGGGAGGGAACCAAAGAGAAATTGCAATTACTGTCAGAGACCAGAACATTATGCGAGGGACTGCCACTCTCGCAAGCAAGACAGGGACTAAGAGGAGAGAAAGCAAAACGGGAGGCATTATCAACCCATGGACAGCACCAACACAAACAGAAACGCCCATAACTACGGAAACGGAAATGATAATCCTCACAACACTAATTACAACAATCATAACAAGGGCTACAACCATTGCCCTATGAAGTCTTATAACACGAATAATAATAATTACAGCAGGAATAACGATTACAATAACAGAAATAACAATTATTATAATAGAAATAACAACTATAATGATAGTAATGATAACTTTAATGATAATAATTACAATAATTACTATAGGGGTTATAATAATGGCGCAACAGCGGCCTATAATCGGAACAATAATTACAATGATAGTTATAATAACAACAATCCAAGAAACAATAATTATAACGGCAATTGGGGCAATGGGAACTCATACAATAACTACAGCAGGGACACATCCAACCGTTTTGGAAAAGACTATAAAAATCAGGACAGTAGGGACGGCTATAACAGAAACTTTATAAGACCTGGGCCACCACGAGATAGGGGCCCATTGCAGCAAAAAAACGGTGCATACGGCCCTGATAATAGGAGAGACGGATCCGCGGCTTTAAACTAGCAGCATTTTCAGCGTGGTTCTTAAACGCCAAGCATGAACTAGAGAGAGAGAGAGAGAGAGAGAGAGAGAGAGACGGAGAAAAGCGCGTCCGGCAAAGAAGAAGGTGCGAGAGAAAAGCTGCAAAAGGCGGAGCAAGAAGTAGTGGAAGCGGAGATGCACAACAGTCTGAATACTAGCGCAGTGCAGGAAAAAATAGAAAGTAATAGAGCAGAGTGCAAAAATACTCCTAGACAACGGGGGGGCAAACGCACAAGAAGAGAAAGGAGAGCCGACAAAAAGAATAATCGAACAAAGGCGTTGGACACACATGTAAATAATGATAAACCCAAGTTTTCAGAGCACGACAAAGAAATAGAAAAGCTTCCTAAAGTGATTATAAAACTCGCGAGAACAGGGCATATGCCACCATCGGTTCAGTTACAAGGACCACAGCTAAAGATGGAAAGGCGACTTTTTATGCAGATACTGGCGCAGAGATTTTGATTATAAAGGTTAATTTTCTAAGCACCGACATGCTAATAGACAGTAGGTATCGAGTAGCTATTATCGGCGTGACTTACGGAGCACGCAAGACATTGGGCACAGTACAGGCTCAGTTGCATGGATTAGAGTGCACATTACATATCGTCCCCCATGACTTCCCTATTAACACGGAAGGAATCATAGGGTGGGATATTTTGAAGCGATACCGAGGCCAGATAAGTGCCGCTAAGACTATAATCAAATTGGATAACGTAGAGATACCACTGATAAAGCCAGAGTATTTTAAAATACCTCCAAAATCGAGACAAATAATTCACGCGCGAATAAAAGAAAGCATAAATAAAGTAGAAAGTGTCTGGATAACTCTCCGAAAGATAGAGGAAGAAATATCGTTCAGAAATTTTATGGCCAAAAATATTAATGGAAAAATAGTCGCGGAATGTATTAATATGAGTGACAAGATAAAATATGTGCTTGTTCCGGAAGTAGAGCTGCTAGATTACGAAGAAACTTATCAGAAGCACTCAGACGTTAAAGAAGACCTTGTTGAAAGCTTGGGGGAAGCAGTGAGGAGATTATTTAATTAAAAAAAAATTACGATAAAGAAAAAACGGAAAATTTTGCGAAAAAAGAAGAGGAGCTAGAAAAACAAAAAGCGAGTGGACAAGATAATGCAACTTGTAGATACAACTGGTTGCAACCACAAAGAAATAGAACATGTGAGAAGGCTTATCGAGTCAAACCCTTACATATTTGGCCTTGATGGAGAACCTCTTAAAGCAACACATTTTGTCAAACACTGAATAAAGATGACAACAGATAAACCAATAGTTGCAAAGAGGTATAGATACCCACCGTCGATCAGAGACCAAATGAAGACACAACTAGAGAAAATGCTAGAGCAGGGGATAATAGAACCATCTACCTCCCCGTACAGCTCAAGCACTTGGGTAGTAGCAAAACAACCAGGGCCAAACAACAAAAAACGAGTAAGGGTCAGCACAGATTTTTGTTTGCTTAGCGAAGTCACGGTGGGATCCTGCTATCCATTACCGTTTCAAAGTAATATTTCAGAAAATTTAGCACCTGTGCACATATTTAAAGTAGGGGCAACTTATAAGAAGAGAATCCAAGGCAATCCGAAAAAAAATAAAAGTCCAGAGCACTGACTCAGAAAACTCGAACGGTATCATACGAAAAAGAACACGATATTGCGGTTAAAATAGTGAAAAAAGTTCAGATATGAGCACAGAAGGTCAAGAAAACGGCGATGCGGACTCTGAATCATAGAAACCTTACAAAAAGAATGCGCTGCTGCTACAAGCAATCAAGTATCGAAACGAGTGGGAAGTGGGAGAAGTAGCAGAGAAAGAAGAATTAATTTCACAGGGAACAGCAGACGAAAAATTAGGCTACATTAAGAAAGAGCCAGGCTTAGCTCGAAAGAGGATAACTACCACAAGCATACCAGCAATATTAGAACAAAAAGAGAAATTACGAAAGGCACGCAAACGACAACTTGACACTTTGCATAGACAGAAACCGCGTTCTTCAGATACGCAACTGATGACGAATCCGTCAAAGGAAATAATAATAGCTAATTGTGAAACACCATTACATATCATTTCAAGTTAAAATCAAGAATTGATTACAGAAGAACAGGAAGCTGATATAGAAGGAAAGGATGGAAGCATCAAACAAGCAAGGGAATTTTCAACAAATAAACAAGAAGAGCTAAACATACATGATTTATTGGAGGAAAGCTCCGATGAATTGCGGGCTCTAGTAATGATTGACATTAAAAAGCGAGATGTAAAGGTAAGGCCAGGAATGAGGATTGATGTGTGAGAGCCCAACGAAAAGAGCATAAGGCCCCCACTTGAAGCTCTACCCTCACGAGACCCTTAAAGCAACGGTAAGCTATTGACTGAAGAGAGTACAATGACGGTAGTTATAACAATATAAATAATATTAGTAATAATAATAGTAATAATAATAATAATAATAATAATAATAACAATAATAATAATAATAATAATAATAATAATGATGACAGAAGAAGTACAGAATATGAGAAAAATAAAGCTAGTATACCGACATAGTATATTGTATAGGAACACAGGATAAATAAAAATATACGTTTATAATATACATAGGGAAAAGCGTTAGTTTTTATTAATTCGTGGCCCTTGGACGAGCCACGAGTAAGCAACAAATCATACGAAAAGAAAATATAAAATAAGTGATTACTGTTTAACCAACAGATATTCTGACAATTAACCTACCCCCCTGTAGAGAAAGACTATTGATAAAATACGTACAAAAATTTAATTTTTTAAAATCTCCGTGGCCCCTGGACGCAGCGCAAAAATATGACAAGAAGAGAGGGATGAATTAGGTTAACGATTAAACTTTTTTTTGTGGCCCCCGAGTACGCCGTGAACTAGATATTAACATACGTTAGACTTTGATTTGCAAACAAAACAAAAAAAAACTATTACGGGGAGGTACGCATGAACAAAGCATTAATAACATTAATCAATAGTAATTTGATATAGCGTGAAAGAAAAAAAAGCAAAGCGAATGAGGGGCACGTGTGGTACTCCCTAGTGAGTAGATGTACTCAATAGGTGTAGAATTAACTCACAGGCCGAATGTACAAATTATAGATGGTAAAGATAAATAAACAGAAAAATATATGTATAGGCTGACATGTACTGGTGAATTAAAATAATGTCATGCGAGGAGTACACAAAGAGAAGTTAATGTAAAATTAGCAAACAAAAATAAGTACAAACAAATAACAATTTTTTTCATTACCCCATTGGTTTTATTGTTGTTGAAAAAAAAAAAAAAAAAAGCATTTCAGCAAGTACTGCTAGGTAGAGAGGAGCATGGAGAAATGATGATGAAAAAATAAAGCAATTTCAGAAAAAATTAAGCTAGTTCTTAAAAAAGCCCACGAGCCCACATCGAGTATAAGAGCTTGAACCTTCTCTTTTTTCTTCCTTCTGTCGTTCTCCATCAGAAACAATCACTTTCCTACCATCATGATATGCTAATAACCACAACACCTGAAACATCACACATAATCGTCATGAGATGTAAAATAACGAACAGCCCGTTTGTCGGACCATCCACCTCAAAAGGGATAATCAACCCAACCCAGCGTGTGGCAGTGTTTCTTCAGGACTTGGCCGTCGAAGGACAGCTGGAAAGCCCTCATGGGATCCTGGAACACCCCCGGGATAACAATACCACGTTATCAGCCCATACTCTTTCAAACAGTGGCGTCGATACTGGAAAGAAGGCATAGAGATCTACAACAACCAAAAAAAAAAAAGCAAGAATGCTTGTAATCATTGAAACCACTACGTACACAACGACATGGTGTATTAGTTCACGTGGGCTGCTCCTGCAGAATTGCGTCCATGAGGACAGCACGCAGAGATTCTCGTGGTGTGAAAAATTATGTTGTCACATGAGCAGTGTCGAAGTTTAGATTCGGAAACTCAGACAACAGTGCAAACACCTTAGAAAGCGCACTTTCTCCAGAGACCAAAGAAAAAAAGAGAATAAATAGAAGTTTTGTTTTTCAGGGGAAAAACAGCAAAAGAGCAACGGACGAAATCGGCAAACGCGTCTACGGTGTGGCGTTAAGAGTAAAATTAAACAAGAAATATCCATGTAATCCCTATCCTAAGCCTCATCATGTTAGAGAAGAGAGAGGGGGAGTAGCAGAAAAAACATAGTATCAGAAAATGTAAGAATAAAGCATACTAGAAAAATGTACGACACAGGTCTAAACGTAAATGTGGAATGCACGGCCGTAAAATGATTCTTTTTTGAATTCATACCTCCAAGCTCGTCGCTACTAAAATACAAGTCAAATGTAAGATAACCGATCGTCAAACTATCTGACTATACAGGCTTCTCAAATATGATATATGACTCCGTAGGCAAGATGGGGAGCACAATATTATAACCGACCATTCACATACTTAGTTATCGACTCATACGCACACGTTGAGCCAGTGTAAAATAAGTAATGACAATAATAAAAAAATATTTGCAATAGAAAATTTGAAATGGACAAAAAAAACTTACGTTAATGAAAATAATAAATAGGCAATAATATTTGTACAAGAAGGAAAGCAAGATAATTAAAAGAATCGTTCATTGTTATATACTTGATATGTGAGGAGAGAGCCACACTCGCAGCTCAACGCTAACCTTATAAAGGGGAAATATAAGAGAAAGGGTAATGTACAAACGGTAAAACACGTAAACAAATAGCTACCAATGGGATATAAATAGTGTTAGGACAAGTATTTACCACAGAGACTAAAGCGTGGGCTCCTAGGCAGGAACCAGGGTTGGCAACTAATAGCTAACAGCTTTATATATTACAGAGTTAAGAAATTTGGCATGGGTCTTTTTTTTCTTATATATAAATGCCTTCTCTATCGGAGGGCCCTACTACTTGTATGTTATAGAATGTTCACAGGTAAACAAAGAGCTCAAGAGGAAGGACACTATGTGGGAAAATCGATTTTCCACACTAATATCAGTGCGGAAAAAGCCTATTTTCTGCATACTATTGCGAAATAGTAGTTTTCCTACGAGTTTGAAAAGTCTTTGTTTTGCTAACCGAGAGGTTTGCGGCCCGAGCCGAAGGCGAGGTCCGTAACGAGGTTCGTAAAGGAGACTTTTCAAACGAGTATCGGAAAACTGCTTTTTTGCCCGAGGAAGTACCAGCCTCCCAAAACCACCCAAGGGCGGAAAAGATTTTTTTTTTACTTGAATACTAATGATAAGAAGTTTGTACAGAATTTTTTTTTGTAATTAAACGCACGCAAAAGTTAAAATGAAAACTAAATTGTAAAACAACACCTAATGTAAAGTTGTATTAAGCAATTGCCAACCTCATGGCAATTTTGTACATAATTGTAATACAAAGCAAAGAGCATACACAAACAATATTGTTATACACTCGACACACGATGAGAAAAAATTTAACAGTTGGAAAAGCAAAAATAATAATGTAAAGAGAACAGCTGTTTCCTACAATTGAATAGAAGAAAAAGTGTAAAATACCAAACTTCATAAGCAATATAAACAACAAAACACAAAACAGCACACACACATAAGATTGCAAACAAGTACACAGGCTCTACATAAAGTTAAAAGTCAGCGTCGTCAAGGACAACGACGTCGTGGCCTTGGACGTGTAACGTACGATAGTATAAGTGAGACTCAACGCTCCCTCTCTTCAAATCTCGTAACAAGGGGCCCTAGGGTCAAGGGAAAGGAAGCGCGAGCAAGGAGAGAGTCTTTTGGGGGAGTACACGACGAGCCCTCAAAGGAAACACTCGCGCTTCCTTGCCTATGATTACGGTATCTTGAATAAAGCTCCTTGAAAAAATAAGTGTTGATTATTCTCACGAAGCACCTCTTTACCAATATCTTCTTTATTTAATAGTATGGACATCGCAACTTGAAGAGGAGTTGATAAATCGGACGATAATATTTATTCAAATTTTTAAGTTAAAATATTGATCAATATTAGTAAAGTATTGCTACCTCATAAACTAAATCTAAAAATTATTGCCGTAATCAACACACAACTCGGGGTGCTAACTGGTCGCTTCATTTACTCATAAAATAATACAAGTGCCAACTACCACACAAACTGGGGCGCTTTCTGGTCGCTTTGTTAATTAACAATATAACAAAAGTGCTAATCACCACATAACCCGAGGCGCTTACTGGTCGCCTTATTAATTAATAAAATAATACAAGCGCCAATCACCATGCAACTCGAGGTGCTTACTAGTGACTTTATTTATTAGTAAAATAACACAACTGCTAGTCACCGCACAACCTGGTCTGCTTACTGGTAACTTTATTTATTAATAAATAAACACAAGTGCCAATGACCTTACAATCCATGGAGATTTTTGGTCGCTTCATTTATTAATAAAATGACACAAGTGCCAACAACCACATATCCTAGGACGCTTTCTGGTTGCTTTGTTGATTAATAAAATAACATAAGCGCCAATTACCACACAATCTGGGGTCCTTTTTAGTTGCTTTGTTGATGAATAAAATAACACAAGCGCCAATCACCACACAATCTGAGGTACCTACTGGTGGCTTTATTTATTGCTAAAATAACACAACTGCCAGTCACTACACAACCTAGGGTGCCTATTGGTCGCTTTATTCATCAATAAAATAACACAAGTGCCAATCACTGCACAACCTGGAGTGCTTACTGGTCGATTTATTCATTAATAAAATAATCCAAGCACCAATCACCGCACAACCCAGGGTGCTTACTGGTGGTTTTATTTATTGATAGAATGACACAAGCGCCAATCACTATACAATCCGGGGTGCTTACTCGTGGCTTCATTAATTAGTAAAATAACACAAATGACAATTACCACACAACCCGGGGCCCTATCTGGTCACCTTATTGTTGATTAAACAACGCAAGCGCTAATCACCACATGACCCGGGCGCATACTTATCACTTTAGTTATTAATAGAGTAACACAAGTGCTAATCGTGTGTATGATAGCTGTGGAGGACTATGGGGGATATGTGATATGCCCTACACTAATAAATATAATGTGTAGTGAGATACACACACACAACAGACACACATTTTTTAAACGTTTTTCTGTATAATTCTAATTTTTGTTAAATTTTTGCTAGGTCCCCTTCTACCTTTCTTACTAAACTCAGCCACCTTTACTATTGTATAACCAAACAATCTAATAAGCTTTTTTATTTATATTATGATTTACCTTTAGCTATTCTTTAGCTGCATCTCTAAACGAGGTCAAAGAATACATTTTATTGTGGCATTCCTTGTTAAGCTACTTCTTATACCCCCCTTCTAAGCTTTTCCTACTTTTTTTAAAAAGATTTAACCCTCTTCACAATTTTTAAGCAAATTGTCAGGGCAGTGCTACAATAGTTGTTTTATCTCTCTTTAGATATTTCATACTGCTTTGTTAGAAATTTTTCAATCTATGTAATTTATTAACTTATTTTAACACCACTCTTGATGAAGTGCTATGGTGTGATGATTTGTTTTATTTTTAAATTCTTATTACAATGCTAGTTTAACTATTTTGTATGAACGTAACAATTTTCATTATTTTTACATGGAATTTTTGCGGCGATAAGCCTTCATTGATGTTTATAAATCTAATTATTAATTTACATATATATTACTATTACATCAATCATCACCATTGTAAGTAGCATGATCTATGCAGTAACATGTTCTCATTTTCTTTACATGATTTAGTATTTTTCTATTTAAAAGGAACATTAATTTCTCATGAGAAGTAATTATAACGTAATGTACTGGAAAGTAAATATCTTTGCAAAAAAGTGCCAGAACAAACATCAGTTATTTCTCATTCTATTGGCACTTGCAATGATTTAATTTTTCCTTTCCCAACATTGACTTACTCTTTTAAGATTTTTTGTCAATCTACGGCTTCTTTGGTTAGTTTTTGAGAGATTTACTCCTTAAATAAGAAAATTAAATTTAGCTGTAATAAAGCATCTCTTTTTTTTTTCTTTTAAAATCTTCAATAAAACTTCTATAAATTTTTTTCTTAAATTTGGGCCTTAAATATCTTCAGACGCTAAGAACCACGAGAAACAACTATTGAATTAACATGGTAGCATAAATTTTCAAGCTTTTTTAAAAAAAGTATGATTTTGAAAATCATGTTTCATTTTTACATGTACTTTATAGTAATCCATTAAATTTTCTGAACATTTCAAAAGATTCTGCTCTATTATTACGATTTAAAATTAGTTACTACTTTTCAATGTACAAAATTCATGGGACCCATAACTTAGTACTGTAAATAAAGAAGTTAAGTGGTATCACACAATTCTTATTTTAAGATAGAATATTGGATTTTGAGTTAATCCCTTTGCTTTATACCTCATAGCTGATGTGAAGAATTAAGGGGACGTAGCATAGACTAAACAATTCTTTAGTATTTTTTTCTAACCTTCTTTAAATATTTTTCATGACTCCCTTTATAATTATTTTCTTACTAATACATAAAGCAAAGTCACTAAAACCGTTGTAATCGCTAACCGCGAAAACTACTGAACCGATTTTGCTGAAATTTTGCACACTGATTCATGATACTTCCTAGATGGTTTTAGTATAGTTTTAATCTTAAAAAATTTAATAACAATAGCAATAAATGAGCTCAAAGTTTTGCAAAAATACGCCAGCTTTTCAATTTAGTTCAGTAAAATCTGCTAGGTGACGTCGACATAAAATCGAAGCTATCTGCAACATAATTAAATAACTGTGGTTATAATAGGCCGGAGCGTCTCGAAAGTGCTGTAGTCGAGCATCGGCAATTCAACGAGCTGTATAGAAAATGCTGATGATAGTCTCGCAGCTGGGTATCCCGGTTACGGACGACACTCTTCTCTAAGGGGGAAGGGACCTAGGTGTCCATTCACCCTGAATCTCGACGAGTGTAATAAAAGAAAAAAAAAAATTACTTCCAACCGATGCCGTCTCTGCCACAATACCAGGAGACATATCTAGCCAGAGCACAATCTGCACCAACTCTTCAGAGTTGTGTGGCTGTCCCACTATCCCACCTGGTGCAGTTAGAGAAATTGTGGCTACAAATGTAAGCAAGGGAAAAGAAAACAGCTCTGAGGGGCACGGGCAGCCACAATGGCTACTTTCTTGGTCGTCACGTTCCCAACGCGCTTACCCACATGTTCCCGTCTAACGATGAGCGGTTGGTTATCCGGGGAACGACCCGAAGATGAGATATTCTTTAGTCAGCAGCGTACCTCCTTCCATCTCAGTCTCCGTACATCGAGACTCCCAGGGTAAGAATCAAGCTACCCGTAGCCAGCTCTTCATTATCAGGAATAATAATAAAGAATAGCCTGGAAGTTTCACCACTGGCACTTTTTAGGGCCATTATAAGTATTTACGTTCCCTACTGAACCATAAATTTCACCGGTTCTTTTTAGGATCCACCTAAGTATAAACTACCTTGCCAACAAATACATTTTTACTACCATTTCCGGAAGCGATTCGTCGACTTAAAGACTATATTAACTAAAGACGGGCACTATTACATCATGTCAGCCATTCACTAGCAGACGTCACCTGCGGAGTTGTTCTTCACAAGGCTGGAAAACCCAGTGACCGACGACCGTATAATTACCCTCTCGACTCTAAGCATTCAACCAGGAAGCACTGATCCTCTCCAAGGTCTGCGCTGGGCAAACCTATAACAGCTATGAAGAAAAAAAATTGAGCCAACGGATAAGCCTCCACTGGACAAGTATCACTAACCAATCTCCCCATCCAAGATCACCAAAACAACTGAATCTGCAAATAAAAAAGGTGCTTTAGACACCAACGTCTTCGACGTTATACCGGAAGACGTTGGGAAAGAGCACTACAACTAACCCCAAAGCTTCGGACTTTATAATTTTTCTCCCGATCAGTCTGGGTCTTCAACAGCAAGCCAGAGAAGATCACCCTGAGGATTCCAGGCAGTCACAATTGCTGTTAACTACAGTCAAGAAAAAGTTAACTTAAGAAGCTCACCGGTCTTTTTTAGAGCCATAGGACGTCGAACTACCTTGCCAAAAAATATATTAGAACTTAACAAAGTTGACAGAAAACAGCCTTTAGGGGTCACAAAAATTTTAAGCCAAAAGTCGCAAGAGGGTGAATTGGAAGAAAAACTTCAAGTGTATCTAATAAATACAATTTTACTTAGGCATCAAGAAACTGATGCAAAAAATTTATCGAGCTTGAAACAGCAGCGTCAAAATCGACAACCAAAGAGTCCATTACGTGAGAGATCAGCTTTTCATTGTACCCTCACAGCAATCTCTGAAATCTTTAAAGTTCCTACTTCAGATTTTTTAATGAGTAGAAAATGTATTTGTGTTTTTGTGGCAATAAAAATGTAGGGTTTAAGGTCCAGGACTTTAATGCTCTGGTAATAAAGTTGTGAGATATGAGAAAAAAAAATTTTTTTTAACATAAATTTTTTGGAGGGCTTAAAATCTCAACAGC
>NW_019379653.1:441077-499076 GCF_000648655.2 Copidosoma floridanum
GCACACGCTCTGCTAAAGTGTGCTGTCATTTGCAGTGCTCATAATATTTAAAAAACTTTTTTAAAAAATGAAAAAATTAGTAGTCGTTACATTTTACCATCTACTTACATTGGAGCTTCTAGACACATGCAGCAATACTATCAAGACGTCAAAGCTATAATGAAAAAATGTGGTAAACCCAATTTATTGATTACTGTAAGATGCAATTTGACATGGAAAAAACTGAAACTAATATTATCTGAATTCCAAAACAAAGCCTAACCGAATTTTATTTTAAATACAACTGTTAAATAATTTCATGCAAATTTAAAATCTATTTTAGAATATATTACTTACAAGTACAGGGTTGGTAAAGTATTAGCTTACAGTTATACTATAGAATCTTAGAAACGTGGACGATGGTTTGATAAAATGCACATCTTTTAATATAACATCCCAACAATAAGTCAATTACCCCTGAATACTTTGATAAAATAATATCAGCTAAAATACCTTCCAACAATTAAACTCTTGCAAAATAATTTCCTTACTATACATATATTGCCAGATTCTTATACCTTACATAGTCCATGTTTAAATAAAAGTTATAATAAATGTGTCAAAGAATTTCCTAAATCTTTAACTCATGTAACATCGTTAAAGGAAAATGGTTACCCACAGTACATGAGACAAAATAATACTGTTAATAATCATTGACATAAAACTAAAAACAAAGACAAAATCATGGTTGATTATTCAATGGTTGTACCATAAAAGAAATACTGAATAATGAAATATGAGTGTTGCGTAAATGTTGAATATTTTGCGTCAATATAAAGTGTTTAATACATATACCACTACATTCATGTGGGCAGTAACAGAGTGTTTGCGGAAATTAAAAGAATTAATAGTTATGACACTAAAACCTTTGACAAAATTAAAAATTACGTTGATGGTAAATATTTGAGCTCAATGTAAGCAGCTTGAAAATTGCAAGAGTTTCCAATTTGTGGTAGAAGTAAAAAAGGGCCAAATTCACCCATATATCTTTAGAGTAAGAAAAAATTTTAACTCGAATAAAGTAAAATTAAAAACACAATGAAAAAATGTCAAACAACCTTTACAGCTTGATTTAAGTTGAATATAATTGATGGTTATGCAAAATATTTCATGTACCTGAATATTCCAGAAAGCTGTATTTGTAGTAATAATCAAAGGATTTGGATAGAAAAGAACAACGTAAAAAAAATAGAGCAACCGGAAGATTTAATACAGTAACTCCTAAAGATCATAAACAACTTTTTTTTTAGTTATTATTAAATAAAAAGCATGATGCATTATTATTAAAGCATTTAAAAACATGTAACAATATTAAATACAAAATATTCGAAGGTACTGTAGTTGTTATACGTGTAATAATCATGATACTTCGATTCATGAAATTTTTAAAAAAGCTAGCAGAGTTGTGCTTTATATTTAATTACGACAACTCAAGTAAACGTTTAAGGTGATAGCATATGGTTGAAATATAAAATGTATACAATATAAAATATATTGTACAAAAGATTTTATTGATAACACAGAAAACAGCACTCTTTTACAGGTTAATTAATTTCTTGAATTGAAAGATAAGTCATGCTTATAATTTAATTCACAAGTTCCTAGCAAAACTATTTTAAACCTAAATAATAACGCTGAGGACATTGCATTGTGTTTTTATACGTTGAGTTCAATGTATACTTAGTTAAATGATGATCAGAAAAATATTTTTAATATTCTAAAAAGTTCCAAAAAGTTGATTTAAAAGTTAAGAATGAAGCATGAATGATTAAAAAAGAAGCCTTAGAAATAGTCAACAGGACTTTGCGTAATCTATATTATAGAAACACACACGTTGGAAATAAATCAATAAATTTAGGAGATTTTCATCAAATTTTTCTGTTATAAGATACAGTAATGAAGATATAGTAATTGATCAGACTATTGAAACATCATACTTACGAAAATTTTTTAAATATTTTTTAATAAATTTTTAATATTCGTTCGATGGATGATAATTTATTAAAANGCTTATTGTCTTTTAAATCTTCGATAAAAAATTTTTTGGAGTGGTTCCTAAACAAACTTATTACGGACATCTTCAGATATTAAAAACCATGCAAAAAATTTTCTCAGTTAATATGGCAGCATATCGTTACGAGCTTTTTTAAATATTTTTTAATAAATTTTTAATATTCGTTCGATGGATGATAATTTATTAAAATTGTTGTTAGACAACGAAAGACTAACAATACATTTTCAAAAATACTTTATCAGCGCAATGAGTGTTCGATTATTAAAGCTATATTGACGTTTTATGATAGATACACTTATTCTCTAAGTAACAGAATATCATATCAACTGAACGGAAATATATCAACTAACTGTTACATGAATAATGTACTTCACAAAGGTGTTCATAAATCTGACAGCATTTTTATACCAATTCTGCAATTGACTCTTTAAATACTGTTCGAAAAAGTCTTTTACTCCATAAACTTATTACTAAAGTTGAAGCAATAATAACATTAATACAAAATTAAAGTAAATGTGACGGTTAGTGCAATAATAAACGATTAAAAATTAAAAACTTATTAATCAAAAATTTTATATTTTATCAATACGTATAAGGTCCATTTATTTGCTTTTTTGGTGGTGTGAAATACAAGATAAAAAAAATTGTTTTGCAAAATTAAGTTTAATTTGCAGCAGTAGTTATAGAGGAACAAGAAAAACAGTGTAGGCGCTGTAAAAGCGTTGTAAGAGGCTGTAGAGAAACAAGATAATAGTGCGAAGTGCTGTGCTATAATTACAGAGCAGTGATATAATATTTGTCACAAAAAATAAAAGTATGAAAATTTTATGATTTTGAAATGAGCATTTGAAAATACACGAAAATTTGTGTAATTGTAAAATTTCCAACATAAAATTAAAGGCTGTCCTGTCTTTAATTCTGTGATTTTAATTTTTTAATAAAATTCAAGATTTTCAAGATGAATGTCAAAGTAATAATATGCATGAAAAATTTTGTTATACGAGCATTTCTATTTTTTTCTTTTTTAATGCAAGAATTTGGAAATACAGTGCCCTAATATATAAGTTTCTCTTATGTTTTCACTTGTTAAAAGTCTAATTTCAAAGATGCATTTTTTGTACTTGAAATACTGCTTAAATATACTTCTTAGAGAAAAATAAGAAATTATAAGGAATAAGCTTTGCCAATCAAATAATAAAATTGTTTATGATCAAAAATTTCTTGCCATACAATGTTTTTAATGTTTGCTTGGTGCCCCAAATCATTTTGTAAAAATATATATTCAGGATTTTCACATCTTGATACCAATACGTACAGTTGTCCGTAGGAGAACAAAGGTATTTTGTAGTAAAATCCCAATTTATCAAAACTTTGACATTGTCTTTTATTAATTGTCATGGAGAAAACTAGAGCTACTGGAAACTATTTTCTGTATATAATAAACAGTAATGGTAAATTACGACAGGTATTTTACTTGACTTTCGAAATAAATTATTACGAGATATTTTACTAATTATTCATTCTGCTTTTAAACTATGTTTAAAAAATTTTGTTATACGTTATCTAATGCCATTGCACAACCTATTTAATATAATCGAGTTTCTTATTAATATAACAATAGCATTTACTTTCAAATTTATAACATGTGGCGGTAATCCCTTATGTATATTTTTGAGAGTTTCTGTAAAAAAATTTATGCTTATACCTTTATCAGAAACGATGAATACCTTTTTATTGTTAAAATCAATGCTGTTGTGAGTATGGTTTTTTTTCTTTAATATAATCAAAATTTTATTATTAAAAATGTACGAAAGTTCGTTGTGAGTTGTTAAAATTACTTTGTATAGGCAGCTATTTATACCATCTCCATAAATTTGTTAACACACATCATCAGTTTTTCATTCCTGTAGAATTTCGAAAGACTATCGTTCCATTTCTTATGTCCATTAACAATATTGAAAACTTTAAATCTGTACACCGCATATTACTTTTAAATTTTATAATTTTAAAGTGTTTCCATATAACTAAATACTTTATAGTTTCATTCATTATAGGACTTTCACACTCCTGCTTTATCACTAAAGGTATTTGTATGAATTCGCCTCCTAAAGTAGATAATTTTCAACCAAATAAAATAATATTACCACATGAGTCTTTTAAAGTTTTATCCACTATTTCCAAAGCTTTTTCAAAGATCATTAAAACTTCGTCCCAAATAATAACATTTACTTCTTGTAATTTTTTTTTAACAGCTTCGTATTCTAAAAAAGAACTTTCAATATCTAATGGTAATTATAATATTTTATGACTTGTCATTTCTTTAGGTCATAAAATTGAAGCAATTCAAGTCCAAGCCATAGATATAACCTTCTTCTTCTTAAACAAAAAAATAAAAAAATAAATGTTGTGTATAAAAAAGTTTTTACAGAACCTTATGGACTATCAATAAAATATAANTACTGTTAATAATTTTATTACAAATTATTCCTTAATCATTATTAAGGTTAAGAAATTAATCCTTAAAATTTGTTTCTAAATCAATTACAGTTCCATTGTACTTAATATTTCCAGATGTTACTGTTTTATTGAGTTCTGGTAGTCCATAATCTTTACGTGACTTTTTTTTTAATTTGAAGATCTTATTTAAATGTTATGAAGCATTGTTTTGCTTATTGTCTTTTAAATCTTCGATAAAAAATTTTTTGGAGTGGTTCCTAAACAAACTTATTACGGACATCTTCAGATATTAAAAACCATGCAAAAAATATTCTCAGTTAATATGGCAGCATATCGTTACGAGCTTTTTTAAATAATTTATGAATTAAAGAGTTGTGTTCAACTAAACCTAAAGCAATATCTGTATCTCTAAGCGTACTGTTACGTATGTTAGTAACTGTTTTTAAATTTTCGAAGAATTCAGCTTTACTCACCCGATTTTAAATTGATTTTTTAAAAATCACTCAGCGTCTTTGGCTGACACTATTTTTAATCGCCCTATTGTTAAATGATGTCTCACTCTTTCGCTTCTATCCTAAGTTTTTACCTCCAAAATAAAACAGTTATATGATGGAATACTCACGTATCTTATTTTTTTGCAAAATTATCTATTTCATTTCATTGAAACAAAGCTGTTCATGCTGTTTTTGAGTTTGCTAGAGCTTTAAACATTTAATTTTTTTGAAAAACTATTTTCTGTTTATTTTGAATACAACTGGTAAGTTGAATGCAGAATGACTACGTCTACACAGAGGGAACTTTCGTAATCGCAATGCTGTTTCCATGTGGCTTCAAAAGCGCCCATCTACATACTCTGATATTTTATCAAAAATTTATAAATCGTCTTTTTTATCACTTGTATCAGTTTTTGTTGCTTTACGTGATGCTATATCTCCTTGTTTATGATAACAGTTGAAAATATACGTTATACTTTGAATATATGCTTAATACTCAACATTAATGTGGCAGTTATATTTTGTTAATAAAAATAGATTTAATGGTACTACCATTAATTTATCAACTAAAATTTTTTGCATACTATTTTTGATTCTGTATAAGTGATTGTCACTTTTTTTGCAATTTGTACATCCATTTTTGTAAAAAAAGTATCATTAGTAAAATTTTTCGGAAACTTTTTCGTACAAATTTTTTGATGACTGGTAAGACATAGACTATTTGTACCATGAGGTCCATGACGCATGAGTTTAAAAATAATTTTTATATTTGTGAATCAAGTGGAATTTCTGCTAGTGAATATTTATTTATGTCTATGATTGTAAATAATTTGTTGTTTATATGCAATGTTACAAAAATATAGAAATGAGGTAGTCCTCTTTTTGAAAATTAAATTATGTAAACGTAAGCTACAACTTTTTCAAAAATATTGTGTTAAGTTATACCGTCTAAAATTAATTTTACTTTTGTATGAAATAATCAAACAGTTATATTTTTTATATCATTTGGGGTGGTGCTTTCAGGAAAGTTTTTTAAAATTTGCTAGATTTTTAAGCATTTAAGGTTACATGTAACATTAATAAAAAAATCAGATTGTCCAAACTTTCGTATTATTACCATTGCATTTTAACTATGTTATTCTACTGCGTTCTATCGTAATACATGCATGCAAAAAAAATTGTTGCGTTAATATTCCAGCACATAGTATGGGACTTAAAATTTTAGTTTTTGATCGGTAGAAAGTTCAAAATAAGTAATATTGAGGGAATGTAAGATTTTCTGCTTTTGTTAAGAGTTTGTGTTCGTCATCTATAATTCATTGTATGTCTACTACTGGAAATAATGTTGAAAATAACATAGAATTAGCATGCTGTATCATGCATGCAGCAGCAATAATGAAACCTATAAAGATGTTGATAAATCAGATAATAATATTTATATAAATTTTCCCGTAGAAATGTTAAACAACATTCGTAAAGGCTTGCCACCTCATNATGTTGATAAATCAGATAATAATAATTATATAAATTTTCCCATAAGAATATTAAACAATATTCGTGGAGGCTTGCCACCTTATAAACTTTAATTAAAAATATGTACAAAAGTAATGTAAATTCAAAATTTAAGTTTATTAGACGGCTTATGTAATGGTACACGATTGCGAATTACTAAATTGTTTAAGGATAACGTAAAGGGCAGAATAGGTACGGGAGAGAAAGTTGGTAACAAATTTTTTCATTCCAAGAATTACATCAAATAACTGAAATATTCCATCATAAACTTTCATTTTATATAGAAAACGATTCCCATTAGTTGTAGTATTTGCTATGACTATAAACAAGTCTCAAGGTCAAAGTATCGATAATGTAGGATTATACTTGAGAAAACCTCTTTTTTCTCATGGTTAAATATACGTAGTTTTATCGAAACGCAAAATTAAAAATAAAAGATTTGCTTAAATTAATAGAANCAGTCCATGCTATTAATAAAATTTCCTTCTTTGTGATAGTAATGACTTATATTTTACATAAAAAGGTTTTTTCTGATCCTTCAAGACCACGTATAAAAAAAATTTCCTTAACGTTTTTACATACAATTTTAAGCATAATTTTCTTTATTACGAATGAAATCTTCACAAAAACAGTTTTTATGCTTATTCAAAATTTCACCACCTTGTATATTCTCTGATATTGAAAGCCGTGCAAAAAATTTTCTCAATTAATGAGAATACATGCAAGTACTAGCTTCTCAGAAAATATTGTCAATCTAAGGATCATACTCAATTAAATCCATGGCAATCACAGTATCTTTGATTGTTTTATATTTTACTAGCGGGCGGCCCCCCGTCTCGGCTTTGCTCGAGACTTACTAAATGGGATACCATAGTGTGTTAACAGTTAATGTGAAACGTTTTTAGTTAAAAATTTTACATCCATTTTTGACACTTCTCAGAATAAAAATCTTCTTATTAAAAACATACTTGTTTGAAATCTATTTAGTTTATTTGGTCAAATAATAAGCTGTAAGAATTAAAAAAAATATAATTATTCTAAGAAGTACAGTGCGTTCCTTATGCCATAAAATAATTGTTGGCCATAAGGAGCCGTTGAAGAAGCTCCTAGAACAGCCGATAGAGGAGCTCAGCAACTCGCTCCAACCGCCCATGTTGACCATGTAGAATAATGTCTCTAGGGCCTTTTTCCTAATTAACTATTAGTGCAGCAACTTTATTCACGCTAGGTGCATTGTATCGTCCTCGATGCTCTCGAACAGGGGTTTGGTCGGCATGAATAATCAATTTTAAGTTTTCAAGTTCATCTACTGTTCGAGAGTCATAATTCGATTTAAAAGTTCTTATAAGAGGATTGCAATCATGCATCACTTTTTGTAATGATTCAATTAAAGTTTTTTTAGGGCATTATCTGACCGAATAGAAATTTGTTCTGCGTGAGACATGAAAGAGATCTGTAAGCACCACGGACTTTTGTTCTGTTCAGGAAGTAAGCTACCTATGAAGTGGTATTTTTTGACTTGGATTTTGAAAGTTGGCATAAAGTATCCTTCTCTGATCTCTTTCCATCTAAATGATGTCATTCGGAATTGCGTATTGTAACGTCTGACGTTATCCAGGAAATGTTTTGATAGGGAGTGTTCGTCCATTAACAGACATCTTATCTATTTAGGAGGATCTTCCAATGGATCAAGGGAAACTTTAGCACCAGAACAACAGAGCCCTAGAGCTTCATCTCTTCATTTTTTAGTGCCGTAATGAGTGCAAATAGAAACCATTCCGTCAATTTGAATTGATGGAAGATTCAAGTAATCAATTTCAGGATTGTAATAGAAAGTGGATCTGTCACTTAAATGGTTATTCAGTCGTCGATTTTGCCGCTGCTGTTCTACTCTCGATGAATGTTCTGCATCAGTTTCTCGACTCCTAAAGTTGTTAACAGTTAAAGCATTAGAAGTTCTCTTCCCGATTCGCCCTCTTGCAATTCAAGGCATTGTTGAAAATTTTTGCGTGCCCTAAAAAGGGCTGTGTTTTGTAAACTTTGTCAATCACATTATACTTTGGCAGTTGTTCAACGTTTAATGGCCCTGAAAAGGGCCAATGAGATTGACCAAGTTAGCTGAGCGCTAATCTTGGAGGAAAAGTAATTTCTGGCCTATGTACTTCGAGTGTAGAAGGTCGTCGGTGGCCAGGATTTCCAGACTCATGATGAACAACTCTGCTCTCGATGTCTGCCAGCAAAGGGCAGATCCTTGATGAGCTGTGTTTTGCTATAAGACATTAGTCTGAAACAGCTGTCTTAATAAATATATATTTTTTTTAAAGTCGTTCAACGTTGAATGCCCCTTTAAAGGACCAATGAGATTGAAGGTAGTTAACTTAAGGTAGAATTTATTAATGGCCCTGAAAAAGGCTGGTTGTAATCCTTATTCTTTTTTATTCCTAATGATGGAGAGCTGGTGAGGATCAATGATTTAACACACTGCATCAGGCGTTCGGTAAATGGCAAATATTTGCCGTTTAACTCTGCTTAGCCCAAAGGGGACCGCGGAGCTCTTGTATCTGGACCTGAGGTTGCTTGGTCCTTGCCCAGGGAGTCTCTGCAAATGGAGAACGTGCTGGAGGAAGGTACGTAGCTGGCCGAAGAAAATTTCGTTTCTGGGTTGTTCCCCGGATCACTATCTGCTGACTGTTAGTTAGGGTAGTGGGCCTGAAGAATACCTTCTTTGTGGAGTTCCTCTCGCGACCAACTACTGAGGAGGAGGCTGGTAAATCTTCCAGCCGATGTGTCTGCTCACGCTCCTCATGGTCGTTCTGCCTGGCTTGCTCTTGTAGGACCAGGTTGGATGGAAGAAGGGCTTCTAAACCCTGTAGTGTTGGAGAAGCAGGTTGAGCTCTGGCTAAACGTCTCCTGGTATTACGCCTGAGACGATTATGTTCCAAATGCCTATTTTTTCGTAGCACTCGGCTATTTTGGCGACCCGGGGTAAAAGCCGATTTATTTCACTTGCCCTTGAAGGAAGCGTGTCAGCGGTAGCCGGGACGCCCAGCTTCAAGACAAACACTATTGTTCTTAGTGGACTGCTGAAAAATAACTACGATAATTGACCTCTCGGTGGGGTAAGTTATAACCACTCTTCACTATCATTGATTGCGGGTGCCTTTAATTTTACCTCGGTGCCACCTAGTGGATCATACGGAACTAACGTGAAAAGCGATCGTACTTTTGTAAAACTTTGAGCTTATTTATTCCTAATGTTATTAACTTATTCAAGATAAAAACCTCTCACATTATTTACAGCGTCTTTAATCTTTTGCAACCCCCCACAATATAATAAAAAATTTTGTTAATTAAATCTTTATCTTAACTTATTAAAAATTTTCGTTATTTTTTATTGTTTAGGTTTCTTCCAGTGCAACATTTTGTAATTCCAAATTACTTCAATTTGCATGAATATCTCTTACTTAGTTTAGCATCTTGATAATGATACGTATACTTGTCCATGAGAAAATAAAAGCTTTTTAACGTATGAACCTACTTTATCCAATCTTTACTCTTAAAATTTTTTAATTATCATAGCCAATACTTATACTGAAGAAAACTTCTTTCTGTAAAATATAAAAGGTAACAACAATATTTATCGTGTATTTGAAGAAATTCTCCGTTTTAATACCTTGAATAAATTATGTTTCCATGTACTACATACCATAAGATGGCATTCACTTAAATATATTGTAACATCATTTAACCCGTCGAAAGCACGTCAACTGCTAATGAAAGATTTAAGGTGTGCTCACTTGACAAAATTTTTTTATACATCCCTATCGACATACAAAAAGTAAAGCTTATTGCAAACTTAATGCCCCTGGGATTACAGCTTACCTTAAACTTAAAAGCAGATCACTTTTTTTACATAAGTTTTCTAAGCTTTATTGAGAATTGACAGTCTATTCTTTATAACTCCCTAAAAGAAGCCCTGTAATTTTTATCCAGCCCCCTTTGCAAAACCTCTTTTTTCGAGTGCTTCAGAGAAACGCTATAATCTTTTGAATCTGGTGAGATCCAATTTTACAATTTGTTTTTCTACTCAACAATCAGTCATATTATTAGTATATAAGGCTTAGTGCAAGAAAAAAAAATTAAAAATTAATCAGAAGCTTTTGAAAAAGATTGTATCAATTTATAGGTATAGAAATTATCTTAATTCGCTCACGTAAAATTATGTAGGGATTTTCGTTGAAGGATCTTGGGTGAGTATATTCAAATATACAAACTGTTGTAGTGTGTATATATTATTTTATTTTTGCTACGTTTCGTCCGAGTTTCTCGGACCTCATCAGGCAACTAAAAATTAACACATATGCACATATAGAATCATAAATCAAAAAAAGGGGGGTTTTTACAGAGAACGGACGCACAACTTAAAATTACCTGATGGAGATTAAACTTAAAACATTAAATAGTAGCCGAATGTAACTCGTATGAAACAGACGGCAGTCAGCACCCTACTCATCTAGTATACGCACTATGTAGAATGAACGAACGCAAAAATAATACGAATACGAAGCAGTAAGGAAGAGAGAGTTATGTGAACATTACATTATTGAGAAGACGTTATGAATATTTGTATACCGAGTATATATATATATAAAGGGTAGTATAACTAAAATTGTCTGTACTGATCAAAATTATTTTTCTGAGCTTCTTATTTTCGAGAAAATCGGATTGTATATTTTACTGAGATATTAGATATCTTCGCGTTTGTTGATAGTTTTTTTGTTAAATTGATGTGAATCATTTCTAAATAAATACGTTTTTTGTAAATAGAATCTTTGTCAAGAATTTTAACATTTTTCCAATCAAACTTGTGTTCATGACACTGCATGTGCTTATATATTACGGATTCTGGATCAGATCCACGTTAATATTCATTTATTCTCTCTTCTGCTTCCCTTTTGTTCTCTCCAACATATTTTGCAGGACAAGTTTCGCAACTTATTTGATACACCACGCCAGTATTTTTGAGGGTTGGCGTGGAATCCTTACCCAACTTTGTAAATTTATTGAAACTTCTCGACACTTTTTAATAAGTTAAGATAAAGATTTAATTAACAAAATTTTTTATTATATTGTGGGGGGTTACAAAAGATTATAGACGCTTTAAATAATGTGAGAGGTGAGTATGGGCTAAGTAGGCTTTGGCTATATGGACCTTGTTGTTGGTTTATTTTTTTGCTGTTTTTTATATTTCATAAGTTTTGCCTCAATCCCTCTCCATCCCACCCAGTAACCCACACATACCCCCTGCATCCCCCACGTATCCCAATCCATTCCTCACTTATCCCTGTTCATTCGCGGTTAAACCACGGGCCCAGTTAGGGTTGAAGAGCTTAGTTGTTTAGGTAATAATTGCATTTTGTTGGGTAGTTGACGTTTGTTCATTTAATTGAACCAATCAATTCAAGTGCTGTGCAAGATACTCGGATATTTTTATAACAAATCTGAAGATTGTATGATTTTAAAATTATTCAGGATAATATCCTGTTATCATATGGAAAAATGAATTTTTCGTATGATAAAATAAGAAAACTGTTTCAATATTTCATAGTATTAGCTTATAACTTGTGAATTTTTATAAGCCTTCTCAAATTTTTTGTCCCTGAACAATCCTTTTTCATATTTTAAACTTATTCGTTTGATTTTATATCTACCGTAAATTTTGACACGTCTATTTAAATGTGTAAATATCTTAATTTTTTTTAGAATGTGGGCATTTCATTGTTTATTCTAAATCATGTGAGTAGTTGTTTGCAACACTTTGGCCCGTCAAAACAAACCCCCACCACTCGGGTAGCGGTCTGCTTTGACGAAGCCAAAGTGTTGCATGTAAGTATTTGTGAGGTGGGAGTATGAAAAACTGTCAAATGGAGGAAAGAACATGCGAAATCGAAACGTCGTGGAAAGAAAAAGAGAGAGAGACATATGAAATCTTGGAGACGCGGAGAGCGACGTGGTGTAAGATAATAGGTATCCTATTACATACGAAAAATGATAATATAAAATTATTGTACAGTGTGTATAAGAAAGTGTGATCGAATACGCTATTTTCAGGGACTTCATGTTTGATGGAAGTGGTAGAGAGGAAAACACAGATTTACACATCACTGCTTTGATTGTAATTTTCCCAATTAGTCCCCAAAAATAGTGGAGCCAATCAGTGACTTTTTGACACTTTACCCACACTTTCCTTATAATCACTTTATTAATCAACGGAACCAGACAGAGCACTACCTCTCAACTGACACAGATAGCAAAGTTATGGCTGGGACACAGTTTTTCGCTGCAGTGGCTAATCAACTTTATTTTTCGAACTAATAATCTTAGCACTGACTCTCCAAAACCACTTACAAACTTTTGATTATTGTACGGAGTACTAAAGTATACTGATTAGTCGTGTGACTTGCCACCACACCGTTGCACTAGCTCTTTTCCAGAACGCTCAAAGTCACGTGAGTTGCGCGTGGATCGCCGAAACCAACCGATCAAGTGCATGAGCTGCTTTTCTGTATACTACTTAGCTTGCCCAAAACGATCGTGATGTCATGAACAGTGTGCGGAGACTTAACTACGGACGTTCAGTTGAATTATTGGATTACCTTAAGTCAGCGAACTCTTGAAAGTGTTACAATCAACTTGTAGCTGCGACGATGAAGACGCTGGGTATCAAAATAATCATACATAGCAGTATAGTCCACTAAAGATACAAGATCAGAGGTAGATTGCGTGAGTAATGAGATCGTTTTTTAGCGAGCCACGCGTCGACATAACACATTGACATTATGTGAGCAAAATTCAGCACATTCCTGGAAGTAAGACGTCAAATACCCCCTATGTTATAAAAGGTAACGACTGTTTTATAACTGTTTTTCTCAAATTCTTCAGAAATCAAGATGATAGATACTCTATACAAAATAATCACCGCATTCCTAAAAATATAAGGAGATGACTGATTATCATGTGATATAGAATAACTTTTGTCTTATAATTTTAAAAACAAAGTGTCTGGCTTATTATATACAAGAGTCAGCACTTTCCTTAAAGTAAAGCCACGATTCTTTTGATGAATAATAAAATAAGACGTCTTCTGACTCACGGGAGAAAAAGTCGAACAAATCACAATTTCTTGTGAAAATATTATATTAAAACCACAAGGAAGACGTTCAGCCCTCAGTATAGTTTGAACATTAACAATAGAACCTATTACGAAAGCTCATTTGATAAGCGTGCTTAGATATTTGCTACGCGTTGCACTCGTTCGTGAGCCACACATTCGTACTATATGTGGTAGCGCCTGGAGTAGTAATTTTCAATCATTATCGATCAATATATTACTAAAAAAATTGTATTTTCTTGTTTTTCATTGTCAAATAAAAACCGTGAGTGACATGTTTAAACACGGTCTTTTTAATAATACAGTTGTTCACAAAACTGTGGTAAAAGCTGTTCAAAAATTAGTCGATCGTAATCACCCATTGGTAATAAATATCGTGCACCGTTACCATAAGTATACCTTAAAATTATTGCTTTTGTTTACTTTCAGTCATTAAAAATTTATTTACACCTAGTGATAAGGCAAATGCATGATAATACACTTGAGGACGAATTACTTTTCAATGTTAATACAATCACGGAATGTACACCAACTACTATGAGTGGCAAGCAGACTGTATTACTATATTAATTGATCAGGTATAATTTTTACATTTTTACTTGCAAAGGAAAATCCACAATCATCGACTAGCAGTTTGAATCAACCAATATACATAGATATTAGTGGTGATGGTGAAAAACATTCAGATACGGAACAAGCAGGCGGAAAAGAAGATTGTAATAACGTTAAATATAGAAGTAGTAGTAGTAGTAGTAGTAGTAGTTTTCTTTTTTTTTTGTGGAGGAAGGGGAAATGCGTTGAGGCACACCGCAGGGACAGTGGTAGTGTGGAACTCGGTGGATTTTTTTTATTAGACCACCCATACCCACTAAAAAAACCCCCCTCATGCCGCGTGGCTTTTGATCCACCCCGGAACCGCGTTAGCATTACTTCAGGGTGGAGCCACCAGGAAGACCATCGCGTCTCACAGCATTAACGAGCTAACTCGCCACCATTTCCTAGAGGTGCTGATGCTCTCGAGTCCTGAAAAGGACTCGGGGTCCCTGAGGACCAGCACCTTGTCTAGCGCTTCATAGTAGGCCACCTACTTAGCCAGCACCACTATAAGCTTAATGCTTTCCCTTGCTGATAGGTAAAAAGTACCCAGAGCAGCGTGGCTCCACATAAGCCTGTCTTTCAACTCAAAGCCTTTTTGCCTTATTTTGATCCTACTTGGACCTTATCCTTGGCCTCTTTTAGGGCTCTTCTAAATAGAGGGCAGCTCTCGCTGCCTGCTTCGTGCTTGTTTTCCATTGTTGGGCAAAGGAAGCACCGTGCTGGACCTGGACACTCTTTCTTTCAGTGGTTTGAGCTTTCACACCAGAAGCAAAGCTGAGATCTGTTTTTGTTCTTACAGTTGCCTGAGACGTGTCCATATCCCAGGCATTTGTAACATCTTGTTACTTTAATTCTTCTTCGTATTCGGCAGCTTGAGAAAGCCAACTCGTAACCTGCCTTCCTCTTCTACTTGTCTGGCAGTTGCTTCATCCACCTTTATCAACGCCAGCCTCTGTCCTCTGGCATTTGGCTTTAAGAGAACTACTTCTGGTTCCTGACTCTTAAGACGAAAAGTCCTAACGAAAGCCTCTTTGACCTCATTTTCCTCTACAATAGCATTCAGGTCTCGGACCTCTAATGTCACTTTTTTGTTGCTCATTTTGACAGTACCCTGTCCGGCTATCAACTTTTTAATTTTCTGTAAGAATGCAGTAGCATTCTTTACACCTTTGGCCTTAATAAGTATGTCTCCTTTTTTTGTAGTGACAACACTTTGGACTGCCACGTTAGCCTTATCGGGGTCAAAGTTCGCCTTCATCGTCTTTAGAACCGTTGCAAAGGTCTGCCCTTCGGCCATCTTCACTACTACTGTTTTTGTCGCATCCACTTTTTTCTTCTGGCTTGTTTTTTCATTCAGGAGAATTTCTTCTTGTTTGCCACTGCCTGTATTCTTTTTCTTTGAAGGCATGGTTTGCTGGCGTTTCTCAGGGCTGTCCGATGGGCTCCTGTTTCTTTTACTTGGTTCTATTTCCTTTAGAGCAGTGTTCAGGGTTTTTTTCTGTACATGCCGTCAGAAATTATCTCGCCTTTGTTCCCTCCACTGCAGGGATTCGAACGACAACTTCCAAGCGTTTGCACACACTTCTTCTTCATAAAGAAAGCCCTTTCTTAGCACCTCTGCCTCTTGAAGGTGTTCAAGCGTGTAGCCTTTTCAGAGGTAGTAAGCCTAGATTAGTCGGCCCACCACGTCTTTTTTGTTTATGAGGCGTACAGCCATATCAGTTGTGATTATCTAGACTTTCCTGGGCCTCATTATCCGGCTTCACTCGCCGCCAGGACTCCAACGCAAGCCTGGAAAAGGACCCACCACACGCAACCCAGAACAATCCGTAAGTGTCCCTGTGTTTGTTTAGTGAGAGTGTGTGATGCATGTATCTGAGAAGAATGTTTTAACCACCGCTTACTTCTCTACACGACGGGTGCTAGTTTTTGTTGGCCCGCATCAAGCAATGGAGTGCCACCCACGGCAGCAGCAAAAAGCGAAGAACAAGGAGTACAAACAGAGCAGTAGAAGTAGTAGTAGTAGTAGTGGTAGTAGCAATAGTAGCAGTAGTAGCAGCGACAGTAGCGAGGATGATAGTAAATTTTATGAGATACATCTTTTTCTCTTGTTATTTTCAAATATTCAAAATGTTTTCTAAGAACTACCGTTGCAGAATGGCAAAGGGGAAAGTCCACCTTTTATGATCGAAAACATAACAATTAGACGATATTTTCGATTTAATCATGAAGGACGAGAAATTCAAGGTAGATTAGCAAGACCACCCCCAAATAATAATATGTATGCATGGCTTGAGGATTGTATGAATGATTTACATAATTATTTAGTCGAAAAAAGTAATCCTCAAGACTTTATAGGTGTCACTATTAATTCTCAAATGTTTGATCACGGGCCATTGTGGATATCTTTTAGGCCTACTTCAAATTTCATTATTAAAGATTTATTGGATGTTTTGTTTAATGCCATCAAAAGCTTGAGTGACTTTGAAATCAATGACAGTTTGTCAATTAATTGTGCAATTATAAGTGGTATCAGTGGAAGAATACGTGTAGCCTTAACTGAGAATAACATATGGAAAAAATCAATATTAACCATCAATAACAATCATAATCTTTATTTACCACGAGCTCTAGCAGCAGCTTATGCTTACGTTGTCCAGGGACAAATACGCACAGGTAGGCTACATAATTATTGAAACCTTAGAAGATGCGATTACAGACCCACTTAAAAGAGATCTGCCAAAGAGCTTTAGCAATTAACAAAAATTTGTGCGCCCAACAGGGTTTGGCCTCGGAAAAGCTCACGAGTTTCAAAAATTTTTTTCTGCTCACAAGACAGCAATTACCGTTTATTCGTTTCAAAATTTCGGGCGTGGTCATAGACCCCTGTACGATGCTTCTCGTTTAGTTTTACAGACTCAAGGACAATTCGTTCATACGTTACGATTAATGTACTATGAAAACACTGAGCATTACGAGCCTATACTGAATTTGATCAGTGCAAGCGGTAGTTGCGTATACTGTATACCATGCAATCAGAGTTATTGGCGTATCGAGGATCACAAATGCTCCAACAAATGCTACAAGCGTGTGCAATCTTCTCTTTACGATGTGGTGGGTCCATCAAAAAAGTGTGATTCGTGCCACAGATTATTTTTGAACTTAACGTGTTTTGAAAATCATTTTAAAAAAGGTTCGTACCATTAATCTTTTACCATTTTGCAAAAAACAAAAATTTGCCCGTTATGTGGCAAAACTGTGCGAATATCAAATAAGGAACATAAACATCAATGCGGTATTTCTTTTTGTTGCAATTGTAAAGAGTATTTACTTATTAATCATCAATGTGACATTCAACCGTTAAAATTGAAGAGCAAAAAACCTAATTTTTTAATATTATTCTACGACTTTAAAACGCAACAGACAACACCCATCGCGGGTGATGAGGAAAAAAAATCCACGAAGTAAATCTGTGTATTGTTCATCAAGTTTGTAATGCTTGTAGCAACGTACAAGATATTGCGATAAGCTGCGATCATTGCAGCATTTGAGAGTATATTTTTCAAACTAATCTAATCAAACAGTTGGTAGATCTTGCTTCGGATTATTAAAAAAATTTTGACAAGATCATTGGCATAGCTCACAATGCACAAGGATTGTGCTCAATTTATTTTAAAGTATATAGTGAAAAAACATGGCGAACGCGTAGAACCATCCGTTATCATGAACGAATCAAAAATAATATTAATAGAATTTATAAAAATAAAATTTATGCATAGTCTTCATTACTTTCATATGCCTTTAAGTGGCTTACCCAAGTCGTACGGTCTGTCAAAAATTGAAAAAGGTATTTTTCTTCATTTTTTTAACAAGCCCAAGAATCAATCGTACATAGTTCCTCTACCACCGCGCCGCTTGACGTGTATTCATCCGATAGCATACATACGAAAGATCGAGATCAGTTTTAAAAATGGTACAATAAGCAAGTAGAAAATAATTGTATATTTGACTTTAATAGTAAAATCATGAAAAACTGTAGGCAAGACGTGAAAATTTTAAGATTAGCTTGCTTAGCTTTTCGAAAAACTTTTGAAAATTTCGAGGTGGACCCTTTTGGCGAATGCAGAACGATCGCTTCAACCAGCATGCGTGTGTATAGAAAAAATTTCTGAAAAAAAAACAAATCGATTCAATACCACAAAAAGGTTACAGTATGGCGAACAATCAATCTGAAATAGCTTTCAAATGGCTTTATTGGATGGAAAAACACGTTCTCCAGCGATTTATCGAACACGTTGGACACTGTTAAGTGAAACGCTTACCAGTAGGTATCCTCGTCGATGGATACTGTACTCCTCTAGATGGTGTGCATGATCATCGTGGAATCGTATTACAATTTCAAGGTTGCTTTTGGCACGGCTGCCCACGGTGTTACCGAAGAATAACCCGAGATACCATTTTGACGACCAGAGATACAGTGGATGATATATATGAGAAAACTTGCATGATTCACGACAAGATAAGAATGTCAAATTATGAGTTGATAGAGAAATAGGAATACGACTTTAACCGAGAAATACGTGAAAACGAAGAACTTTTAAATTTATTCAAGAAAATGAATATTATTAGAGGAGGAAACCATTAAATCCACGTGATGCACTTTTCGGTGGTCGAATAGATAACACTGTAAATATGTACGGTTGTCAGGATGAAGAAAAAATTAAATAAGTTGACACATGCTCTTTGTATCCATATATTTGCAAACGAGGTATTATCCCGTTGGTCATCCAACGTTATAATCTAATGAAGGGGAGTGTAAAAAACTAATAGGTGACAATAATGATATTTCCCAAGTAAACGGATTAATTATGTGTGATGTGCTACCACCTATAAATTTGTATCATTCTGTATTACCGGTGAAAATGCACGATAAGCTTATTTTTCCTTTGTGCCGTACGTGTTGTGAGAATATGCCTCAAGAGCACTGTATCCACGACAGTAAAAGAGACCGCATTGTGAAAGGTACGGGGGTATCTGAAGAAGTCAAGGTGGCTTTTCGCGTAGGTTATATCGTTAAAAATGTTTATGAAATATATCAATATTAGGTAACACATAACAATCAAGAAACGGACAAAGGAGGATTATTTGCACATAATATTAACGAGTTTTTCAAACAAAAACACTAGATTCAGGTTATCCACCTACCTGTATATTCTAATGAGCAAAAGGAGTTCTATATCGACAAAATTTGTAGAACAGAATAAATCTCGACAAAAATGAGATAAACCCTAATGCTGGCTCAAGACCTGTTGCAAAATTATTACTCAATTCTTTGTGGGGTAAATTTGGTCAACGTAAAAATTTAACAAAGACTGAGGTGGTGACGATCCCAGAAAGAATAATGGAACAACTTACGAGTGTAGGAATCCATGTAATACCCGTCAACGGTGATACATTGTACGTTAACTGGAATCATAAGACTGATGCCTTGACGTCCTTATCATCAAGTTACGTTGTGGTTGCCGCTTTTGTAACAGTACAAGCATGCTTAAAACTTTTCGAGTATCTGCGTTTTCTAGGAAAACATGCTCTCTATTACAACACAGATTCCGTTTTTTATGTTTTCCGAGAAGGACTGGACGATTTACACATTGGCACGACACTAGGCAGTCTCACTTACGCTTCTATGGTATACGTAGATAATTTAGTTATTTATCACCGCTTACCATTACAAAGGCCTTAAAAAACACTTAAGTTTCTCATTACAATAACAGAATAAGTTTTTTAATTTGATTTATGTGGTGGAAGTCCTTTTCTAATATTGTTTGAAAAATCTACTGGAAAATTTATGTAAATATAATCGTCTGTTTCATAAACTTCTTTATCATAAGCATAGTCTATGCTATAATAAGTTATTGTTTCTTCTTTCACGTTTTCTTAAATCTTACTGTTCTAAAAATAAGTATAATTACTATGGGATGTTAGTATAATATTATTCATAAGAGAACTATTCACTTAACTACTAATTTTAGAACATGCTTTTTAATAATAAGGTATTTTAAAATAGTTAATCTTACCATCACTAAAATCCAGTAAAATCGAAGAATCCTTTTTTGTGTACTTTTGTCTTTTGACCCAATATTTGTTTTCAAATGTAAAATTTAAAAAAGTTCGCAAACTTTTGACTTTTTTATAGTCTCTTCTGTTGTGCTAGGTTTATTATTATGTTTAACTACAGGTATAATTAGACAAAAATCACCTCCTAAGGTTATTCATTTATTTTTAAACGGTGTATTTGTATTACACAAGTCTCTTGGAGTGTTGTAAACTATTTCTAATGCTTTTTTTGGTATCATAGAAGCTTAGAACTAAATTATGACATCAAGTTAACGTTATTTTTTTTTATCAGATTCTAATCCAAAAAAGCACTTTCATTTGAATTTAAATCCCATGGTTATCTAAAAGCTCTGTAACTCGTCAATCCTTTTGGTAAGAAAATCAAAGCTATACCTGTCCAAGCCATAAATNAAAAAAATTTTCTTCTACACATATGATGTCATATCAAATGCATGAATATTAATTTTGAATAGGTGGAATTTGTGTCCCACGTAACGAGACAAAAGTACCTTCTTTTGGTGCAGTACGGTGAAAATTTGTGCTTCATTTTGCATTACATGGCCAACAATGCATACCTGTATTACGTATATCATAGTAAACATAGAAGTACTTGGAGTGCGCCAATCACGTGTAACATAAGTAGTATATTAAAGTATATGTATTATATGCGCTCCCGTGCTTGACTACGTAATAATATTAAAATTTTCACTATTTTGATATAAGATTCTTAAACACCTATTAAAATTAAGTGTACTCTAATTTTCTCAATTCAAAAAAGTTGTCATTTGTAAATCATTTTCTACATCCTGATGGTGATAGCTGTTTTTTGAAATGTATTACTAGTAACATTATTAAAAATTTCAAATCGGAAAAAGATGTCTTACCTTTAACTTTCTTTACTTTTTAATTCGATTAAAATCTCTTTTGGTCTTTTGAAGAAAAGTATCTATCTATGGTAATATTTTTTCCTCAATATTCTTGTCTTCTCCATTTTTCATTTGATTATTAAATTTGTAATATTCTGGAATATTAACTTACTTTACAGATTTTCAGGATTATCTATCTTGTTTAGATTCAACCAAGCCATCAAAGGAGTTTTCCAATAATGGATAGATTTCTCTACCTTATTTTCTTTCAAAATTATTGTTCGGCTATTTTCTAAATCACCTGGCGAATAAAATACTAAATGATTTCTACCACAAAGAGAGAATTTTAGAAGTATCCATGTTGCTGCCATGAAACTCAAGTTACGCCTATTTACGTACTGACTAATTTCATATTTTATTACAAGATTTTTCAATTTATTTTCTTTTTCTAATTTACAAAAAGCTATGTCACAGTCTTTGTAAATCTAATTCGAAATGTATTTTATTCTTTAAGCAGAAGCACATCATTCTACATTTACGTAACAATTATATTTTTTTAATAAGTATCATTACGTACGATATCATACAGATATGCATTCGTGCGCCCCTCCTAGTTTAGATCCTAAAGGATATAAGAGCAGGGAACACAAGGAGATAGAAGTTAATAGTAAATGCAGTCAGAGCGTACCAAGCAAGAGAGTCGGTAATAGTAAGAAGTAGGCCCTTAGCTTCAAATGGTTCAATACAACGCACCTCTTCTCTTGTTCTTGACATTAATAAACTACTTGATCCAAACTCTTTGTAGTTATTTAGTGAGCATTCTAAGGCCATAGAATCTCTCGTTACAGTTTTGATGTCAGAAGAAGGATGGTTTTTGTGTACTAAATGAATAGTTTTTTGAAGTTGAACTTCTTTAGGCACGCCTTATTTGGGGAGTTAACCCGTGAAACGAGCGAGCAAACGTGGTTGTGCACATATATATCTATGTATGTTATCTATACTTGCACCAGCGCTGACTGCGCCGCAGAAAGGAAATCTGTTTCTCTGTCTCTCTTCCTCCCTCTTCCTCTCTCTTGCATGCACACGACAGTGTGCCACAATTACTCTATCTATTCGTATGGTGTAGCTTCTCTATCTCTATGTATGAAGTATGTAGTCAATCGATCAAAAAAATCACCAGCACAAGCGAATAGAATAATAGTACAAGCTAAATAGTACCGGATAAACTGGGCCTCTGTTACAGCGAAGGGACTGTCAGGTAAATAATGTCTGACACAAAACATCGCTTGATCTCTTTGAAGTCTTCGAAAAACGTTGTGAAAATCGTTTTTTTTTTCCTGTTCATCTTTTCGTATGTATGTATGTATGTAAAAAACGTACGTAAATACATTAAATATGTATAATACGACAACTTAACTTTTGAAAACAAAAAAAATGCTGTTTCTCGAAAGCGAAGCAAAATTGGCTGAAAATAATAATTTCTACAGGCTTCCTACATAAATAAGGATCTACATGATTAAGGTGCACAAATAGAGAGGTGTTCGACTATGAACAAACATCACTTTCATTATTTCCTTTCTCGACTGTAACTTGAAAAAAACAAGTCAAAATTTTTTTTATCAAGTATGGCATGTTTCGATGATTAATATGGACGTTGAAAAAATCTTTAAAAAATTTTTGTTTCGACATAACCTCCCAAAGTTAGAGAAACAGTCGTATCTCGAAAGGGAAGCTAGATAGGCCAAAAATAATTCTACGTATAGAAAATAATTATTAAGGTGAAAAAATATGTTACATGGATTCATAAAAATAATTGTAATAATTCGAAAAATAATAAGTCAAATCTCAATGGCAAAGCTACAACCTTTAAATCCTACCTATGAATTGATTTATTTTCTGCTATCTTTGATGTATCATAAAAAAAATTGTCACGTCACTAATGCCTATATTCTTTTTATCAAGTTTGAGATCAGTAGAAATTAGTTCAGCACGGTTGCATATTAATATTAAATTATAAGTTATTATAGAAAACGAATGAAATAAAAGTTACTATTTGATAACGGAAAATTGCTATGTGTCTATTGTTTTCCCTAATCTCAATCAGATTTGGTGGATTATTTTACTATTATGGTAGCCAAAATTAAGAAAAATGTTTATTTGTCGGATACAAAGATTCCAACAAGAATGTATTGTACACATGTGATGTCATATCGAATGCACAAATATTAATTTTAAATAAAAGGAATTTTTGTCACACGTAATGGAATAAAAGAACCTTTTTTCAGCGCAGTATAGTGGAAATTATTTATTTCATTCTGCATTACATGACCAACAATTTGTACATGTATTACAAATATCATATAAAACATGTAAGTACTTACAATGCGCGAATCATAACGTATAAGTAGTATATTAAGGTACATGTTTTCTATGCACGCACGTGCTCGAATACGTAATAATATAAAAATTTTTACTATAATAATATGGGATTCTCAAAGATCTATTAAAATTAAGTGTACTCTAATTTTCTCAATTCTCATTGTACTAAGAATAATAACATTTGAGTTGGAACTTTCACTTCTGCTCGGGGTCCCGAGATACACACCTAGTTTTTTTTTGTTTCTGTCTTTATCTCCTGTTGGGCAAACGTGTACGCGATTTTCAGAAAACACAAATAATGTCGAGCCACGAGATATAAAGGATCACACACAGAGAAGATGGCTGTCATCATTGTTGCAGTGTAACTGCCAACCAAGGACACTTACCTTTACGAAGTAGGAGCCAAAGGACAAGGGATATTACCAGGGGATTATCATCGTACTAGCAGGGAATACGAAGTAAGTGTCTTCTATTTACGATTGAGTACATTGATATTGTCTCTGGGGTTAAGCAGGTATACAAATCGAAGTTAATTAGTTTGTCGTGTTTAAAGCTTGTCTCGTTGCATTATCTTATATTTTTATATTGTTCCGTGGGCAAACTGATAGCTAAATTGTCACTTGCAACATATTTCGAGACCCTGTGAAAAATAATTAAGACTTGTTCAGTAAGAGTAAAACTAAGTGCGATTGAAGCACAGTGAACTCAAAAAGAAAATAACGTTGGAATAAGCGTTATTTTCAATTTAAAAAAACGGAAACCATACATGTACCATGAAGAATTTCATGAATATAGTAAACAATAGAGTGGTTGATTTGGACAAAGTTATTAAGCCTTTCCTAGAGAAGACGAGAACAATGGCGATAATCCTTGAGTATGTCTCAGAGTCATATTCTCTGTGGGAAGAAGCCGATGAAAAACATTGGTTTATTATGATGAAAATTTTTCTAAACGTTAAAGCCAAAATCTTAGCTAGACAGAAAAAAACCGCCACAAAATACAATGAGAGCAAATAAAGCTACAGAAAGAGAAACGATCACGATTTAGAAGTATGGGAGGCACAGGTACACTACTTACGGAATAATAATTGCTAACTCAGCAAAGTGACGATACCATCATTAAGTACTGTAGTCAGGTACAACGATTGCATAATAGGATAATGATGTCATATGATGCTAACCCGCACTCGTATCAAGTTCAAAAATTTGCGTCAAAAGAAGCTGCTGGTAGAGAAGCAGCAAAGCAATTTGTATTCAGACTTAAGGCGCCGTATAGCTGGAATGTTGTGAGTCTTAAAACTACAACGTTGGGAGAAGCCATTGAGGTGTTTTTAAACATGGATAACAAGCTAAATTTACGCTCAGTAATACAGTAACACAGTGATTACATGGGGTATTCACTATAAAAATAATTTTTTGGGAAACAGGGGTACGAGGATAGGTATAGTAGCAATCAATAATGCATCAGTAGAGAGCGCAGACACAGTAATCGAAAGGAGTGGGTGGATGAAATGCAAAAAGCAAGCAAAATCAAGATGCGTAAACTGGAATAATAGAGAACCCCAATAAATAATACAGCAAACCTTAATTATAATAATGATTGCTATCAACAGCAAAGAAAATATAAGCGTTGATAGTAATAATGATGACCGGAATAATTATAATAATAGAAAAGGAAGGAATAATTATAGTAGATGTGACGTCAGAAAAAATGATTATCGTGAAAGGCAAAATAATCAGTACTCCTACTATGATAAACGCAGGGATGATCATAGGGAAAATTATTATAACAAACAAAATGCGGAGGTGAGCAAATAAAAAACTGGGCACTTAATTTGCAGCGTGTTTGACGTGATCCCCAATCGTTAAGCATGAACCAACAACAAATGATAAATTGTGGCGGCTCAAAATCAAGGTGAATGAGAAACAGCATGAAATATTAGAGGCTCATGCTACGACGTGTGTAGACAAAGCCATTGCTAGCAACAAAGAGTCACTTTAGAATTAACCGAAGAGTCAGAAAAGTGACGAACTTGACGGGCCAGCCCACACAAAATGCAGAGGAAAAACTCACGATTTTTGAGCTAAGTACAAAACTAATAGCGTAGTTATCCGCAAAGATCAGAGAAAAGCCTAATACTAGAAAGAAAAAAGATACACAGTTTGTAGTGTATGTGTACGTATAAACGCGTACGAGTGAACTACTAGAGCACTGCAGCGCTCAACTCAGGTAATAGAAACGTATGTACATTACTGTTGAAATAAAAGTCGTTAGTTACTCCCAAACCACAGTCGTGTTCACTCATACCTGTCCATAAATAGAATACAGTTACTCCGCTTAATAACAGTAAATATATCTAACATAGGACACATAACACCGCTAGAGTTTTGAGAGCTCTTATATAAATAAAAGCTCTATATTTTACACAGATATAGGCGTGGAAATTTCAATGATAAAAGACTATTGCTTAAATTTAAAGATAACGGTAAATGGTAGGGAAACAGTAAATATAAAATGTGTTACTTATGGAGCATGCTAAACATAAAAATACCCCTCAAAAATCTTATGTATGACCTGCACTGAGTTCTACATGACTTTCCCATAGAAGTGGAGAACATAATAAGATGGGACATTTTTAAGATGTAAGATGGTCACGTTGATGTCACAGAAGCTACTGTTACATTAAATAGAATAGAAATCTTCCTGAAAAAGCCAGAAAGCTTCGACAAGACAAGTAAAGACAAGTAATATAAAAATATGTTAAGCAAGCGCACAGGAAAACAGAAATAGGCTTCGATGCCTCAGCAAAAATTAAAAGAAAGAACTTTATTTGGCATTTTTGTTGCATTATATAATAACAGTAAGATATATGCATAGTGAAAAAATTCTGGCTTATGATAGAAGTAATAGCTGAGGAATAATATTCATCAGAAGAGCAAAAGTATACGAAATCATGAAAATAGTCGATGTATCGAGTTTTAAAGAGGAAGAAAAGAAAGACATGTGATAACTTACAGAATTTAACCTATAAGTGCTGGGACTTCAGGGAGAGCCTGTGTCAAAGAAAATTATCATAGCGAATTGTGACACACCAGTGACTTTATACGGAAAATTCCAGCCAGTAAAATATTAGTGGTTTTAGCTAGCCTAAGCCAGCGTAGTGAACAAAAAGCATTTAAAGGAAATAAAAACAGTAATGGAAAAATGGTAAAAATGAATTAAGATAACCAGTTGTACTGGGGTCACCAGCAAGCGTAGGCAAGTTTTGCGACTCCAAACCACTGACTGAAAACAACTTACAGAGGTCGACCAACAATACGATAACATTACTATGACAGTAATATTAGTAATATGTTACAGGGTGCGTGGGGGGGAATATATTACTAGGAACAGGACGTGACCTCACGCTCTGCCAAGTTATATTTCGATCGGGCGGCTGCACCCGAAAACCCTCGTCGACACTCCTCGTTAAATTCACAGATCCATTTACCTGCTCTCTCGCCTCCGTCCCTGTATCATTACACTCAAGCGTCTTGGGATCGCGTCGTCGATCCAGCAAAGCTAGTACACCTAAAACGGGAGGCCACACTGGAAATCTAATAGTATACATAGGTACGGGACATGGGATTCTCGGGTTAGATATAATACATACATATACGAGCTAAATAATTCAGTTTATGAACACTTGCAATTCGAATAGAAAATAGAAAATATATTATAAAGAAGAAATTACAAGTAGTTGTCTGAATCTACGCGGGTGTGTAGTTATCATAACGGAAACTCGCTTGAGCAATAACAGCAAGTTTAGACCACTGTCTCTCTCGCACAAGTTACTCCCTATATGACGGGCAGACCTCGCGAGTCGAAGGGACCGAACGCGCGCAAAAATACTCGCCTCGACTTACTTGCTTTTCGCAGCGATCTCGGGCGTAATTGGCCAATGGATTCCTCGATCCTACAAGAGGAACTGGTGGGCGTCCCCACCAGCCAAGCTCCTTGGACTCGACCTGGTATCCGCCACCTGAATCTACCGGGTACTTGGGTGACGTCAACCTTGAGTCTCTCTCTCGTTCGGCTACCCTTCTCGTACACTTAACCTCTCTTGTTCGCACGCACACACCGCGTTTAGCTCCGCCTTGCAACGGTTCCCAAGCTAGTCTTACTCCTTTCTCTCTTCTCCATCACTTCGCACCCCTTCTCCCGTCTCCCCTCCCCGCTCCCGTCTCCCCTCGCTGCTCCCGCGAACCTCTCGCGGCTGCGCCGTGACTAATAATAATAATAATAATCATCAAAGGAGTTTTCCAATAATGGATAGATTTCTCTACCTTATTTTCTTTCAAAATTATTGTTCGGCTATTTTCTAAATCACCTGGCGAATAAAATACTAAATGATTTCTACCACAAAGAGAGAATTTTAGAAGTATCCATGTTGCTGCCATGAAACTCAAGTTACGCCTATTTACGTACTGACTAATTTCATATTTTATTACAAGATTTTTCAATTTATTTTCTTTTTCTAATTTACAAAAAGCTATGTCACAGTCTTTGTAAATCTAATTCGAAATGTATTTTATTCTTTAAGCAGAAGCACATCATTCTACATTTACGTAACAATTATATTTTTTTAATAAGTATCANTCTCCGGTGGAACACCTTGCCAGTTAAGCTGACACTCTCTGCACCGATGGTGCATCGGGTCCACTTACCACTGTGTAGCCTTTCCCCGGAGAAAACTCCATTATTCCAGGACGTCCACTCCTCGCTGGTTAAGCCGGCGCTCTCTGCCGAAGCATCGGATCCAGGCTAATTAGCATCACCAGAGAAGCCCCGTGTTTCAGGGGCCACTCCTCGTCGGTAAGGCCGGCGATCCCTGCCTGACGCCTGGCATCGTGTCCGCTAATCCCTACTTATAGCCCTAACACTGTTTCGCATTTACCCAGACTCGAAGACCTGTGGGGCAAGGAAAAAACCCTGGAAATTCTCTGAAGGAAAATTTCACGGAAAAACCTGCCCCGAAACAGTCGGGGTTACATAGGAACTTTTCCCGATGAAAACAGTTTTTGAAAAAATCTCCATTCACTGGGAATCGAACCCACGACACCTAGAACTGCGTTGTATCGGTAACAAGCACGCTTACCACTGAGCCAACGCCACTCCTGATAGTAATGATAATAATAACAACCATAATAAATATAACAGTTATATTAATGATAATAATCGAACCCACGACACCTAGAACTGCGTTGTATCGGTAACAAGCACGCTTACCACTGAGCCAACGCCACTCCTGACAATAATGATAATAATAACAACCATAATAATAATTATGGTGTTATAAAAAAAATGATGATGATGATGATGATGATGATAAAGATAATGATAACGATGATAATCATGATAGTAATGATGAGGATAATGATAAGTTTAACAATTATAATAANATATAACAGTTATATTAATGATAATAATAATAATATTAACAATAATAATAGTAATAATAATAATAATAATAACAAGAATGATACTGAATATGACGATGATAATGCTAATACATCAGTATAGTACTATACAGGATAATCGGACACACATAACTACGTATGTATGACTGTAAGTATATTTAAAAGTGTTATTTTTCTTTATTTTTCATGGCATGCGGATGTGCCACGAAAAATACAACGAAAGTAAATTGACATTGTATAATGTTTTCAATACACATTAAGAATGTATAAATAGGAATAAATGATTATAATACGGAGAAACAAGATAAAATAACATGGTTAACGTGAAGAGAAAAAAAAGTTTTATCTTTAAGTCAAAAATTCGGACACGGCAAATGGCTGTACACCTAATATTCGGAAAAGTAAGTCATTGTATGGATAGTAAGTATATTATGTTTTGCAATCCTTAGGGATAAATTATAAGAACCTTTAAAATATATTAATTATGATAAAAAAATTATACATTTACCATTAAAAATATACGAAAAAAGGTACTGTGTTTTTATGTTAACAAAAAACCATGTCGAAAAGAAATAACAAAAACAAGTGAAAAATCTGAGTAACATTAAAAACAAATAAAAATAAAACAAGATATGTACAAATGCATTTACAGGTTGATGTAGTTGACTGCAGATAAATTTCATTAGAAAATTGTAAAGAACGTGAAATATACAAATTTTTTAGAAAGAAATTATACTTTGATCTAAATTAACAAATACTGTAGTTGTATTTGGAAGTTCTTGTTCATGGGTCACTCAGCTATACTTCTTTAATTACTTTATAAAGGTTCCTATACTCCTCACTTACAAATAAAATTAACGGCAAGAATAAATGGACTATAGTTGAACTTAAAGAATTGTCTACCTGCAATCAGAGAGAAAAAGTTATGACTGCGTAATTGATCATGATATTAAACTGGATAGTGATCAACGAATCACAACTACTCAGATTGAAAAAAAAAATTCATTTTATACAATGAGACTGAAATAAGTCCAAACAAGAACATATATGTATGTACACATACATACGTTCCTGTATTAAAGAAAATGATACTGAAGAAAATAGTACATCTGTCTTTTAAACAAAGTCAGAACACTCTAAGAAAAGACTTATCTGTCATGAAGTTCCAAAAAAACAGCAATCATAAGCTTTCAATTGCAAGAATAATTGAGCAGACCTGCCACTGAAATAGCCAACGCCATCGTTAGTGAATATTAGCCCTAACATCGCAAAAAGAATAATATACACAACACTGCAGAAAAACAGCTTGTCAAATTGTAACGCAAAAGGAGATCAAGAACTTAACTGTTGGAGTATTGTTAAACAGAAGATAAAAGATGCAAAACATATACCTTTTATCATAACAAAAAAAAACAACTAATTTTTTTTTTTTAATTTTAACAATCTGCCTATGGATTTTCTATTTAAAATTCACACAGTCCCAAATATAAAGAAAAAATTGGAAAACATTTTTTTTAATTGTTAAAATTAGTTATAAGAGTATAATCAATCTTTATCTGGCAAAAAAGGCACACTTGAATATGATCTGATCACTCAAGCAACGATACGTCCTTTAGAGTCCATTAAAGTAACGTTAATAGTGACGTTACAATAACATATAAATGAAAAAACTTATATAAGCATTTTGTAGACAGCGAAATCAGCCATAGAAATATTAAAATAAGGCTTAAATCAAGCATCAATATGTGTAAAAGAAGTACCAAATATAAATACCGAATGAATGAAATCATTTAACATACTAAGTAGTTATGTTGATATCATTCATACTCTGGTACGTTGGGTGCACAAACTTCGTACAGTGAAGCTGCACACCTTCTCTTTCTTCTATGAAGCGTTTCTTATCAAGGTGCCTTTTTAAAGTGGAGGGCCCCGATAATATCAAATTCATAGAGAACATTTACAGTAAGATGGTGCGGAATCACTATCACAAGAGACAGTGTAATGATGAACCCTACACCACTGGAACTAACAATCATCTAGATGTAGGTTGATCAACCATGAGACTTTCAGCCAAACTGTGACAAAATTAAATAAAAAAATAGAATAAATAACTGGTGGGCAGAACAAAGAAAAAAAATGATGGAGATTTTTGTTATTATAATTAATTCAACAATGCCTATGTATATGTGTAAAACAAAAAATTTGTGTTAATAAAATGAATAGTTTGATAAGAAATAACGTTCCGTAAAACAAACGCTTGATAAATGAAAGAAGAACTGCTTGTTTTGTAATTAATTGTAAAAGTTCTAATGTATATACACGAAAATTGAATTATTTAATTAGTAGAGCTAAGAAAACTTTAAAATTTTTACAATTATATAACAGAAGAGTGCAGACATGGAGATGTATGTACACACTGACTACACAGCGTAAGTAATCAGTAGAAAAAACAGGAAGTTGGCAATAAGATCCATCTTTATTTTGTAAATGGATTTCACAAACACAACACAAATAACATGACACATACATAAAACTATTAGGAATAAAAAAATTATCACCGTCGATGACAACGACGTTGCAGCCTTCGATGTGTTACGTACGAAAACATATAGCTATGCGTCGGAGCGCCCCTCCTACTTTAGTCCCTAAAGAGTGAAGGCAGTCAAAGAATACCAAGCAAGAAAGTCGGTCGATAGTAAGGAGTAGATCATTGGCTTTGAACGGTTAAGCACAACGCATCTCTTCTCTTATTTTTGATATTAATAAACTACTTGATTCAAACTCTTTGTAGTTATTTAGTAAGCACTCTAAGTCCATATAATTTCACGTAACAGTAATCGTTTAAAGAAACAACCATTCAATTAATAACAGAAACTTTCATGGTAATTTTTTTTAACTTTACAATTATGATTATCACTTTCAGTATCTTTTCTGTTTTATTCAAGATAGCGTTTTTTTCCAACAAAGTTTTTGAACACGATTGATTTCAAAAATTAATAAAAAACCTTTTTCTGTTTACATTGTAACAAGGAGTATTTCTATTCTGAGGTCCACGAAGCAGGTATTTTATAGTCAATTTCTGTGATTTGTCATCGTTGGTTACAATTTTAGCTTATGTATATGTATCTACATATTCTAGTAAATATAGTTAATATTATTGGATGTAACGTTACTAGAATGTGGGCTGTGGTAGTCCTTTTTTTCTAAATTACATTGTATAATCATGTACAATAACTTTTTTTAAAATTTCATTGTGCCAGTATTTAAATTAAGCTTATGTGGGGATAAGCCTTTACAAGGATAGTTTTAAAATTCAATTTGAAAATTTATATCAATATCGCTATCGGATTTATTAACATCCTTATAAGTTGCATGATCTTTGCTTTAATATATATTTTCATTTCTTCTTCTGCGTAATAAAGAACTTTACTATTTTAAGAGTAAGTACATTTTTTATCGACAGTACGTATGAAGTTATTTATTGAAAAATTGATATCTGCACCATAAATATTGAAACAACTATCAGCTGTTCAAAATTAGTTTACAATTTCTAATAATTAAATGATTTCTTCTACAATAAATACTAATAATTTTGAAAATTACCTATCAATTGAACGAATACTAATATCAACTTTAGAAGTACGTTACACTCACCAACGATATGATGATATAATATTCATTTAATATTTTCATTCATAATCATGCTTCGATTTTTATTTTTTGAAACTGCAAGAATGTATCTTATATCACCTACCACAACAATTCATTCACGGATGTATGTATTACATATATTACGTAATATTTTTTAAGAAACTATGTTGAAAGTCTTATCAGGATTTTTTTGGAGGTTTCTTTGAATTAAAAAGTTTAATTTAGCTGTAATAAAGCATTTTTTTTTTTTATTTCTCAATAAAATTATATTTTTAATTTTTACAAAAATTTTTGCCACAAATATCTTTAGACATTAAAAACCGAGAAAAAAAGTTTCCTCATTGGCACGGCAGCATAACGTTACATGCTTCTTCAAAAATATTATGAAGTTTAAAATCTTATTTTACTAAACCTAAAGAAAAAGCAGCATCTTTAAATATTCTATGAAGTATTCCATCAACTGTTTTTAACGCTCAAAAAGATTTTTCTCTACTAATGAGATTTTAAATAAGGTTAAAAAAATGCTTTAAGTCGTAAGGAGACACATGTCAAGTTTAAATATTGTTTAATTATTTCAAACTCTTTTCTATTTAACTTAAGATTTTAATACTGAATTCTGACAGTTGAATTATAAAAAGTTAGCGTAGTGAGTTTTTTTATGTGATATTTTGACGAAGTAAAAGCCAAAAATGCAATTGTTGTAAGCGTGAAAGAATATTACTACTGGCGTTAAGTCTGTATGATGGAAAATTAAATTAAATACTAAAACGATAATGATTTAAAACATTAATTTAATATTACAACAACTTTTTTTTTCTTTTCTTGGTGCTTATGTCGTAAGTAAATAAAAAACTGTTAATAATATATTAATTAAAGGTCAAGTTTGTGTTACACAATACCTAAAAGTTATAGATGGGTTACTATGGTAAATCTGCCCTGTCTGGGGATCGCTTCGTCTTTAGCACCATTTAATAGGGGATGAAAAAAAACTCTTGAAGTTAAATTTTTAGCTATCTATTCAATGTATTAAATGCACATGCGTAGTAACGTCAATACGTGCATTTCATATACTTTAATTTCTCTGTACTTAAATGTACACTCAAAAAATTCAAGAAAAATGACGTGCAAAAGAAACTTTTTAACTTTACAATCGATTTCTTGTCATAATTAGTAAGCAGGTTGTACTTTCAATTGAGTACTTTTTCATGAATTCTTTGATCCTCTCTGCGATCCTTCTAATTTATTTTTGATATTTTTGGTGGAAAATATCAAAAATGACCAAAAACTTGTTTTATCGTGGTTATTTAATGTTTTCCATTGCTGATTTACATTATTTAAAAATTTTTTGTAGCCTAATTAGAAGTTTTGTTTAGTGTTCTTTCCTGTTCTGTAGTTATTTTGGAAATAACTTAGGTTGCGAGAGCTGAAAAACTTAGAAAACCCATTTTTTTTAAGTTACGCACGGATTCCAATCGTTTACGTGCATTTTGAAGGGTAGCCTTTTTTGTGTTTTTTTTTTATACAATTTACAATTTCGCTGTAAGTTTTTTTCATTTTTATTGTGAAACACCTAAAAATGACCGATAATCGATCTTTTGTTAACCTGTTTTGGTAACGTTAATCTTAATTGGATTTGCATTTAAGAAAAACAGAGAGAATACTATGTACAATTCATAAGAATGAGACAAGTTTAAAAGTTTTTAAATAAATTACTAAAACAAATCACTCTAAGATTTAAACAAATATTTATTAACTACACGAACCAAAAAATTAAAAAAACGCAATTTTTCAGATTACGTATGGTTTCTGGTTGGTAATATATATTTTTAACATGTTTGACTAGAACTTTTCTGAACTTATATTTGGTACCATTTATGCTTCTGCTGTAAGTTTTTTTAATTTCCGTGGTGGTACATGCTAAAAACATCAACAATAAATAATTTTTAATTTATATCGATTTTAAATAATAGCGTCACAGTTTAATAGATTAGAGTAGCTTATTTATATACTATCTGCGATATACTATTTCTTTTGCAATATTTTTGGTGGCACACCTAGAAAAAATCTAAAAACCTATTTATTAAGGTAAAGTGTGATTTATTTTAAGTTATATTGCGCTGATTTAAGTTAAAACAGTTGCCTTAAAGATAGTTTATATTGCCCTTTACGATATTTCTCTGAGCAAAAAGCTGGTATTATATATTCATATTGACTATCATGTGTAAGTACGTAAAAAGATTGCAGCCCTATGATTAAGATATCTTAATTGCAGTCAATACAGGGAGAAATCATTATCTGTCTTAACTTTTTTAAGATTTTTACTTAAAAAGTGAAAACATATTCTTAATTTATTTTAAAGTGTGCAACTAACATTATCAAATATAATAATAATAGTTAAAATAGTTAACATTACATTAACTTTCAAAAAATAAAAGAATTATTAAAATTGGTTCTATTTATTCGTCGTTATCATGGTCTTCGTCACTGCAAATTTCTGTTCCATCACGAAGAAACATTTAAGAGAGGATCCCTGCTGCCTTTGAATTTTTTGACAAGAACCTTTTATGAGAAAGATAGTATACGGCTGTAAAAATACGTGCATAGCACCCAACAGTACGACTGCCATTAGCGCAAGCACAACAATATCAATGAATGCTTGAGTATCCAATATTATTATTTTTGTCCTCGATAAGACATTAACAGTTCTTTCTACTTATATCTGAATTGTACTAGAATTTTAAAAATATTTTTTTTCTTCTTTCATTATCCAAATTTTACACTATTTTCAAAATCTAAGATTTTCACCAGGTAGAATTCATTTTTTTTAGTTGGTATTACCCTGTTAAAAGTATCTTGAAGCCTTTTTTAGTTAATTCAGAAAAATCTTTAATACCTGACGAAAAAAAATTGGAATAACAATTTTTGACGCACCCATTTTTTTTCTACTTTTTCTACTAATGTATCTTTGATTTTTTTCCTTGACTTCATGGCATTTTATATTTCGTTTAGCATATCTTTATCAGACTTTAAGGGCTCACCAAATTTATTATTCAAGTAACATGCAATTTGACGGAAAGTTCCATGGTTATTTACCATTTTCTTGACAAGTTTGTGATCTAATAGTCAATTTGTTCTTGAAAATACCATGAACTTTTTTTACTACCCATCTTCAATTTGTAGGGAATCTTGTATCATTTGATTCTTACGTAGTAAGTAAAAGTCATCTTATTCCTCTAAGCTCAGGTATTAAAACAACGAAAATACCACCTTCATAAAAAGTTTATGTAAAACCTTTTGTAGTTTCTCAAAAATTTTTATTAAAATTTAGGCATTATTAACATCAGCAGTCAAAGATCTTCCAATTCAACAATATAGCGATTCGTGTTCATATTATAAATGGCTGGGGCAGAGGTACCTTTTTGTCCTGAAAACAATTTTCTCTGATCTTCGTTAATAAACTTTTCTGGTGCCTAATATACGTTTCATTAAAAGTTAATATAAGTTTATTTCCCAGGTGTAACTTTTGAGCTATTTGAGGAGTTCTTATTTTTTATTAAATCTTTGCAATCTGTGTTTTCTAACTCAAAATCTTCTGATAATCCTTCCTTTTTAAAATAAAATACTACCAAATAAAAAAATTTGGATACTTGAACATTATGTTCAATATCTTATTCTGAAGCAGTTACTGTGTTTAAATTACCAGTTCGCAGTTTAAATAAAAAACAACAATCGCTTGAGTTGTAGTTCTTATTAAGAAATTGCTAAAAGAAATCAACTGCCCTTGAATTTGTGTAATATTCTCTCAAGATACTCCTGTAAAAACTTTCAATTTTTCTCAGGTATGACAAAATCAGCAACTGATTACAATAAACTTTGATTCACTTTTACTGATAATATATTTAGAAGTTAAGATACTTCTAGAATGTCTATTGAGATGCTTCTGGAATGTCTATTGTACTTGTCGAGAAAAATGTACTTATTTTGGGAAACTTATCTTCATAAGATCTTTTTTTAATTAAATGTTTACGGCAGTATAGGTTACTATAAGGGATAAATACATTGATTTTGCAAAAAATTTCAATTCTAGCTTTAATAGGTACACTGACAATATCGGTTTGCTTTTTATAGCCACGAATAAAGTTATAGCAATAAGTTGATATAGTTTTTGGAGTAGGTAACAATATTACTAACTCTATTGTTTTGGCTTTTACTCTTTTAACTACTTTACAACCAAAAGATTCAGTATTAGTTTGAGACTTGGAATCCATCAAACTAAACTGTAACAATCTCTCAGGAATATTTGATTCTTTATAACTAATGCTTTCTAATAAATAAACGAAATTGTCAAATTTTGATTGTGTTATAACTTTTGTTAAACGAGGACTACACAAATTACATAATGGATCTTTGATTCTTATGTTTTCTGAGCTTGCAAGTTTTTTGCATGTTCTAATTCAATGTCAGTCTCTAAAGTGTTTGTTCAACCACTTACTTTTTTTAAATAAATTGAACATGTATAACCTTTTTGCTCATCACGTGTAATAATGTATGAGTATTTGTTGCATTGCGAAGAAAAACAAACGTTATTTGAAAATTACGTAAAAGATTGCTACTATTTTACAATTATGGTATCACAAAATAAGCAGCGGAAATACTTTTAATACTTGCTAATACTTTTCAACTGAAAAATAGTTCAAATTTCTAACAACCATACGCCTAAACTGATACCTTACATGGTAGTAATAATGCATTTATTTAAGTAAAAATGCAATCCCATGGGATCGATCGAATACTTAGGCACAGTTTCTCATCCGCTATTTGTATCCGAATATATTAAATTTTTTCGTGAACAATAGTGTTTGAACACCACTTCTATTCATAAGTACATATTTTTATTATTAGTATTATAACAATCTGGCTGACAGTTGCACGTGTAAAATGTTCATCAGCATTAAAACAATCATCATGTAATAGATAGTAAATATTAGATAAAAATGTCTTAAAAAAAGTTTCGTATTAATTGCCGCAAGTATATTATTAATTACAATTCATAAACATAAGCTCCTTGATCATTAAAGTTAAAGCACCCATTAACACATTGCACTACGTGCAGCGAACGTCACGGCTAGTGGACATATGGCATACAAGCAGCTGAGTTGTTAATTCTTAACACAAGTGTTTTAATTCACAACAAAAAAGACTGAGATAGCTTTTGAGATACGTGCTACTTTCATAACACGTATAATTATTTTTTAGTGCGATAAAGTTCTCGTTTGTTTACTGTACTTTACACAAATAAAGCCATTCTATAGTTTTGAAGACCATTTGAAAGAAATTAATAATGTTTTTCAATAAATAAATAAACCATCGACTAATACCTTACGAAATTTAGAGTTGTTCATTTAAGTAATTCGTTGAAAAACTTCTAGCTAGTCTTATTCTTATATATCATGCATAGTGTCATCTCTACTTTTTCAAATGCACATCTAATTATGATTAACGATACCAAAATAGAATAGGAATTGAGGTACTAAAAAGATTGTATCAAACTAAGCTATGAAGAGGTTCTGAAAAGCAATATTGATGAGGATAAACCTTATCTAATCTAAAAGTAGGTTATTGGTCAACTTTGGGTGATTTACCATAAAAATTAAAAAACTTATAACAGAATCATAAATTGCATCAATTGGAATCCGTACATAACCTTAAAAAAATGCGACTTCTAAATTTTTTAGTTCATGGTACCTAAATTCTTGCAAAAATAAGTAGGGAACAGTAAAGAACACCAAACAACACACCTTATAAGGCTACAAAAAATTCTTAACAATGTATATCATCTATAAAGAACTGCAAATAACCACGAAAAACAAGTTTGTGATCATTATTGGTATGTGCCACCAAATATAAATGAGCAGGATTGCAAAGAAGATATGAAAATTCATGAAAAAAAACATACATTATTTTGAAGGTTGTGTTTTTAAAAACATCCTTTTATTGTTGGCCACGTGAAAACTAGTTCTTTGAATTTTCATGAATTTTTTGAGTATAAATTGAAGTACAAAACAAACAAATTATAAAAAAACACAATTCTTGACATTACTGCGCGTGCACATCCAATAGGAGGCAAAAAATTTGATTTTAAGAGTTTTTTTCATCCCCTATCAAATGATACCAAAGGCTAAGACAAGGCAAATTCACCATAGTAAGTGTCCTATAGCCTTTCTTATAATCGATTCTGATAATCCTTTTTGCAGTCAATTATACATGTATAATGTCCTTACTTCTGTAGTAAAAGTACCACCAAAATGCCTTGTTCTTGTACATTTTTTGTTTTCGTGTTTAACACTTTTATTGGTATTTGTTCCATTTATTCACACATTTTGTTCCTAATTTATTATTTTTTAACTTATCTAACTATTTGTGACCCTATAAATTTTTGTTTTAGGTTAGGCATCTTAATGTTCACATTATTTTGAAATTTTTTTTTTGCTGTGTCTATTCGCACCTTATATCCGCGTACACGCATGCGCCTCGCTCGCTCGGAAAAAAAAAAACTTGGACCCTACAAGTACCGGACAGTAGAGTTACCCACTGCGCATGCGTATATACTATATCCAAGTATTACGTGGATATACGGTGCGTTTTGGTGCGAATAGACACTACGTTTTTTTTTATTTATAAAAATTTGTGTTTATAGTGTTATTTAGTTTTTTATAAATTCTGAAATTATTATATTGTAATTAAAAAATAATGCCCGCTTTTGTTATAAACAGAAAAAAGTGTAAGATTTAAATTACTTAAATTATTTGCAATACTATCGTTAAAATTTAAGTTTTTATATTTGTATGTTACAAAAATTTTATAAGTTTCAAAAAAACTTTTTATGTGTAACTCGTGCTCCAAAAATTCCATTTTTTGTTATGAAAATGTTTGTATGCAACATGCGTTACTTTTTATAGTATTAAACCACATAAATTATAATTTAAAACTAAAAATAACGTCCCTCTCTATTTATCTTTTTTTCTTTGTTTGTTTTTTTTTTCAACACGCAATGTACCTGCTCAAAACTTCCTCTTCGTCTTTTCTTTACTATGCACCCCGAATAAACGTGAAAAATGCTAGAACTTTTGGTGCTTGCACTCAGGTAACCAGTTCGAGACTAACTAGTAAGCTCTCGCTTTAGCCATGGCCACTGGCGCTGCTGCTGCCATGTATCGACTTTTATAGTTACTCTCATTTTAGCTGCTACTATGAATGTACAGATCTTGTCTGCTTATCCTCTCAAGCTGGCTCTGCTATATGTCCCTGCAGCCTAGCTAGTTCTCTGTTGGCTTTTTTTTATTCTTTCAGAGCATGTATAGCTCCCAAGAAACAATTGAATTAGGAGAAATATAAGTTTTTGCACAACGTGTATATGTTGTGTCAGTAAATGCGTATTGGGGCGTAAAAGCCATTTTTGCATCGTTGTAACATTGACTAAAGATAAAGGTGTGCTATGAGACACGTACGTTTTAAAATTTTTGTACGTAGACTTTACTAATATTTATAAAACTGTGGATGCCACACTTATATTATAAACAAAGTTTGTCATACATATCCCACCCTCATAATTTGATCAGCTTTCCAATAAAAATATTTATTTCATGTATATGACGCTTAACGTCTTCAACTTTGGACTACGAATAGAAAATGTAATCCTGTTCCCTTCAAACGACATTATAGAAGTGTTGTAAATCAGGTATTTTGGCTGCTACAGATGACACCAGCCATGTAGATGGACGTTCACGCATAGAAATCACGTCATCAAAATAGCACTCCCTACAGCTATCATACGTCAAAATAAACAGAAAAGTATCAAGGAATGTGCAGTTTCACACGGAAAATTAATTAGTGTTTTGTAGGGTTTGGCGTGTCTCTTGATGAGTGTTTATATTCATCTATATACGACTTTATTGATTCTATTTCTTATTAAGTAAAAATTCTTGTAAGTTCTTAAAATGACCAGCACAGTGCAGATAACAACAAGCAAATAAATTGTCATACCTTCTCTCGTAATTTACTTTAATTGTATCATATACTTGATTTAACAATATTCTTTACTGTTACGTATATAAGAGCCACTATCGAGTATAAACAAGACGCTGTTGAGTATATACCAGGTGCTGTCAAGTATATTATTCAGACGCGTCGCTGTACACACTGGTTCACTTATATCTATATGAGTGTAAAGAAATTACAGAAAGCGTAAATGTATACAATGCGTGCCCATGGATAAACATTAACACACACCAAGAGACACACCAAGCCCTATAAAATTTTGCTTGATTCTCCGTGAACTTACGTATTTTTCGATATTTTTCTATTCCTTTTTACATATGACATAGCCTTCAGAAACGCTATTTTGACGAGGTGACTAATTTGCGTAAATATCTGAGCACGCGGTTAGTTTTATCCGTAGTAGACAAGATGCCTTATTCACAACACTATTGTGCTATCTTTTGGAGGGAACATAATTATTTCATTGTGTATTCTAAAATTATCAGACGCTGAGTGACATATACTTCAAACAGATATTGTGATTCAATAACTGATCGAATAATTATGGAGGGGGGTTGTGAATGTATAATAGACTTTGTTAATGATACAAGTATTGCACCCACAGTATAAAATAAAAAGTAAAAATCTCTGAATAAATAATTTTGAACGTACATGTCTCATCATATCTTCATCATAAATCAGTTAATAACATGGATAGTTGAAATTTTAATTGCGTAACGAAAAAAGTTACCATGCTTTTAGTTAAACTATCCAATCAATTCTAATGTGCCCCTGAAAGCTGGATTCTTTAGATGCAATCATAGGCTGGGTTTCATGCAAAAAAAAGGTTATTGGGGTTTAGCACGAAGTGGTTCTATGCGGAGTATATTACATGGGTTCTATAAAAAATCTCTACTAGGTGTACATAGGGCATGCAATAGAATTTTTAACAGGACTATTATTTTTATGTATAAAATGTACTAATTTTTTCTTTGATCAATTTAACTATTTAATCTACTAAAACTACAGATAATGACAGTATTAACTTAATTTCTCTAACTGTCACCTTACATAATGTTTAATACATCGTGTGTACAATACGTAAGAACTTGCAAAAAAAGTACACTAGTACTCGTTTCAACGATTGTTCAAAAGAGCCTTTCTGTGAACGAAGCTACAGAGCCCGCTCCAATTTTTAACTGTATGAACACAAACATAAGACTTTTTGATAAGTAATGCTTAATTTGTAGGAGTTCAAGCTATTTCGTACTCTGAGAATTTAAATTTTGTATACTGTAACAGTCCAATTTACTTAAATTAATAGAACCTGATATCCATACGGGCTGTAAGAGTCCAAAATTTCTTACCGTGTACAAAGTAGGCTGTTTAAAATTATTTTAAAAAAATATAAAATGTTGAAATGATCCATTAAAGAATATTTTTTACTTAAAATAACTCTACAAAAATTTATAAATTTTCTCTCTTTACACAATTAAAAAAAAAAAAAAAATACAAGAAACAAAATTACACTGTCAAAAATGGATGAAAGATTAAAATTTAGATGGACTAAGATTATACCTATCCATATTTCTAATACACGTAATCTTAAAATTGAAACACTACAAAATAAAAAAAAATAAAGTAAGAAAATACTCCAAGTATGAATAAGTAATAACAAAACAAAAAAAATTCATAAATGTAAGTTTCTTAGAAGTAAGTGATGTAATTAAGTTATAGAAATACAAGTAAAGGTACTTATACTAATTTTAATTTTTTGGCATAACTTTTGGCATAACAAAGCACACGCTATACTTGAGTCAAGACTTGTTTGAATAATTATTCTTAAAATTTCTTAGTTTTTTAATGTTGCATTTATAGTTCATAAGTTTAACTAGAACTGAGCATGGATTCCTGTGGAAACTATCTGCAGATTTTATGTATTCTAACCTGTTACATACAGTTCAATCCAATTCACTGTTATAACTTATAACCCTAGCCTATAGTACATTCTATATCCCCATACAACGTTTACTTACTAATGTACGGCAACGTGAGAATGTGTATGCGTGTGTATGGTATGCGTGTATATGTATGTATGGGTATACTTACTCGTGTGAATTGCGTAAGCGTAATGCGTATAGCTAGAAGGGCGCGCGGGGGGAAGGGGGAACATCGGAGGAGGAAGGCAAGGCGAGGCGGAGTGTGTGAGGCAGAAAGGTTCGGGACGCGAGAGTGTTGCCATCGCGAGATTGTACTTAGACAAAGACTAATAAATAAAAGGTTATATATTCATACGGCGACGTGTTTGATTGTAACCCTGTGGCTCCCATCCTTGATGCTAACAAGTCAGAAGTGGGATAATTATCCAGAGTTGGCACGTGGGTCACAGGCGTTGAAAAGGTTGCAAGGAAGCGACTGAGACAGAAGTGTCGGTATCAGTGATCGTGCACGGGAGTGGGGGGCGGAATAGATAGTCGTGTATGGACTGGGAAGGTATACTGTGGGCACAGTGTCGAAACGCAGGGCATCAATTAAGAGGCAACGGTCGCGGAAGGGGAAAAGAGCAAATACCACCGTCTGGGGAGAGTTCTTCGAAGTGACTGGCAAGTTCGTGCACGACGCCATTCGAAAAACCTCCGAAGCAGGAAAATCAAAACGTACGATGGTGAACAACCAAGAAGCCGTGGACGCGTTGCTTTTATTGCAGCAGCAGCAGCAGCAGCAGCAGCAGCAGCAGAACCAGCACCAGCACCAGCACCAGCACCAGCACCAGCAAAACGAACTAGTTGAAAATGGGGCAAATATTGGCGGCGGCGCGGGCGTCAGACAACCTCCCAACGATATGTCAATGCTGATCCAAGCTATGACCGAAATGATGCGTGTGAACACACAGATTTTGCAGCATAGTCAGGCAAATCAAACGCAGCACTACAACGTTTTACCTAACCTGTCGCACAACATCGAAGAGTTTGACGGGTTGTCCAGGCCTACACGGGCACACGCGTGGCTGAGACAGTTAGAGTCGACCGCCAACTTGCACAGATGGACCGGAGCCGTAGCATTCGAGACGGCTCTTAGTCGATTGACGAGGGCGGCGTGCAACTGGTATCTTGCCAATATCGACGACATAACTGACTGGAAAAAATTTAGACTAGAATTTGCCAACGCCTTTATGGTCGAAAAATCCCTGATGGAACGATACCAAGACATGCTAAAGCGCACTCAAGGGGCAAAGGAAGAGACGGCCGAATATTTTTTTGACCAAGTGCGCTTGAGTAAAGCTCTAAAGTTCTCCTTTGAAGAAACGAAGACTCAAATCACCGTCGGGCTGTGGTCGAGAACAACGGCCACCGCTATTATGTGTCGAACTTACTTCGATGCGGCTGAACTGCTGCGGAATATTTAAGAGATCGAGAGGCTAGATGCGGTTAGGATGCAACGTATAAATTTAAAAACCACGACCACCGACAGGCAGTGAGCACCGGAAACCGGCGGCACTACCAACAGCCGCTCGAGCAACGCGGGTTCATCAGGCGGAATGACAGGTTCTGACGCCAATATTATAGGGCGGCGCGGTGATGTATCAGGTGATGTAACACCAAGCGTGCGTTGTTTCCGTTGTAAGCTGCCCGATCATATTGCAAAAAATTGCCCAGTGAAACGCGAAATAAAATGTTATAATTGCGAGGAAGACGGCCATGTCGCGAAAGACTGTCAAAAACCGAAAAAGCTGTCTAATGCGACCGCGTTACTCATAAGTTCACCAAGTGTTAATGGTGCAAAAAAATACGAGAAATCTGTTGAAATCAACGACCAGGTGCTTATAGCTTTAATCGACCCCGGAAGTTCCGACTGCACGATTAAAGCGTCACTGGTTTTGGCGCACGGTCTGACGTTCGTGCATGCTACTAGCATGCTAGTCGGTTTCGGTAAAGCGGGAAATGAGGTTATGTCACCCGGTATAGTGAGGGCGTGTGTGCGTGTTGACGAATGTATCGCGCCCGATATATGAATTCGCGTCGTACGGGATGACGTGCAACCACATGACGTAATCATTGGGCAGAGTTTCACCGAGTTACCTCATGTGATATATTGCAAGGTCGTGGATCAATTGATATTTAAAAATCGCGGCGAATTATCCGTTGTAGAAGAAATTTTTAAAGATCTCGAGGCGAGAGATGACGCGGTAGCAAATGAGGAAATAACGATTCCGCCCGCGAGCATTAATTTTATTAAGTTTAAAATCGACCATAAGGAGGTAAACCTGCCTTTTCAGTGCACGTCTTATTCTGGCATTAATATCGTGAAAGGTACAGCGTTGAGTAACCATTTGTTGACAGTAATGGGCTCCGCACCAGAGATACCTCCCCGACGCGAACCAATATCTGAGTGCACCGTCAACGTGCTAGATGGAATGAATAAGGAGCATAAAGACAGGTTAATAAATCTCCTGAATAAGTACCGCGAGTGTTCCGCGATGAACGAAATCGAGATTGGGTGTTGTACGGAATTGGCTATGGATATAGAGGAGAAGCCGGGCAGCAGACCGGTGCAGTCCAAACCGTACAAAACTAATTTTGAGCAACGTGAAATAATAAAAAAATCGTCGGGGATTGGAAATGAACTGGCATCGCGCGGGAGACCAATTCGGCGTACGCAAGCCCTTGCCTTTTAGTAAAAAAACCGGACGGTACACACAGGCTCGTTGTTGACTACCGCAGATTAAATAAACAAACGGTTCGTTTGAATTTTCCAATGCCGAACATTGATGATGGGCTCGAAGAGTTGCACGGAGCGACTATTTTCGCTATTTTGGACTTAGCCCATGGCTACTTACAAATGCCTTTAACCGAACGGGCCAAAGAAAAAACGGCTTTCATCACACCTGATGAGACCGGCGAATTTGAGAGGGCAATGTTCGGACTGATGAACGCGCCGTTTTATTTTGTAAAATTGATCAGAAAAATATTTGGGCCATACGGCAATAAGCTGGCTTTAAACTTTATTGACGATTTCCTCGTTTACGCAAAAACATGGGAGGAATTTTTCCACAAACTGGAACTCGTGCTTCAATTACTAAAAAAGGCCGGGCTCACCTTGAAGCTAAAAAAATGTAAATTCGGGCTAAGCGAGGTCGTGTATCTGGGTTTTACTGTTAACGGATACGGTATCAGCCCTAACGAGCAAAAGGTCAAGGCAATTAGTGAATTTCCTACGCCGCGGAACGTTCATAAAGCCCGTAGGTTCCATGGCATGGCCAGTTTTTTTAGACGGTTTGTACCGGATTTCGCGTATATATCGGGACCAATTGTAAAACTGTTCGGCAAGGATCAAGCTTTCCAATGGGGTGACGAACAAAGAGGCGCGTTTGACACGATTAAGAAAAAGCTATGCAGCAGACCGGTTTTGGCGCACTACAACCCGAAATCAAAACGTACCAAACTACACACTGATGCGTCGAGCGATGGGCTATGGGCGATTATGTTGCAAGCGGATAATAATAACTGTATGCACCTGGTGTACGCGATCAGCCGCCGTACGTCTGAGGTCGAACATGCATACCACTCAAGCCGTTTGGAGCTGCTGGCCATAATTTGGGCCATGGAACGGTTGAGACCGTGGTTAATCGGGTTGTATTTTGTTGTCATTATGGACTGTCAGGCACTGGTCTATGTAAACTCGTTAAAGACAAAAAACCCTCAGATTGTCCGCTGGCTGGCCGTGATCGCTGAGTTCGACTACGAAATATGTCATCGAAAAGGCGAGCAAATGAAGCATGTAGACGCAATATCGCGCGCGCCGACCGAGCCTGCCGAAGGTGTAAAACGTGCCTTTATTTGCAATATTACCGTTCACGAGGACGACATACTAATGCATCAACTAGTCGACGAGTTACTAGCGCGGAAGGTCGAAATATTGGAGAAACCGGATGGCGAAAGATCGCGACGTGAGAAAGGCGAAGTGCTCAATTATGTACTGCAAAACGGATTGCTGTTGAAAACCAATGCGAGCGGTAATAACTTATATGTGGTGCCCCGTGCGATGCGAAAGGCGGTTGTTATTAAAAACCATGATATGGTCAGTCACGGTGGGATCGACCGTACCATGGCAAGAATAAAAAAATATTATTACTTCCCAAGAATGAAAGCGTATATACGACGGCATATAGCCATGTGCATAGAATGCGTACTAGCAAAGGGTATGTCCGGAAAACTCGCAGGTGAACTACGTCCAATACCACCGTAGGAGAGACCGTTCGTGATCGTGCACCTTGACCATTTAGGTCCATTCGTAACATCTCCGCGCGGAAATAAATACATCCTGGCCGCGATCTGTAATCTTACAAAATTTTCTCAACTGTATACGGTCAAAGACGTGAGAGCAGCCACTACCATACGATGGCTGGAAAAGTTCGTAAATCGCTACGGCACGCCTATCCGCTTCGTTACCGATCGAGGCACCGCATTTACCTCGAACGCGTTTACGAAATTTTGCGAGAGACACGGCATACGTCACACCCTAAATTCGAGTCGCCACGCACAGGCGAATAGACAGGTAGAACGACTAAATAGGACAATCGTACCAGCCTTGCAAGCGAACATCGCTGGCGAAGAGCCTCCCGCGTGGGACCTACGAGTAGATAAGCTCGAGCGAGACTTGAACAGCTCAATTAACAAAACCACGGGACGAACCCCTTTTGAAATGTTGTGTGGATACTTACCGCGGGAAAATAAAGGGTTTAACCGGCTACTTACAGTCGACGTGGAGACTTATCGCATACCCGAAGATATACGGCGCGAAGCAGTTGAAAAGATCAAAATCGAGCAAACATTGGCCAAAGAGCGTTACGATAGACATAGAGTAAAACATGTTAATTATTCCAAAGGCGATATCGTTTTTATAAAATCTAACCCTATAGCGACTGGCGAATCGACCAAACTCCAATCAAAATTAAAAGGCCCTCATGTTATTACAGACGTATTGCCTTCTGACACTTACAGTATACAAAATCTGACTGCTAAGAGAGCGACTAAAAGCGATACGACAGCACATGTAAGTCAGCTAAAAATTTGGCGCGGTAAACACTATGATGCGAGCGACGACGACAGCGAAACTAACTCGCGCGATAGTAATGAGTCTGACCTTGACTCCGGGAGTGAAAACGAAAGTGTAAGCGAAAAAAATCCTGGAATGCAAACGATGGTTAAACTCAAAGACTCTATTGACAAACAAGTAGACCGATCGCCCGAATTGAGGAAGCGGGAGCGCCGAACACCCGCTTATCTTAGCGACTATCACTTGTAATGAGAGCTTGGGGACCAAGCTCCGCTTAGGATGGCCGAATGTTATAACTTATAACCCTAGCCTATAGTACATTCTATATCCCCATATAACGTTTACTTACTGATGTACGGCAACGTGAGAATGTGTATGCGTGTGAATGGTATGCGCGTATATGTATGTATGGGTATACTTACTCGTGTGAATTGCGTAAGCGTAATGCCTATAGCTAGAAGGGCGTGCGGGAAAGGGGGAACATCGGAGGGGAAAGGCAAGGTGAGGCGGAGTGTGTGAGGCAGAAAGGTTCGGGACGCGAGAGTGTTGCCATCGCGAGATTGTACTTCGACAAAGACTAATAAATAAAAGGTTATATATTCATACGGTGACGTGTTTGATTGTAACCCTGTGGCTCCCATCCTTGATGCTAACAACACCTAGTTCAAGAAAAAAATAAATACATTTTCAAATAAGAACTAAAAATCACCTTTCACTTGAAAATTTATTTAAACTTTCAAGTACGATTATCACTGGTAAGGTAAAGGCACATAAAATTTTAACTGCTTATCTTGTGAACCAAAATGATTACAACTTTTTTTAATTTTTTAAAGACTTCCCTCAGTAATGGGCCAAGTAAAAAACTTTGAATAACCACTGTTTTGCATAATATTATGTTAATTGGTTACTATGTGGCATGTCATCAACTTGCAGTAATTTTCAAGTTGTAATGTTATGTTGGTACAGCTAAAGAAGAGCATGATGGATTGTGTAACTTAATTCTCACTTATTCAATCAAGTTAAATCTGATATTAATAGCCTTAACAGCTAGCTCAAGCTAGAAGTTTTTTTATAGTATAATTAAGTATGAAAGAGACTTAGTAGGTTCTCTTACAAAAGAAATAGCAATCTACATATTAATCACGAAAGTACGCCATTTTCATTATTTGGAAGTTGTAGTGTAGCACGCTTTTTAAGGACAATATCGCATTGTCTTTTTATAAAAATAGTATTTTGACGTTCTTCTTAATTGAAGTTACTGTCCAAGCTAAGTACAAGGTAGAGAAATCAACAGGAGATAGCAATCTTTTTCTAATTAATAATGTATTTTAATTTTTAAATAGAATAGAATTTAACACAGACATGAAACAAGAACATGAGAAAAAGTAGCCACTGTTCGATTAATTTTCTCTTGTAAAGATTATAATTTTAGAAATCATCTCAGAACATACCTGTTAATGTCACACGCATCAAGAAATGGCTTTAGACATGGCTCGTTCTGGTCGTGCTTGAGTCCATAGAGCTCTAACACTGAAAGCTCACCACTACTGTCCGTATCCAAGTGTCCAAACATCCATTGCACTTCATAGTGGCACCCGATCAAAATGTGACCTGATAATCAAAAATAATTAAAAGTCTTTCGATCTCACTAAATATTTTCTTACAATAATAATTTTTATAAATATTTGTGTAGTTGGCTTCCACTTTTTATATGGTAATGATGATGATGAAAGTGTCCATGTACTTGCAAGATTAAATAAGGTGACTTACCTGTCTTTATAGCTGTTGGAGTTTAGAAAAAGACTAAGGAATTACCAATACTAAGGATAAAGTAAAAATTACTATGAGTTGCATTATTTTTATTTTAGTTTTGATTCAGCGATCTTTAGCTGGCAAGGTGTATTAGCCTAATTAGGCTAGTAAATAACATTATAATTTCTTTAACCTATCCTCATTGTTTATATCCTTGTGAGTAAAGTGCTCATTCAATGTGCTCACAAATTGAAACAGTGATAAGGACATTATAAAGGGTGGATATTCATATAAGGAACTAACAGTTGGTACATAGGGCAATAAACTTTACGCGTGGTCCTTGAACCCACGTAACAATGGGAAGTTTGCTGTATTCACGGAATACATGTCTTCTTTCTTATCAGAATTTTTGTCAATTTTTATATTTATCATTCCCGATTTTTTTTTTTTTTTTTTCTATAGTTGGGCTCTCAAATAACAGGTTTTGTGTTTTCTAAATTAAAAGTATGATCATGAATGTGTTGGTATGTTACTACTATTGACTCTAGACAATTTTTTATATCTTTGTTCATGCATATTTTGAAAGATCGTTTGGTTTAACTTGTATTTGACGTGGAGAAGTTTTAACATGTTAATTTGTGTGGGTTAAGTTTCGTGCTATGGTTTAGTTTAGTCTTTACCTAAATATAATAAGTTAATTCACCTTTTTCTGATCAGAAAAGTATAAGGGTATAAGTAGAATCATTGTGTGGTTTAAATATTGTAGGAATTGTTTTATACTTTGTCGGTTACTAAGGGAATGTCTATCTTACTAATAGGAAAATTATTTTCTTACAAAAACTCTTGCTTTCTTAATTAAAGTTCTATATGACTATAAATACACACAGAGCACGTGGTAGCCCAGTCAGCTTGGTCATGGATTGGCACGTGAGAGACTGCGGTTCGATTCCCCACTAGTGTGACTTTTTGGGCAAGAGGAGGGTTTAGGCGACCTTCTAGCAGAAAAATTGCCTAATCTCCCCCTACGCTCCTCCTGTTATGCGAGACCTTCCATCCCTTTCCTTGTCCCTTTCCCAAGTGCTAAGTGCCCATAGAAGTGCCCTTATTAGAGGGGCCGGACATAGAGCACTATAATATAAAAAGCAAAAAGACTATAGATATAATTTTAGTGACAATCGTTCTGTTAAAGTATTTCTTAACATCAACAATATTCTTGTATTAAAAATATTTGATGAGTAACAGTATCACTTTGTTAGATAAATTAAAAAAAAAAAATTTTTTTTTAACTGATTGGATGGCATGGAGAATAGTTTAAAAGACGTCAAGGAAACATACTTGGAGATATAGACATTTCCCCAAAAGGTCATCTCCCCTGGGGGAATTTTCCATGACAACCAATCTTGGTTGCTATGGACAGTTCTCCTGTAAACAATCGTTCGCATTTTGTTGGTAGTTTGACTAAATTTTCAACGTGAATGTAGTGAATGTAGTGTTGCATTTCTAGCTGAGTCAAAGCTGCAAGCTGTCATCGACCTGCGAACATTGCAGTGCAAGTTATCTACATGAGCTTGTGGATTTAATTATCTTTAAAGTTTTTATTTTTTAACCTTTATTCGAGGTTGTATTCTTTGAATACGCTAGACTTCATGTAATTGTGTAGATAATTTTGTGTGAATGAGGCTGCAGAGAAAACTACTGTTTTTTTTGTGCTGATTGTGGAGTGGAGCTATATAATTTAGGTAAGTAACAGAACATGAAACTTTTCTTACTATCACGCTACTAAATCGTGCAGCTGAAACAGCCTGTAGAAAAAATACACCACATGTTGTACATATTTCACAGGTGTATTAAAAAAAAATTTTTTGTAAGCATTATTTTTTGCCATGCATCACTCAGATTGCAAGGCTGATCGAATCTAATATTATTTTTAGTTTTTTTCCATATTATGTCATTTTTNTTTTTATTTTTAAAAGTGATTTCTTGTTTTTAAATCCATTTCGTCAATACATCCATAATTTTTATAGTTTGCCAGATCAGTAGTTGTTAAGATAACAACATAGTACATTCAATAATTTAAGTTAACTCACCATGCATTTTCTAATTTTTAAACAAATAATAGCATGTAATTAAAGCGAATGAACTGGTGATAAGTCTTTTTCTACTTTTACTTTTAATTTTATTTTAAGATGATTAAAGTTCATCATCTACTGAAACCTATTTATAAAATGTTTAAAGCTAATCGTGTGCATGGTTTTTTAAGTATCCACCCTTCGACGTGTATTTGAGCAAAAAAATCCTGAAATCGAACTACGTAACATGGCACTCATAAAATTTAAGGTTATTACAGACTTTTATAAATAACTACTGTATGATGGAGATACGTTTTTGAAGTAAAATAAACTTCAAATCCATAGTTTAACTCTTAAAGAATTCAATAAAACAAAAAAATAATTCCCTTGCCATTTAAAAGGAATATCAACGTGCACTCAAAGAAGCCGCAATCAAGGGGCTCGTATACTAAATCACTAGCACTTCATAAAGTAAATCTATAGCCTTAATTATCAAGTTTGATACATTTTATCAAAAAATTTTAATAGACCAACAAAGCTCATCACCTGCAGCTTCTGAATCAGAATATATTTTTAACACCACGAATATTGAGCTTATTAAAATTGAGATACATCATGAAGTTTCTTTATGGATACTGTGAACTGAATTTAGTTTATGTGCTCTATGGGTTCATAGGCAATTGACGTTGATTTTTTCGTTATTATAAGGTATTTTTATTTCTCTAGGCCACGAGCTTTATCCCTTATTTGCAACAAAACCAAACGCTCACTCTGCCCCACTAGGCATTACTGTTACTACGAATTAAGCCTTACTGTCTGCTCAGTTATATTTTTTTTTTTTTTTTTTTTTATAAAAAAAAACATAAATTTAAAAAAAAAGTATTCAAAAAATTTAAATTATGATTTTTTATACACAAAATGTTTAAAAAACAGAATCTTAAGTACCAATAAAAATAATAAATTTGTTGCTTAAATTTATATATCGATCAGCTTCAGATCTTCTTAAGAAAATAATCTTCATTTTTTCTTACACTGGCGTAGCAATATAACAGCCAATATCAAGGCGTACGGAGCGTCTTATGCAGATTTGACCGAGGCAGCACATGTGTCTAAAAGACAGCACGTCGAAGTAAGCTCATTCTTATTGTGTATTATATGCTCCTCGTATTGCACTGATAATACATTAAACTAGAGTTTCAAATCAAGTTTTCGAGAGAGAAACAGGGAAGTTGACGTCAGGCTTACGCGCGTCCACGGAAAAATCAGATTCTCACCAATTAAGGAAACCGAGGAACCTGTAGGTGTTCTGTGTGTATATAGGTATATAAATGTACATTATTTTATACACATTGCTAGATCATATATACACACTGGAAAATAAGTATGTATTTACCTCATATTTGTCTGGAGAAGAGCCTGACGTTTTTATGCTGGCTGCAAGGTTACATAATTTATCATTTTGAGAGATCTGGATAATTTATTCCTAACGAAAACGTGAGATTAACTGAGTGTGTGAGGCAGAAAGGTTCGGGACGCGAGAGTGTTGCCATCGCGAGATTGTACTTAGACAAAGACTAATAAATAAAAGGTTATATATTCATACGGCGACGTGTTTGATTGTAACCCTGTGGCTCCCATCCTTGATGCTAACAAGTCAGAAGNTGGATAATTTATTCCTAACGAAAACGTGAGATTAACTGTGCTGACCTATTTATTTAACAATATAATTCTTTAAACTTGTTGGTACAAAGATATTTAAAAATAGTATTGCGCAAAAATTTTGAGAAATCAATATAAAATATCTCCTATTACTTCCAGTCATTCTAAAAAAAAATTTTTTTCAAGTGATTTTGATTTTCAGAAATCTTGGGTTGTAATTTTCACTGATTGAGATAAGGCCTATCTGACTGGGTTCTAGAGACTTTTTTCATAATCCAGATAGCAGACACATTTGTTTTAAATATTTTTAAGATTTTCTGTCATTATGTGTTGTTCGAAATCGAACTCAGTAAGATAGTGGACTGTATATTTTTGTGTATCGCACGCCGGATTTGGGGGAGCGTGAAAAAAGAATGTAATAAAAGGACACAATAATAAATGCACAACACACTTTAAACACTTTAGCCGTTTATTATAAAAAACAATCTCTCTATTTAATTCGAATTTAACAAGTCATAATACTTGCTTACATGCAAGATAAAAAAAAGGCAGAACTAAATTTTGTGTCAGACTGAGAAATGACGTGTCAATAAAAATTGTGAATCGTTTTCGTTACAATAATCTTACATAAAACGATACACGTGAAAATTAAAAACACGAGCGCAAAGCGACTTACCGAAAAGGGCGTTTGAGGCTGACTAACGAAAACCGCAGCAGCAGCAAGCTGCTGGACAAAGGTAAGCATAAACAGAGTCTATTGGTGTATTAATAGACGCGCGCACGCTTATGATTGGCCCTTATAGGTAAGAGAATATCCTAAGGCGCGAGATTTCGAATCTCATAAACTAAATTTTCTATTTACATCAGTACATTGTTACTGATGTTGCACATGCGTCTTTGTGCATAGTAAGATAAATCATAGTTTAACATTAGTGCCGATATAAACAAAATACTGATCTACTTTTTGAATTTGTATTTTTCTAGTAAGAAGGTTCGTCTGCCAAATCAAAACGACAAGAGTGTTTGTAAGAGTATTAGAATCTACTCATTGACATGTTACAAGTGTTATGTAGAAATTTCATATCGATTTGCCCAGATAGTTTGTGAGAAAATCAAAGCTTAATTCTGGTTTTTACATGAGTTTTCATGGAAGAAACGAAAAATTTTAGAGTAAATGTTAGATATTTTCTTTCTTTTCTTTGGAAAAAACATATTTATTTAGAGTTTATTGAATAAAAAAACTATTCATATAAAAAAAGTGTTTAGGAGACAAACAGATATCATATTTATACTATCAGCTCATTTTTATCGTGGTACAATAACTTTCATGCTTTACCATTAAAATTTTTATTTCCGAAAGTTCATAACACTTTCATCAAATGAAAGTCAATCTTGCTAAGATGTTTATTTGATATTTTTAACTGGTACAGAAAAAGTATCTATTCTGGTTTGTTTTGTCTATAGGAAACTACATGCCTTATAGTATATTATGCTATTTTTTCAAAATATATGGATGTTTCGTCAAATACTCACGAGTGTTGAACACAAATGCATTTTCCGTCATCAAGAGGGAGGATGTTTTTAGGTAGATTAGTCTAACTTACTTTAACACAGTGAGAGTACCTGTACTAGCTTCAACCCCATCGTGAAAGTAGACGAACCTCCTTAAATTGCAGCTATCGCTGCTGCTTAAGAGTATTTACACCGTATAAAAAATAAAGTAGAAGCTGCTATGTAGANTATTTTGTTTTATAAGCATTCAAAATAATTTTTATAGTTATTGTAAAGTAATAGTTTTTCCCTGGACCACGAGCCGTATACCACAATTTGTAACTGAACCAAATCCTCACTCTGTTTCACAAAGGACTACTGACACTATGACTAAAGCCTCAGAGTACGCACAGGTAGTTTTTTTGTGCTTTACTTGTTTGTTTCTTGTTAACACAATTACCATATAATTGAGAACCTCATATTTCTTCAACAAACTTAATTATTATTACTATCATTCTATGTAAGGAGAGAAAAAAACATATTTTGTTACCGCCGTTTAATATTTACGAACCAATAGTCAACAAGTCACGTGCCAGGGTACGCCGGATAATCCAGCGTACAGCAAGCTTTTGCCATGCCTACTCCTCAAATACTGGGACAAATATCTCACGTTGCTTAGGTACAGGCGAATCAATGGCCTGGAAATATTTATGTACCAATTCCTGTATTACTTCCCAATGGAAAAATGGTTTATAATCATATTGCTCAACCTACGATGGCTTACTAAGTAGAGATATAATTTTAATAGAGCATTTCTATTTTGTACCTTGTTAATTAATATTCTCATTGGTAATGAGTTATAAACTTTTTTTTTTAACAGCCCAGTCAATTTGGTACGTTACTTTATCAAATCAATGATGAGAATAGTGCTGTTCTATTACTAAATATTCAAGTAACTACGCAAAATAAAATATGCTCTTATTAAATACATTTTTTTCAAAAAAATTTTATCAGTATGCATATGAAAAATAGTTATCAGCTCGAGTTTTTAAAATAAAGATAGCTATATACCTCGACTTTAGGAGGCTCGAGCGTTGGACACGCTCCTTTATACTGCTACCACTAATAGCAGTTGGGCTTGTACATTAATTATCCTCATTCAGAATAATCTCAAGATTTTTTTATATTTACAACTACGAACACAGATGAAACGTACTTCATTATTTAATGCAAATAAATAAGAAGAAATCATACGTATACATAAGTTTTTTTTTTCATTCGTATGAACTAAAGCTTTTGGTTCTGTAAGCTCGATCAAACTTATGTAAGCACTATTAAGTTTGATTCAAATTCAGTGTACTCGGCTTATCTCTTAGTTAAAAGTACAAGCTAACTGGAGCTTTTGGCTTTTTTAAACATGCATGTATTACTAATCTTTTATAATAATATCTTAAATTTATACTTTGTAGTCAAACTTCAATCAAAGTGCTATTAATTCAGGNTCCTGTGAATTTTCTTTTTCTTTTTTGCTATTTTGTTTTATAAGCATTCAAAATAATTTTTATAGTTATTGTAAAGTAATAGTTTTTCCCTGGACCACGAGCCGTATACCACAATTTGTAACTGAACCAAATCCTCACTCTGTTTCACAAAGGACTACTGACACTATGACTAAAGCCTCAGAGTACGCACAGGTAGTTTTTTTGTGCTTTACTTGTTTGTTTCTTGTTAACACAATTACCATATAATTGAGAACCTCATATTTCTTCAACAAACTTAATTATTATTACTATCATTCTATGTAAGGAGAGAAAAAAACATATTTTGTTACCGCCGTTTAATATTTACGAACCAATAGTCAACAAGTCACGTGCCAGGGTACGCCGGATAATCCAGCGTACAGCAAGCTTTTGCCATGCCTACTCCTCAAATACTGGGACAAATATCTCACGTTGCTTAGGTACAGGCGAATCAATGGCCTGGAAATATTTATGTACCAATTCCTGTATTACTTCCCAATGGAAAAATGGTTTATAATCATATTGCTCAACCTACGATGGCTTACTAAGTAGAGATATAATTTTAATAGAGCATTTCTATTTTGTACCTTGTTAATTAATATTCTCATTGGTAATGAGTTATAAACTTTTTTTTTTAACAGCCCAGTCAATTTGGTACGTTACTTTATCAAATCAATGATGAGAATAGTGCTGTTCTATTACTAAATATTCAAGTAACTACGCAAAATAAAATATGCTCTTATTAAATACATTTTTTTCAAAAAAATTTTATCAGTATGCATATGAAAAATAGTTATCAGCTCGAGTTTTTAAAATAAAGATAGCTATATACCTCGACTTTAGGAGGCTCGAGCGTTGGACACGCTCCTTTATACTGCTACCACTAATAGCAGTTGGGCTTGTACATTAATTATCCTCATTCAGAATAATCTCAAGATTTTTTTATATTTACAACTACGAACACAGATGAAACGTACTTCATTATTTAATGCAAATAAATAAGAAGAAATCATACGTATACATAAGTTTTTTTTTTCATTCGTATGAACTAAAGCTTTTGGTTCTGTAAGCTCGATCAAACTTATGTAAGCACTATTAAGTTTGATTCAAATTCAGTGTACTCGGCTTATCTCTTAGTTAAAAGTACAAGCTAACTGGAGCTTTTGGCTTTTTTAGTATACTATTTTTCCGCCTGAGAACCCGAAATCAAGCGGAGAAAGTGCTATTTTGAGGTTAAAAGGCGGAAAATTCATATAATCTTGGTGGAAGTTGAAAATGCTAGGTGATATATGCAACGTGGTTTTATTTATAAATTAATGGCAAATTAATTTCTGATCTACATTCTTACAAGCTTATTTTCTTTTTTTTTTCAAAACATCAGAAATATTTTAAGCACTGAAACATGGAATCAGATATGTTTCATATGAATCATAATTGTCACAATTTTTTTTGTCAATTTAAATGTTGCGAATAATTTTATCAAAATGTAAATTGAATTTTGACTTGACTTTTGATCGTAGTCTTTACAAGCTTTGGTAAGTAAAATTCATGTGAATATTTTCCTCGCTCTTTTAACAAATGAGTTTTTATAACATATGCGAATTTTCAGCTCTTTTCTATGGCCCCAAACCGAACTTTAAAAAAAAATCAAAAAAAAAA
>NW_019379654.1:0-10866 GCF_000648655.2 Copidosoma floridanum
GGGGCTTTCCCACCAGTAGATTTGCGGGCAGTTTGCTTCGTGCGAGCCATTGTAGATGAATCGGGAGATATATGATAATGTCTGCTCGACTGACGATGACGTACTGAATCTATGTTGTCGTGATGTGTGCCAGGACTGCCAGGTTCTAATTTTACCGTAAATATTTTATCAAAGTAAATGTTTTATCAAACGAAAAATAAATGTCTTACATAATTTGTGTAGAAAAATTATAAACCAAACATTTAAAAAAAAACTGTAAAATTATGATGCATCAATGAATGTTATTATTACTTTTTTTTTTTTACATTTATTATTGTTTACTTGCATAAGTTTAAAAGCAATACTCATACTGTCTGATGAGTTTCAGATAATCAAAGCGCGTGTTATATTCGTTTATTGTATTTTTTTTATTATAGTATCTCAAAAGTTACACTTCTAATGTAAACCCCTAAATATCGAAATCGTATGAAACTTCACATAGCAGTCAAATTTACTCCAATCACAACGAAAGTATATTAATACATATGCCAAATTGTACGCAATACATTATTTTATAAATATATATATATTAAAGTTATTCGTGGAATGGGACGCTACGTTGGTACGTGAAATCTCTTCGAATAAACGACGTATGAGAATTTACGTTTATAACTTAATAATAAATTAATAGCTAACAATCTTACCAGTGCTGATGAGAAGTGGTCTACGTCAAACGTAACTGTTGGCCCTGAAAAGGGCCGTTTTTTGTATTCCACTAAGATTACTCTTTGGATGGCTTTTTTTCGGTTTTTTTGGGCAAAAGCACAGCTTGAATGTTGGGAAGGACACCCCCTTGGGCGAGCGTTACGTTGCCGAGTAGCTTGTTTAATTCCTCGTCGTTGCGAATGGCTAGTTGGAGGTGACGAGGGATGATTCTGGTTTTTTTGTTGTCACGGGCAGCATTGCCAGCCAACTCGAGAACCTCCGCGGACAAGTACTCGAGTACCGCGGCCAGATACACCGAAGCCCCAGGACCCACACGCTCGGCGTAGTTGCCCTTCTTCAGGAGTCGGAGGACGCGACCGACCGGGAACTGCAGACCCGCACGGGAGGACCGCGTCTTCGGTGTCGCCTTAGACTTTCCTGCACCACCTTTGCCACGTCCCGTCATTGTTCAAACACTAGATTTTTCAATGCAACTTTTCTCGTAACGAGTCAGAGCTTAACTATGCCTTGTTGGGCATTTTTTTTTGACAGGCGATTTTTTTCGGCGTTGCTGCGATCGCAGCTACTCCGAGCCAATCACAAGCCAGCTCATTGAGAAAGAGGCAGTAGTGGGGGTGGCCCGTTGGCGATTTTGCCTTTTTGTTTCCGGAAAAATCTCCGTCAGGGGCGCGACTGACGTTTTCTTGATTTTATTTTTTTTACACTCAAGATGGAGCTTACAGGCCATTGTCACGTATTCTAATTGCTAATTACCTAATTAGCAGTTTTCTCTTTAGCTGAAAAAAAATTGTTACTCTGATTACGGGTAATGCAGGTCTAAAACTAAGTGTTATTGTCACAACTCTTTCATCAAACGTTAATTTTTTTAATTGCAAAGAATACGAGCCTTCAATTACCAAGTATGCAGCTTACTCAACTCCTTGCGAAACATGCACAGAAGTAGTTGTTAGTGTACATGTTAATACACTTGTTAAGTTGCTCGTAAAATACTTCGATGCCTCGTAGTGCTTGCACACGATTAGCAGGTACCTCATGTCGGATAGCGTGCCGTCACATGAAACTTATGAAACATATCCTTAAAAAGTCAATCGCTAGTTTATGCACGCACACACCGATTACATGCCCTTGGGCATGGGCACGGTGGTGACCCTATTGACGGGAATTGCAGAGGTTCGTGTCCTCGAACAATGTTAGGTTTCACGAGCCCTCACAGTGCCGTCACAGCAGAGCTTGAGAAGACACGGTCCTAGTTCTCGTACGACTTAACCGTTCCTTCGAAACCACAGAGAATTTCATTATTACAGAAAAGGAGGGTAAGTCACGTTGTTAATGAGGTGTTGGCCGCGAAAAGGACCGGTTGAATTTGCCAACCCAGGGACGTTCTTTCCGCATGTGCCTTGTCAGCTGAACGTCTTTGGGCATGTTCCTTTCAGGTGCAAGTGAGTTGCGCCAAAGTTTGTGTCCTCGAACATCGGGGTACGCTCTACAAGCTTCCTGGAAGGTCGTAACAATAGAATTAGGGAGCTGAGGTCGTTCAAGTACCCGCACCCGTTATGTATAGTTATGCAGTTTAAACATAACAGGAGTTATACACATGAGAGTATTAGTTACGTTGTGAATAATATGTTGGCCCTGAAAAGGGCCGATTTATATGAATTGCTAGCTTAAGCACGTTCTCCACGAATGCGCCTTGCTAGCTGAACGTCCTTGGGCATGATGGTCACCCTTTTGGCGTGAATGGCACATAGGTTCGTGTCCTCGAACAATCCAACGAGGTACGCTTCACAAGCTTCTTGGAGTGCCATTACAGCAGAGCTTTGGAAGCGAAGGTCAGTTTTGAAGTCCTGAGCCACTTCACGAACTAGGCGCTGGAAGGGCAATTTGCGCAGCAGAAGCTCCGTGCTTTTCTGGTAACGCCGAATTTCTCGGAGAGCAACAGTTCCTGGTCTAAAGCGATGAGGCTTCTTCACACCTCCGGTAGCTGGTGCGCTTTTACGAGCAGCTTTGGTAGCCAATTGCTTCCTAGGGGCTTTCCCACCAGTAGATTTGCGGGCAGTTTGCTTCGTGCGAGCCATTGTAGATGAATCGGGAGATATATGATAAAGTCTGCTCGACTGACGATGACGTACTGAATCTATGTTGTCGTGATGTGTGCCAGGACTGCCAGGTTCTAATTTTACCCCCTCCAAGTCGCAGCCGGTTTAGTGCAGAAACGTTACCCCCTCCACGAAAATAGACCAAAAAGTCTTCCCCCACCTCGAAGCAGAGTGGGGTCATGGAGGGGGTAGATTTGGAGGACGAGAGGCGCGCTGGTGGATTGACCAAGCGATCATATTCTCACAGACACCCAGGCGCAGAAGGTCTTTAATAGATTCCCTAGCCCATATCATCTTGTAATCATGACTGGTCGTGGAAAAGGCGGTAAAGGATTGGGCAAGGGAGGAGCTAAGCGTCATCGCAAAGTGCTACGTGACAACATCCAGGGTATCACGAAACCCGCCATTCGCCGACTTGCTCGTCGAGGGGGTGTGAAGCGGATTTCTGGCCTCATCTACGAAGAAACTCGTGGTGTCCTGAAAGTCTTCCTCGAAAATGTCATCCGGGATGCCGTGACTTACACTGAGCATGCTAAAAGAAAGACCGTCACTTCTATGGACGTAGTTTACGCACTCAAAAGGCAAGGACGTACCCTCTACGGTTTTGGCGGATAAATTCGACCCGAACTTGAACAACCGGCCCTTTTCAGGGCCACCAAATAATTTTAACGTTTAACTACTGTTCCTCTGATTGTCAAATTAAGTTCGCAACTTTTTTTGTTTAAATTTGGGAAGGTACGTGTTAAACCTTATTTTTCGGTTACATAAGTATGGTCATTTATTACGGCATTTAATAATTATTTATTTTATTTCTGGATGGGGTGGAGAAAATCTTCCCATGAGAAATACTTGGAAAAATTTATTTCTTTTTTGTTTGAAGGATCGAGGAGGGGAAAATGGAAGAATTAATTAATTAATTATTACTAGCACTGAACAGTAATGAATTAAAGGGAACAACAATTTAGATTTAAAATGTATCGGTGATAATAAATTGTATAACATTTCAGTTAACTATTTAGTCTAACGAAATGTATGAATAAAGTTGTATAGCAGGACAGATAATAATTTTCTGGCGTCCGGTTTAGAAGTCAAGTACAGTTAGAGCTTTGTCCCACAATTTACAGCATCTTTCGTTGTATTTGACCTACATATTAAGTTAATAATAATGTAAGAATTACGATTCCTAGGTATGATACAATAATAGTAGACCAACGTACAAAGGTGTGGATAAGTACCTATTCATATTTCTACCGGATAAATTATTTGCAGACTGCTAAACTGAGAAGCTTCGTTTGAATACCTACAATACACTACATAAATTAAAAAACTAAGCATGACGAGTATATTAGTAATCCACTACCAATTGAACAGTAGATACAAACTTTATTTTTTAGTTCAACCAACCGCAAGATAAATCAAACAGGAACGAAAGAAAAGTCGTTGAAATAAATAGGGTAATCGATAAAAATATAATGTTTGTAAAACTTGTCGATGATTTGTGCTCTTTAACACGCTCGGCTTATAGTTTTAACTATACTATAGTTATGCTATATTCATGCTTTTTAGCTTTATATTACGCTCGCGCGGGTTCCGATCCGATGATTGGGTTTAATAAAACGCAATCTGAATCTCGATTAGTTTGACCCTCTTGTACGACACGGTGACAGCGAGAGGGTATTTGGTTATTAGCCAGTTTTACTGCTGCAGTTGTCGACTGCGGGTATATTTATTATTTTCTTTTCTATCGTAGTGTAGATGAACAATAAAAACAAAGAAAGAAAAAATACATTGATTTGTAATCATATGGTTTGCATAATTAAGTAGGCATATACTTACTGACGTATTTTTAAGGACATACGTTGACAGCGACAAGTGTAGCAGACAATAAGTGTAGTCGGAATAAGCATTAAGTTCCTATTTTCATTTGTCTTTCATTTAATTTTGTGATACGCGAGTGCAAAAATGTCGGAGAATGTCAGTCCGATTAAATATTTCCTTAGTGGAGGCTTTGGAGGTGTCTGTACTATTGTGGCTGGTCATCCTTTGGATACGATAAAAGTAAGGTTACATACTTGCTTAGCAGATTGTTTTTTGTTTGTTTTTTAAAATAAGTAAAATTATAAACTCATGATTTTGGCTATTGTTTCGTTAGGTACGACTGCAGACTATGCCAATTGCTGGACCTAACCAAGTGCCACTTTATACAGGAACATGGGATTGTGCCAAAAAAACAGTTGCAAAGGAAGGCTTTCGAGGATTTTACAAAGGTACATATTCAAAACTTGCAATATTTGCTCTAACAATTGTTCCATGCTTTTGTTTACCTGATATTTGTCTCGTTTTAGGAATGGGAGCACCACTTGTTGGAGTTGCTCCCATTTTTGCCATGAGTTTTTTGGGCTTTGGCATTGGAAAGAAGCTGCAGCAAAAGACACCAGACGAAAAACTCAATGAGCTACAGTTATTTTATGCTGGAGCATTCAGTGGAATATTTACCACAGTAATTATGGCCCCTGGAGAGCGTATCAAGTGTCTCCTGCAGATACAGCAAGGTGATGCCAAGCCAAAGTACAGGGGCCCAGTTGACTGTGTTAAACAGTTGTATGCTGAAGGTGGTTTGCGGAGTATATTCAAAGGTTCTTGTGCTACTCTTTTAAGAGGTAAAGTTGGTTCATTTTATTTTAACATATACATTTTTCAGAGATATTGATACAACAAATTCCGTTGGCTCGTGTGTATCCACTTATTAGAGTCATAATATTCGATTAACTGGTAATGGTGTTATCATCGATATTACCTATTTTAGCATGTTTCCTCCTAAGCCTGCGTCGCCTTGGCCATTTGCATTGTAAGCCTCCTTTGCGAAGAGCATAAAAGACACCCCAGTTTCTCAAGGATTTAGGTGTAAAACATCTGGGGGCCGTTTCTTTAGCCCTGTTCACCTGTTTTGAAAACAATATTGTTTTGTTTGATCAATCATGCTTATACTTCTTACTCATGCCAGTTAACAAAATTTTAATACCAAGTGAGGATTCCACGCTGTCATGTCACAATTGCAATTCCAAGGGTTTCCATCCAATCTTATGCTTTGTATTTGAAATTGCTTATTCATGGTGCGTAAGTTTTTGAAAAAATCCACAGGCAATTTCAGTAGTTTGTTTTTAGTGAGAATGATTTCCTTCAATTTCTTTTGCTGCTGTATGGAAAACAGCCCTGGTGGAATGTATTCAATATCATTGTAAGAAAGATCAATTCTTTTAACGTTTTCCAGGCCATAAAAGGCATCCATTGATATTTTTGTAATATGACAGTGACTGAGATCCAAGTCAATCAAATTATTAAGATCGACAAATACATCGAATTCGATGCTTGTAATGTTTCCTCTTAATTTTAATTCAGTCAGAGACGGCATCCCTTGAAAAATAAATCGTTCAATCACTGGCATGTCTAGATTGTAAATATGCAAAACTTGCAAATTTTTCAATCCTAAAAACACGTTCTTTTGCAGCTTGAGTTTTGCAACGTTTCCACCTAATTCCAGTCGAGTTGTTTTATTCATTATTTCGAATGTGCTGAAAACCATGGAATTTTTTATTACAATAATACTTGAGTAAATTTATCATAAATATTGAACAACCATATGGTGACATTGTCCAACAAAACGTACCTCGGAAAAATCGAATCCAGAGGATTGCCACAGAAGTCGGCGGCCAACAGAGCCGGAAAGGGTGGGAACGACAGTTCTGACAAAAAAGTTAAATTATTGCCACTGAGATCGAGCTTCTCCAGCAACAAAAGCCCTGCCAAATCGACGCTGGAGAGTGTCAGCAGCTGATTGTTAGCAAGCGACAGCAGCCTGAGATTAGGCGTTCCATAGAAACAAAATTCAGGAATGAATTTTAAATCGTTTTTCTGCAGCGACAAGTACTGCAAACTGTCGAGGCCATCGAACATGTGCCAGGATATGTCCTTGAGAGCGCAGTCGTGCACCCGAAGATGAGTCAGAACTCCCAGGCCTGTGAATAGCCCTGTAGAATCCTTGTAGCCCTCCACCTCTTGCTTGTAAATGTCGTAGGGCAGGATTTCCTTGTCGTCGTTGTTGGCGCCCATTTGCTGACTCAGGAAGATCAGCCTGTGGCCCGTGGTCTGATTAATGCTGGAGATCACTTGAGAAGTTTCCTCCGGAGGATTCATGCGTTTGACTATGAGACTAGCCTTGCTCTTGTCTTTGACGCTCAATCTCGTCAAAGTGACTCGTTCCAGGTTTAAATAGAGCAAAGTTGTGCCCAGTGGTAGTAGCGTGTCGGCTGATAAAGTGATGCCTTTCTTGTCGTTCTCGTGCATGGGGACGTTGTTGCTCTTGGAGGGATCTCGGCTATCCAGTCCTTGAATGTCCAGCGAAATCAGGTCGGTGAAGCGTTGCATGTCGGCAGCCTGCAGGAGTATTTCGATATTGCCGGTGCCCGATTCCAAGATCGTGAATACCTGCAATGAAAAAAAAAAAAAAAAAAAAAAAAAATGGTTCACTAGAACCGACGAAAAAATACAATATTTTCCCTTTTATCCTTAATATAATGATTGACTTGCAAATCTCCGGGTAACTGCGACAGTAGCTTCATCGGGTTTTCGGAAACCACGCACGTTGCGACCCTGAGTAGTTCGTTAGCGAGCGGATGGTCCTCGTCAACTTGGTTCATCGAACCGCCCTAAAGTCAAAAATATCCTTATTAATTTTGTTTTTCTTATTTTTCGAACATCATTTTCTATAACAGTTTACACGGTTTGACTTATCTTTCATAATCTCTAATAAAAAATAAAAAAAATACCATGCATCCGACTACATAAATATGTAACAATAACACGCCAATACCCCAAAATCGTTGGTCGAATTGATCCATTGATGAAGAGGCAGGTCCTCGTAGCGCAAATACTCGCAGGAGCACTCGCGTGGGCATTTCACTTCCCAGACGCCGCCAATGTCGACGACTTGGGCAGCACCCCATCTCTAAAACAACATATTATTTTTCAACCAATGGTAAATATTTATATCTACGAAAAAAAAAANTCACTGAAAATATAGAAAATACTTAGACACCATAAGAGTTTTAATGTAAAAATTTTATGTACAAAATATATATTTTACAATTGTTCGTTCATGTTGTAAATAAAAACACGTTGTGATTGTTAAATAATCATAATAATTGTGTAATTTTACAGTAGATTGAAATCATTTGCGTAGGTAATGTAAAGAGTATGATGAGATCAGTACGCGTGTGCACTGTAAACCGTAAAAATACACTTACCATTTGAATAGACACATGATTTTGTTTTACAATCGACCCTAAATCATTTTTTGATGTAAAGAGTCCCAAATTTTTACACTGTGCCATAAGGATGCATACTATTAATGACAAAAATTCAGAAAACAGAGAATTTTGGAAAACTAAAACAATTTCACTCGATTACCATTTACGTTCTTTGAAAACAAGGAAAATTACTTGGATATAAAACTCAATGCCATCATTGTTGTAAGCACGTCAGGAGTTGTTATTTTTCCACTAGATTACCTTTAGTGCAATTATTTTTAACATTAACACTCATATTGAATTTTTTGGATGTATAAAAACTGCCGGTATGAATCGTACGCAAAACATTTGGCGACAACGTGAAAATATCAGGTTTCTTCCTAGATAAAATTTGTTTTCTTGAAGGAAATACTTGGATGTGTACAATAGAAAATAGCCATTTTTATTCATGTATTAACTGTAGACTTAATAGCCAATTTTTTTTGCTTCAAAAGTTCCAAAGCATTAACTACATGTATTTTAACTAAATGCGAACAAAAAAAGAAATGCAAAAAAACAAAGAGTTGACTATTTTTCTTGTAGCCTTAAACAGTAGAAATAACAATGATACATTCTGTCTTGTAATTCTATCAATAGCTATTTACTATTAAAATTATTAAATGTTACAGAATGTACTAAACTATCACAGTAAACGTGGGTAACTTGTCGGAGTAAGAAAACATGAATGTCATAATTATAGTATCGTTTATAAAAGTAGCGTGATGAGAAGTGTCAACTAAATTCAAATGTAAATAAATGATAATAGGGTAGACAATACATGAACCAAATTCTTTGATTGAATAATTGTCGAATGGTGTAACTTTTCCTGATTATTTCGTATTTGGTGGAAGTAACAAAAAACATCCGGGTATACAATGCCACGCATCAGGCACTCAGTTATTTTTTATTAAACAAACAAAAATGTATAAAACTGTGTTCTCCGTGTGGCTGCTGCCATTAAGTATAGCTAAATACTTCGGATGCTTATAAACTCGCAAATAAATGTAGAAAATATTTTATGCTGTGGAAAATTATTTAGCGTATATTTTTGAAATTACCGAATCAAAGAATTATTTGAAATACCACTTACGCATACAAGTATAAAGGTAAATCGATCAGAGTACAGTATAATAGATCTGTATATTCTGAATGTTTTTTTTTTTAAATGCTCACGGGTGTTGTGCTAATTCCAATATATGGAATTTGCCGTATTTTTTATGCCTGCACAATGAAGGTTAAATAAGAGAGAGACATAAATATATAGATATGCAACATATTTTCTCACTCGAGAGAGGGTTCACTCAGCCCATTTTGAAAATAACTTGATGTGCGGAAAAAAGGCAATTGAGATGGATTACGTAAGAAGTGCTTTTTACGCTCAGAAATATAAAACCAAACTCGCAATGATTCGTGATAAATGTATAACAGCGATGTGAGGCGATTATGTTTAAATTATATACAGTAGTTCCTTATACTGTAGGCGAATTTGTATATTGAAAATGAATAAAACAAAAAAAAATATATATATAATAACTCCTCGGAACTTCCGAATAATAAACGTCCAGACCGCAAAAGTTTCGCACCCCTCGTCTCTTTTTCCTCCGTAACAAATTATTCAACAAAGCATCCCATCCTCGAACTTATGGTCCCCGAGTACGCTTACACCCGTCCCTCGCTCCCGCAACACCCGTCACCGTAACTTGTCCACCCATATAATTAAAAAACTTTGACAACCTTTATCCAGCTCCTTTTTCCTCCCCCCGCGATGGGATTTCTGTGACAAATAACTCGATTCCCGAACGATATATTTCACGACCGAGCGGCGCGGTGTTGTTGTCCTGACGGGCGGCGGACATAGGTGAATGTCGATTGGAGGAGGAGGAAAGGGCACCCTGAAAATGGAAAAAAAAATTCCAAAGAGCGAGGCGAACGGAAAGGCATTTTTTTCCCCGCCGATCGAGCTGGTTGGGGGGGTAGTCTGTGCAACATATTATTTATAATACATATATGTTGTCACTCGCGCGTGAATTTATACGCGCAATTGAAGATCTGTATAAATGTTTGTTGCAGGCATAGGAGTGGTGCTGGTGACGGTTAGCGCTGTCGCGTGGCGGGTGACCAGCCGCGAGGCCTGTGGTGGCTTCTTCGGACTGCCCGGCATCTCTGGCAGAATACCACCCGCTCGGCCGATGCACCCTTACGCGGCCATGATCTACCCCGAGTTCCAGTTCAGGACGCCGCCACCGAGCTATCAGGTGAGGCTTTATTTTTCAAACATTATTCGCACGCCTTTTTCTTTTTTTCCTTCGTTGCAGCTCACGCCGACTTTTTATTTCTTACACCTGATGTAAAATCGTTGCTATAAAGTGTCCAAAAGCAACAATTGTTACGTATTTGTTTTTTTTCTTTTACGCCACACGTATAATTATTATTTGGTTGCTCAATGCATCATATTTTAATTATATGTATTACTGAACGACTTCACGATGCTTCATGTGTACAACTGAACGAGATTATTTTCTACCGTTTCACTCTCACGAATCGTGCAACTGAATAAATTTTACTCCCAATCTCGCAGTAACTCATCGAATGCGTCTCTTCGCGTGAAGCTACAAGGGCACTTTGAAGACGTGTTTCGAAAGATCGCCCGAATCTCCCCTAAAGTTACGTATCTTCGTATGCAGAACAGGTTTTGTTCGTACTGAAAAAAAAAAAAAAAA
>NW_019379654.1:16928-28159 GCF_000648655.2 Copidosoma floridanum
AAAAAAAAAAAAAAAAAAAAAAAAAAAAAAAAAAAAAAAAAAAAAAAAAAAAAAAAAAGATTTACCAAGACCAGGAGGCTTAGAAAAAATTTAACGTATCCCATGGCAAAACCATTGATTGTCCACCGACGCGATGTAACGATAATGGGTCGAAAGCAACGAGACGCGTTGGAAGTAATTATTTTTCCACCACGAGGACAACGGCAACACAGCTCCAAAAGCCCGTCGATCAGTCGAACCGAAAGGAACTGAACTTTGCCGATGCGGCTTATCACCGCCAGCTCCTCCTTCTCTCGCTGTATATCCGCGCGCTCTGCAGCGGCTTCCTCCATCTGGCGCACGCACAGGATGTGCCTTTTTTTTTTTTTTATCTATTATCTATACCGAGAGCGCCCACACGCGCATATTTCTCTCTATTATTAATTGATAATACAATAACTCCCTTTTCCCTCTCTCTTTTTCTCATGGACGCCTTTTATGTTTTATCGTTTTGGTGTAACGATAATCATCATAGTATGTGATATGGAAGGGACAACTTTTTTTTATTATTTTCGTTTCGTTTTCGTATATTTTCAGATGTACCTGCCAGTGGAGTGTACTTTACGACCTACGAAGTCTTGCAAAGACTGTTGAAGGCCGAGGACGGCAGTCTCACGTTGCTCTCGACGATAACCGCCGGGGGCTGCGCGGGAATCGCCAACTGGATCGTAGGCATGCCACCTGACGTTCTGAAATCCCGCCTCCAGACTGGTACGTGACTTTTGAAACAATGCTTTTTTTTTTAAGGGATAAAAAAAAACTTTCATTGGTTACAGCACCCGAGGGTACGTACAAAAGGGGCGTGAGAGAGGTCTTTGTGAAGTTAATGAAGACCGAGGGACCAGCCGCTCTTTACAAGGGCGTCGTTCCTGTCATGTTGCGAGCTTTCCCAGCCAACGCTGCCTGCTTCCTCGGCTTCGAGCTTGCCAAAAATTTCCTCGACTGGGTAGCGCCGAACTTGTAACAACTTGCCACTGTTATTATTATTATTATTATCATTAGGTATTCTTTTATCAAAAATTGTACTCGCTTCTCTAGGATTTTTTTTTCGACGACTCTTGTGATTCGGTAAGGTTTTGGAATCAACGAACAACGAACGAATCGATGTTATTGATATATTTTAGATGGTAGCTATGCGGCACTTTAATAGTTTTTTTCTTTTATCTTGGTTGATTTGTTGATTCAAATTAACGTTGTTTCTCTGCCGCGTAGCCCGTATAAATATTACCCTATATTAGGATCTGATAATCTCAATGAATTACGCTCCCGACTTTATTACATAGTTCGATTGAGCGTTTAACATTTTAATAATTGAATAGAATTTAATAAAATTGATATCGGAATTTGGCTAACGAGTTGGCTAAGTCTGTGTTCCATGTGTTCGATTTAGTATATAGATTTTAAAACAATTTTTATAGAGACAAAAATGATGTACTCGTTAGTCCATCTGCGAATCCGATTGATAACACAAAACCTAGGGTTTTATCGATTTTCCATATAGTATAACTGAAAAAGAATTGAATAATAGTATTTGAAAGTTAATACGAAAGTTTTGGATATAAATATTTTATGTGCAATCTCACTTGTACATTGTTACGAGCCGAACGTTAAGATTGGCAAAAAACTAATAACATGTTTTACATTTATTTTCATAAAAAGAGTTATATATGTTTACAAAATGTTTAATCCAACGCTATTGAAATATCTGCTTCAATATTTACTAACATATCGAGAAAAGGGATAATAATGTTAAAAATATATCTGAATATATAATTTTATTTGGAGTTGACGATAATAATTAATAGCTGTATGGTATATAATATGCGACTTATATTTTTATACATAAATCATTTGTATAAAAATTTTATTTGAAAAATCGAACTTCTTGCCTTTACAAATAATATACAAATAATATTAAAATTTTTATACAAATGACCGAATGTCGTGCCACGAATGTTAATTATCTTAAATCTCGAAAATGTACATAAATAAAGATAGAAGCCATCTTTTTGTAATAATACTATACATAGAAATTGTACAAAGGAATCGTTAGCACAAAAAAAAAAAATATAAAATTTATTTTATCAAAACAACCGCCCTTTCGTTATTAGTCCATGATCAAAAACTCTGTTTCACTCTTCCCAGCCATCGTCGTCCTGGGACTCGCTAGTCGCAGAGTTGCGATCAGACGAGTCACTAGGTTTTGGTGGTGGTGGTATCATGCTCGAGAGCCTCACTAGAGGATTTGTCGCTAATCCAGCGATTCCCCTTCGTCGTAAAGCCAGAGTGGCATGTAAATCGGCCATGAGATCATTGCCTACGGAAGCTGATGACCACCGATCGTTGGCCTTATCAACCGGGGTGGCGTGTCGTAGCTTGGCTTTGCCAACACCTCCAGCATCTCGGATCGCAGCCATAAGATTGTTTCTATCGCCCGGAATTGGAATCTTCGCGGAGGCTGGCTTTATCAAAGCTTCTTTGTTTTGTTTTATTAGTTCCTCTGACTCAGGTGGTGAACTAGGAGGAGGTGGTGGTGGTGGTGGAGGTGGTGGAGGTGCATCCAGTCGACTGGGCGCATCCAGAGTTGACTCTTTTGGTGCTGGAGCCTCTACTTTCGACTGAACAGGAACTGGTGGCGTGAGTACAACAGGTTTTGGGGATGGCTCTATCGATGTTGAAGCTTTTGGAACTGTAGTACCAGTAGTTTGTAGTTTTCTAAACGAGTCTTGCTCTTCTGTTGATCCTAATGTTGGTGGATCCTTACGAGTGGTCGGTGTGGCAACTGCAGAGGATGGTGCTATGGGACTCTGAAAGTTTAGATCGAGAACAAAGCGCTCGTCATCCACGATTCCTGGCAAATCGGGTAAAGACAGAGGAACGTCGATTAGCGGCACCTGAAATTTATATCATTTTAAACATTTTGTTCATTCAATTGTTCGATGCAACACAAATGTACATACCTCTCCTAAAGTTGGAGCATACATGTAATTTGATGGAGATTCCATTTCAGAAGAATGCCAAGGTTGTAAGATGGAATCTGGTGCATCTTCAATTTTGCTTTTATTATCGTTTTCAGTAGATTGTATCTTAACACGACTCCGATAATCTTTTTTATTACACAGCAATAGAGCACTAACAGATGAAACATTAAGCCTGGCTTGATCTTTCTCAGTTTCATGATCATTTGTTGAGCTAGTTGACTTGACATAATAAAACTGCAATTTTTCTTGCATGTTAGCACTGCTGGCATACTGTCCATTTTCTACTTTGCTACTCATGGTTAATGGAGTTTCTAATTTGTCAGAGATTGGAACTGGACTCTTGTAAATTTCATAGGGCTTGATTTCTCTTCTCATCTTGGGTTTTATAGCTAGTTCGTACTCACGGTAAGTGTGAGCTGCTGGATATTTTGCTGCCGAGTACAGTTTTACAGCTTTCATGTTTAAATTTGTCTGAAGATAATTTAGCTTTCCTTGAGCCTTTGCAGCTCGATTATGTATATCCTCAAGCCTGTATTAAAAGTAGCGATGATAAATCGATTTATTTTGTATCATTGTTACAAAACACTCACCTTTTAGTGTTTTCTGCAATTTTTTTGTTCAAAGAATCAAATATGTGGTTCACCGCAAAATTCAAGTCATCCAGAGTTTCCGCAATTTGTACAATTGTTTCCTCATGTCTTAAATCCTGAGGTATCACAGCTATATCCACAAATCAGAGGTATAAAATATGAAGAAAAAAACATTGTTTGAGTTTAACGACAATCTAAACATCCATATTTCTTTACTTACATATTTCTATTTTTTCAGGTAGCATGTTGAGTTGCTGGTTTGAAATCACGAAAAACGTATCACATCAATCTACGACGATAAACTTCCAAGTATCTCGCATCTACTCTATGGAACAAGTTTTACAACAAAACAAGTTGCGAGTTCTCATATTAATGGTGCTACGGCAGTTTTGTCATTTGTCATTCCATTTGACAAATCTGTTCAGCAAATCTTATCTTTCGTGTGTCAGTTGATTCTCATGCACTCTTTTACGGGCTCGTCGACTTTGACATGTTGACAAAAGCATGATGGCTTTGAGCGCTTTGAGTGTTTAATTGTTTATACGGAGAGTGCAGACAGCAGTATGTCCATGTCCATCACATATTTATAGGTTATAGTTTGACCATTAATGACATATGCTTCGACATGTAATTTTTAGCAATTAAAGAAAAAAGACGTCATCTCACCGGATTGTCGGTCAAAGCTCGTCTCTGCTGAAAGTACGCGGAGGGAATTTATAAAAGGATCAATCAGGGCAGTTTGTCTTTTAATAAAATGCATGTGCAAGCAACGTTTCAAGGCAATATACTTATTAATTTTATTTTCTCAAAAACCCAATCTGAACCAAAAAAAAAAATTCAAAGATTAGCCGACACTTGACGAAAAACATAAGCATCGTTTAGGTACGTCGTGATGAAGTCCGGAAAATCCCGCTGATTGACAATTTGCAAAAACAAATTAAAGGCAACGCCTAGCTTGACTTTGGCTGAGTTATTGATTCCGTAAAGCTTCATGAAACTCTCAAAAATGCCTGTAGCTTCTTCAAAGACGAGCTTCCTCGTGACCACAGCCTTTGGAGAAGTCTCAGTGCTCCGATCCTCGATCGCGACCGAGTATCGGATCCACTGCCAGACTTGGGCTCTCGAGATCTCAGCAGTCGCCGCGTCCTCGATGGCTCCTTTGAAAGCAAAGACACCCTTACCGCACAACCAGTGGAAGATAAACAGTATCCCGACCGCAATGTTATGCTTGAGTCCCTCTTCGGTTACTCCTCCCACGGGCAATTTCAACAGATCGGCTTCCGTTACCTCCTCGAATTTTTCTAAATCTATACTTCTCCGCGGTGCGGCTCCCCCGTACTCGCTCCACACATCATTCATGTGCTCGACTAGATTTAGATCGTAAATTATGAAACCATCCACTCCAGCCTGTATCTCCATCAGTTTACTACGAATAACGCTCTGAAGAACATCATCAAAATCTTTCGACTTCCGAGGAGGTAAGAGCTTGGCCGACATACCACCGGTAACGGGAGCACTTCGTCTGCGGCACGTGCTCACGACTAGAACCATATACTTTTTCATAAAGTGCCTGTCCATGCTCACGTATTTATTTCTGTCCGGCAACACAAAGGCCGAGTCCTCGCCAAACTTGGCGATTATTGAAGCCGCATAGTCCCACATGCCACAGTTGAGTCCCAACGAGTGGTCCCTGAGCTCATACAGAATGTCATCCAGCTCGAAGGCTGCAAGCACGTTCTCGACCAGCACGCAAGCCTTAATAGGGTAGACGCAGCTTTAGCTGGCTCCAGGTAAAAATGTCGTTCCACAATCTGGCTTCCCGAGCGCTCTCGAGCTTTGACAAATAAAAAAATGGTCCAGAAGAGTAGCTCGCCATCAGTAACTTGGCATTATGGAACGTTAGCAGAGCAAAATCGACAAGCGGACCCGGTACCGAACGTCCCGATACGCTGACGTTATGCTCCAGCATATTCCAAGCGCGCGGCCGGAACAGCAGCACCGGGGCATCGGCCAAGCGAGGCACATTCGGGATCTCGTTGCGCACCGCGCGGTACACGTTATGTAGTCCAATTATCTGGTTCTGCCAGGTGGGACAGTGGCCATCGTCGAAGTCGACCTGGATGCCCTGAACGCGCGCTTTTAGGGCTCCAGTGAAACGCATGTAGTCACTCGGACTGACATCCCCGAGGTCCAGGTGGCGGTTACGTAGTCGCTCACCTGTAACGTCAAGCTGTTCGATTAATTTTAAAACGGACGATGCGCATGTGAGTGAGAAAAATTATTTTCAAACTTACTGACTGGTGCGACTTTCCAGTCGCTGTCGGTGATATTGTTCTTGGAGAATTTGGGTATCCTGCGACCCGCGTACTTTCGCTCGAGTCTTGCCGCGTACAGTTCATCGACTCTACTTTGGAAGCGCAGATACAGATCGACAAGAAATTCGACGGCCTTTGGCGAGAATATCACGCGGTACTCCTGTTCCAGACCTACTGGTGGTGGGCTCAGGTATGCGTTGAACTTCTCCTGCAGGTTACAGCTGTTTTCGTACATTTTTTAGCAGAACAATTGCGACAGAAACTGGATCGTTACGAATGCGGGTGAGCGAATGCGTGCATAAAAAGTAAAGGTGTCATTAAGTCTGTAGCAACAAAATACCCGCAACGTATTAAAGATAAGAATTGTATTTGTATTGGATAGTAGATAAGACTGAAAGCTGATTTGCTAGTTACAATTAAGAGGTAGGTAATGTTTGTGCGAATTCACAGTCGTTTAGATAAATCCTTGGCGTTCTCTTTGCCGTCGGCAATGCGCGAGCCGAATTGAAAAGCGCGCTTTGGTAGTTTCGACGCTTCGCGCAGACCAATACTGTGTGCTAGTAGACGCAGTAAAAGCTTGTCGCCTAGACCGACTGGGAACTTTTCCGTTGGACAGCACCTGTACAAGGAAAATATGACTTTATTTTCATTGTTATGCAAAATTTATATTTGAGAGCATCAATGGGCCGTGAGATTTATGGCCGACAACAATAAAGTCGGGAACCGAGAACAGATTTTGAGTGATAAAATCGATGGACAAAGGAGGAAATCATATCAAATTTTAAGTATGAATTTCATACCGTTTCCAAGGTGGAAGTTTTTGAACAAAATCGACAAAATCTTCATCCAAGTACGGCAATCGAGATTGCCTGCCATGATCAGCCACCATTCTGTCGTCCCTCCCTAAATTTCTGTCAGAAATCCTATCAAATTCCAATTTCAATTCTGTGGTAAGAGCTTCCCATCCATTACGCCTCAAAATTGTCCTATGTCTCATGTATCCACCGAATTGTTCGTCAGCCCCCATTCCCAACAACAATACTCTGCAAGTTGATTCGTATGGTTCCGTTTCTGGACATATCATTCCGTTGGCTTTACTGGCAAACCAAACTGCACATGCTAAACTATCATCTAGCACGGTAGCTAGTGGGTACACTAAATTGAAAATTTGAGTAGATCTGTATTTTTCTAATTCTTTTCGAGAAACGTCAACCTGAAATTAATTAATTAATTTTTTTAAATGTATTCCAGGTCAAACTTAGTGAAAGAAGTACCTGAATTCAAATCATACTTCAATAAATTTATATTTTCTTTCGGGGTGTAATTTCAATAATTCATCATACGTTTGCCTTCCTGTTTTTCTGTCTGGAACATCAAAATTGCAGTTATTTTTCTTTTCGAACGCAACGTTTATCAAGTCTATCGTTTCATTGCTATCAACGTGCTTATGAGCAATAGCAGCTAATATAGCTGAATCTAATCCACCAGAAAATAAGAGGCCAACTTTTGCGTGCTGGCAAGAATTTATAGATTCTGATTGTAGCTTTGTGCAATTCCTACAAAACTTAGGAATAATCTTAACTCTTCTTTTTACAGACTCATCAAGTAATGACAGCAAATTATTTACAGTTACACGGATGTTACTGATTTTTAATAAATTGTCCATCACTTTGTCAAAACTTGTGGTCTCAGATGCTATTTCAGCATACCTTAAAAAACCCGCATTGCAGTCAGTTAAAATATTTATGAACAATTCTCCTAGCTTTGGTAAGTATTCTACTTTGGCAACATCAACATGAATATTGAAACGTTTACTGAAATCATCAAGAACTTTAAAAAATCTCTCATTTGGTTCATACCATGGACTACAGCCAAACTTAATTTTTTCATTACTGAAATCTGCAGTAAAAATCCCTATAGCTGGCAATTCCACAATATTATTCACATCCTTCCCAGCTACAGATGTCAACAGTAGTGAGTCATGATTTTCAGTTGTTTTGAACAATAAACTGTGCCTTCCAAATCGGTCCCTTCCAAAGTGTAAAAGTTTCAAAGACTTTTGATAATAACAGAAACTGAAAGGCCCTTTGATTTCTTTCATAGTACAATAGATATCAGTTGAATTTTGCAAAGCTGTCAGAACGACATTGCTGTCACATAAATTTTCTTCAAACTGAAACAGAAAACACAGTTTTTTTACTGTCACCTAATGATAAACAGAATTAAATTACAGAAAAAAAATATGTACCAAACTCCCAGAAAAAACATCTCCATTCCATAAAAATATATTAGAATCAGAGTCAACAAGTGGTTGAGACACTGGCTGTGAGCCTTGCATCCACAAAACACTTGCATAAAATTGAATGTGCCATTGTTCTGCAATACTCTCTTCTAAGCCATTTAAACTATCAGGACCTCGATTTGCAATTACGTTTTTGCATAATGTCCACTGTTTAGAAATATTTTATGTTTTACAGTTTTAAACAGACCTTTTTCTCTTTTATGAAAATTGTCAAAGTGATAAATTACCTCGAAAGATTTTGTAGGAAAAGATGGTTTAGTTTTGTTTGTTGTACATTCAATCAAGCAAAATATTCCACACATGTTGCCAAAGTGTTTACAAAAATATTCTATCAAGTAGACAGAGCACTTGCCGCTTACTTAGCACAAAAGATAAGCTGTACTGCACTTGCCGCAAATAGCACAGACTTGCGGCTGGTTTATACTCAATTACATGGCTCTTCTGTAAATATGTATATATATAGTAGTGATTATTCGGATCAGCGCTATCTAGCGTTTCGAATTTCTGAACTAAAAAGTGGCCCTAAACTTTTGAACCAGAGCTTTAGCGCTTGGAGCCATTTAATCTATTATAAACCAGCCGCAATTTATTTCGTAGCTATAAAATGAAAAAAATAACGATACGTGTGTTTTTGGCGGCAAGTTAACAATCTATTTTCTACCAAAAAATCGACCTCCTATATGTTTATACTTTTAAAGATGAATATTCAAGCATAAGATAAATTGTTAACTTGCCGCCAAAAACACATGTATTATTATTTTTTTATTTTATAGCTTCGTCATGAGTTGCGGCTGGTTTATAATTGATTAAATGGCTCTAATCCAGAATGCTCTGACTGAGAATTTTAGGAGCCACTTTTGGCCAAAAAATAAAGACCGCTAGATGGCGCTGATCCTAATAATTATTGCTAACTTACAGTAAAGTCACTTTATTAATTATAAACCAGCCGCAACAAATCTCATAGATAAATAATAAAAGTTAACATTTTATATGCTACTTGCGGCGAGTTTACAATTTGTCTTTTACCTTAAAATTGACCTCCAAAACCATCAATATTCTACTTATCTTATATGGCTCATAAAATCGGCAATATTTACAAAATTACAATACTCTTGACCTTTTACCATTAACTAATGAAAGAACAGCCCTTCAACTTTAGATTTCCAATAAACGGTTAACTTATATAATATGTACATAGCAAAATTTGTGTTACAGAAATCGTAAATCACGATCAAATATACACGTATATTAATCAGTCGATAAGAGACAACTGAAGAAAAAAGATCTTAAAAAGAAGCTACGCTAAGCTAAGTTACGTAGGCCACTGGCCGCTAGGCCGCGCTAGCGTCAACCTGTACTAAAACTGCCGGTGTGAGTGGTGTGACAGTGTTGGGCTCGCTGCATGGGTTCCGCATGTCAACAAACTCCGAAATATCGGGTGGCATGGGATGATGGGAGTAAAAACAGCAAAAAATATCGAAGTTTGTTGACATGGTATGTTAGTGACAGTGACAGTAACTTTCATGTACTTTTCTCTGCGGAAATCCTCTTCATCCAACATTGGGCGTAGAAAAAACTGCGCATTTGAAGATTAAGTAGTTCGAGTCGAGTTGGAGTAGTCTCATTGGTGATTGGTCTATTAACCTGAGACGGCTGAGACCAAATCGGAGGGGGCCAGAGCAGGCGGCAGAGAGAGCGCGTTTCACACCTTCCCCAAGATGGCGGAGACGCACGGTGCCTCGCAGAGCTCCCGCTTCACGTCGTGCCGCTTATCTGTCTTCTTATGCGTGAAAATATATTTTTTGCAATGTAGCTAAATGTAGACAATTGTCAATTACGTTGTCAAGTGTATCGTTGTTCTTGTCTCAGTTGTTTTTTTTCCAATTGTGAGAAGTTACACAGCCAAGAAAGCAGGTAAGAGTTAGCTCGTACACTCTTTTTTCCTCTCTCTCTTTCTCTTACAGCAGAATCTGATATGGATATAGGTCCCGCGCTTTAATGCCTGTCGTTGTGGCGTGGAACACTCGTGTTGTACTTGGGTTGTTTCATAGCTCTTGTTTTTTCAATCATTTTTTAATGCAATTTGATTTTAATCCGTGCCATTACACAATTTTGTCATGCATCTGCTGTTGTGTGTTGTTGTTTTGATCGTGACGTGAGTGTATGTAATACGCTACTGTTGTACAGGGGCTCGAGGGTAAGAGGACCGCACTTTAAAGTTCGCTCTTTTTAAGTTTTACAATTACCATGTAAATATGATATAAATAATTCATATACTTATCACTGTATTAATATGCTTCAGAACAATACTACCTACTTATCTATTGTGCAATTTATCATAGAAGTTTGTCAATGCCTTTGTTTACTTTCTGTTCAGGTTTTAAATACTTACTCTTATTTGAATACTTTTAAACTTCCTAAATTTAGTAATGTCAAGTACTGGTGTTACGCATATGCTGAAAAGGAGTATTTATATTTAATAAAAAAATGTTTTCTACCTATTTTACTTGGTAACTTTTGCGTTAAAGATATATCTTGCTAATTATTAGTGACTTTGTAAAAAGTATTTTTATTGTTCAAAATAACTTGTGTTGTTTCTAACATCACAGCCATAATGTATGATTCAACTTTTTTATGGTATTTTTTTATTTTACAGACATAATTGATCAAAATGACCACCCAGTACTCAAGAAATGTCTTGAAGGTCGTAGTGGCACAAATATGTCAGACTATTGGCTGGCATTCAATTCATACTACTCCACTGGAGTTTATGGTTGATCTAATGCAAGAATATATTTTTCATCTTGCAAAACTAAGTCAACAGTATTCCCAAGTTTGTAAGTTGCTACTACAGATTACTAAGATTGTTAAAGGTTGATAATTTTAGAATATTTAAAATTGATAAGTAAAGAATTCTTTAGCACAGCTTAAAATATTATCACCAATGTATGAACAAAGCAATTAGAGCATTAACGAGTTTTCATTATAAGATAAGCTTTTTTTT
>NW_019379654.1:28174-40836 GCF_000648655.2 Copidosoma floridanum
TTTTTTTTTAAAACTTACTCTTGCATCATCTAAACCTGAATACTTTCCGTAATTAGTTTCTGATTAGATATTTAACTTTATCAATCATCATTAGTGCATGCAATGTATTTTCAATTTCTGAACTTATTGAATTTTTTAAACCTGGTGATACACGAAAAATTTCAAAAAATGATGAAATTACAGAATTCATAAATTTTTCAATATTCAAAGTTACAACCAGTAAATTATTTAAAACTAATACAGATGGCTACAAAGTATTATTATTTTTAGTAGGAAGATGTGAGGCCAATTTGGATGATTTAGGTTTAGCTTTTCAGGACATGAATATTGATTTGCAAGAATTAGCAGAATATATAAAAAATGTTGAACCTGTGCCTTGTGCTTTATCTGTACCCAAATTGCCTATTCATAAAGAAAACCATCTGAATTTTTTAAAGCCAGGTAGTCGAGAAGTTGTTACTCGACCTGTGCATGTTCATGAACACTTGCCTGCCATGTATCCCGAAGTTGAAGGTGGAAAATTTTTTTTTTTTAATGCTAAAATCAAAGATATGATCGATTTTACAAAAAAAACTGATGTCATTTGCAGAAGAATATAACAAAATGGAAGCTAAAGAAGTAGAAGCAACAAGTGCTGTGAATCAAGTGACTAACAGCTTTGAGGAAGAGTTCAATGATAATAATAACGTAGTATCTTTCAACGGACAAACAAGCGAAGATAGTCCTATAAAAGCTAGTAATCAGGCCGTCTTCAAGAGGCCAGGCGATCCAGTCTCGTTTGATGGGGCTGTTACAAAGCGCGCAAAATTGTCTGAAGAGAGCCGTCCGCTTCGTGAGATTCATAGTGTGATTATGACGACTTCGGGTTATTTGTCAACGGCTCGTGAAGGTAAGCTTCCCGAGGCAAGGACTCCTCAGCAGGAGCGCCCGGAATCTCCGCCTCCACTCTCACCTCCAACTCTGCCTCCCCCATCAACACTGCCGCATCCTCAGCCACAGACTCAGACACAACCGTCTACGCAGCCCAGTGTACCTGAAGTTAAAGCAGAAAAAAAAATAAAGAGAACTTTGAAGAAGACCGAGGATGGAAAGCCGGAAAATAAGGAGAATAAGAAAAGAAAAACAATCCCTAAAGACACACTGTTTCAGCCAGACGAGATTAAGGACGTTAAAACTAAAAAATTTGGTGGAACAAAGGATGTAGCTAAGGTGAAGGGGGCCAAGTCTGGAGCCAAGGTTATCAGTTCCAATTTAGCTGGGCCATCTAATATTCCTATATCAGGTAAACTGCAAGATAAATTGAACAGTGCATCATTTTTTTTTCATAAACGGTTAGCTGTAGTTGAAAATTTGCCAAAAAATTTTTTAGGAAAGCTGGCTGGTACTAGTCCAAAGCAAACAAAGAACAATGTGAGTAAAATAAAGGTTGACAAATCTGACAATCTGTCGAATTTGAGTATCCCGTTCATGAATGAACGTAAAGATGAACCGGTTGACAAGCTGCCTATTGAGCCAGACAAGCAAAAGCTGAACATATTCAAAAAAATTTCGTCCAAGCCTAAAGAAGACAAAGATCGAGTCTTTTCGGATCCCCAGCATAAACTCAAAGAAGCTCCTCAGGAAAATTTGTTTCCTAATGTAACGGACCTTGAAAGATATCGGGTCGATCCGATGATCAAACAGGAAGACAAGAAGCCGATATTACCACAAAATTCGCTGTTAAACAACAATTTGGTACGTGCTTCAGAAGACAACGTGATGAGTATGATGAGCCCAGGCTCGGACGGCTTTATGTTTGATATGTCACCGTCTCAGCTTCGAGTACCAAGCACTCCAAAGACGCCAGAACTGAGTGTGCCGAACCCAGTTATGGCCTTTGACCAGCAGAAGAAAAAGAGGAAAGAAAAGGGTGGCAAGAAAAAGGAGCCTAAAATTAAGGCTCCTAAGAATATTATAAGTCCAAAGAAGGTGAGGCTTTATATGCGTTTGTATGTTTAGTTTATTAATTTTTTACCTTACTTATTATTGTTGAAACCGTGCCATTATTACATATCTCTGAAGTTAATCATGTAAAGAGTACCAATTATAACAAACTAATTCTTGATTTGTACAGGCTCGTCTGTCGAATGACTCTGTAACTGACTTGAACATGCTAGATCGGCCAAAGACGCCGCAGGCTCCAGATCAAATGCAACCGCAGTTAATACCTCCACCAGCTGCCACTGTGCGTGATCAGAGTATGCCATCCTCGTTGCCGTTCCCGTTTTTCCCTCCGTTTCCGACAGCCCCCGGACTCATACCGCATCCAATGTTTCCGTTGCCGCTGGCCGCGAAGGGCTTATCAGGCATACCGTCGATACCCGGTGCCCCCAACCCAGCAATGATGTTGGGCCAGCGTTTTTTCAGGCCCAAGCTCGAATGTGTTCGACCACCGCTTGTACCGCCTTCGTTTATTGGTGGTGACCCACCTTCACAGCCTCATCCACATCAGCAGCAGTTGCTGCAACAGGTTTTTCCTGCCAAGCAGGCACAGCATCAGCCACTGCAACAGCTAGATAAACTGAAGACCTCTAGAAGTCCCGATAAAGAACCAAAACTCGTGACTCAGCCATTCCATTTCGATGTAAACCAGTCGTTGTTAGTCAACCAGCCACCGGTTATGAGCAACGTTCCCGTCGGAGTACCTACTCCTCTTGTACCGATTACAACACCGTCCGTTGCATCTGTACCTCTGCTTCCATCCCCTGCCCTAACCACTGCTAAACCTTCCAAGTTAGAAAAAAATAAGAATGAAAAGGTAAAGACTTGTTTTTCAATCGTTACGTGTATATTTTTATAATAAACTTGAATTCAGTTAATTTAATTTTCTTCGGATTTTAAGAAATCGAAAGAGCATAAGAAAGAAAAGAAAGACAAATTAAAAAAGAAGAAGGAAAAGAAAGAAAAGCATAAAGAAAAGGGAGAAAAGCTGAAAGAAAAGAAGGATAAGAGCGAGAAGAAGGAAAAGTTAGAGAAAATAAGAGAAAAGAAGGAAAAAAAAGAAAAAAGAAAAGAAAAAGAACTGAACAAAAAGATGGCAGTAAGTTTTTCGTGGTTATTTCACTTTTATTATTAAAATTATGTGTACGTGTATATTAATTTTATAGCATGAAAATTTCAAGTGCTTTAACGATAAATTATTTTCTCTTTTAGAAGGAAGAAAAAATTATTGAAAGTGTTCCAAAGCTTACTCTTAAACTGGGACCAGCTGGAGGCTCGCCACGACCACCGACTCCGGATAATGCCTTGATGAAGAAAATGTACATAGAAATTAGAATCATCTTAAAACAGAAGGAATACAAACTAGTTTAATTATTTGTTTCATTTTCTATACAGTACGATAAAGCCGCCAAAGAAACCAGAGGATGAAATAATAAAACGTGAGCCAACACCAGAACTGGCGCGCATCTCGCCTTTAGTGACAAGGCCACCCAAGCAGAAGTCAAGTAAGAAACTGGAAGGCATCCACGAGTCTTACGCCACTTTGCCCTTGGATGCTTCTTTTTCTAGTGCAACACTTGCTCGTAATTCTCGTGGGCCTAAGAAGCCTGTCTTTAAAACCTTACCTCATCGTGAACCCTCGCCCCAAGCTTCTTTTTCCTACACCGAGTCCTATGGCTCCCTCAAACCACTAGATAGTAGGCAGTATTGTTTCACGGTAAGTATACGCATTATAGGTGCGTATTGATGCGAATAAGCAGTAAATTTTCTTACTTTGTTAAAAATTATTTTATTTTAATATTTATTACGTGTTTAGTTGGAAAATTTTTTTTTTCCTTTATACAAGACTTGCTGTATTGTATATTAAACTTAGAAAGTGCGTAACTAATTATTAAAAAATTGCTATAAAGTGTTGTTTAATATTGTACGTTTGAAAAAAATAGTTTCTAAAAATAACTTAATATGAATAATTTTATATGGCCAGAAATGTGGTCCTAAGTATTTTAAAGGTTAATATATTAACATTTTTTGCTGCTTTTATTCGTATTAATTAGTTAGCTCAATCCATCAACGGGAACATCACATGTACAAGATTCAAGATTCAAACAAATGGTCAAATATCATCCTTATCCTCATTCCAACAATCATTCCATTATATTCACGATTTTTTTTGTTGCATCTTCTCAACTGTTTATCTTTATTTATTCTCAAATCTTCTGTAACTTTTCTAGAAGGTGATGGTATAGTTGTTGTCCATTATTTTAGTTAGTTATTTTCTTTACGTTGCTCTAGCTTTTCTGGTTCACAATTTAGTGCTATCTTTTTACTTTTTTTTTTTTTCGTTAAAAATCAGCCATCTGGAATTTTTAAACGTTACATTCTGACGATTTTGTTTCAAGTCGGTAATTTGCAAGCTGTATATTTAATACACGGTTATTTTTACCTTAACTCTAATATATTTGATTAAATCTAGTCAACTACGTAATTTGCTTAAAATTAGATAAAACTACATCTTGTTTGTATTTTCTTTAGTTCTTGCGTGTCTAAGTGTCATACTTTTATACTATTACTTCATTTAATTAATTTATCAATTTTAAGTGCACGGTAGTTATGATGCTTTATTTTTAATAATTATAATTACTAAGGTTTTTACAACACTTTGATTTAAATATCTAATTTAATAAATTCAATAAAATTTTCAAAATAACATCTTACAATGATTGGCTAAACAATACAACTATTGTTATAAAAATTAACTCTTCCAATTATAAAATATTGTTTATGATATTTGAAATATTTACTCTAACGAAATTCACAAATTAGTCAATTGATAAATTAATAAATAATTTGATCTAAGCACAAGCTTTTTGAAGTTTGCACAATTTTGGTAAAAAAAAAGTTTATTTAACTATCATACGTAATTATCTTTGCATGTAAAGTCTGCACGAGTAGTTTTTCGTATATTGAGTTACGTTAGATTCTTAAACGTCGCTTTTGAATGCCACAGAGGCAAAAGCAGATGCGGTTGCGAAAAAGGACGGTACTAAAGAAGATAAAGAAAACGGCGGGCTCGCGTTAACTGCGAAATCGGCTGTTACTGTGGTGAGTAATCCCAGAGAGGATCTTTGCACGTCACAGCGAAGTTCTCTCGATCTTTCAACAAATTTCTAAATATTTTTTTTTTTTTTTTTTTGCATTTTTCAAAGAAAATTTATATCGAAAGCAAAGAGTCTGTACAATATAGGAATCAATTACTCAATTCTCGGTTTGTCCATTGATTTTTTTAATCTCCTTTTTCTAATTTTTAAACTAATTTTCGCGATTTCCAAAGCATCATGGCTTATTATTTTCATCATTATTATCTCTATTCAGTGTGCCAAATTATTTTAGTAAATTGCTATATTATCAGTTATTAGCATTGAGTAGTCGACTCATTTTTAGGCATTAAAGTAACAAGCTACAGGTTTAATGACATTTCAGATTTCATTGCCATTTTACACTTACTTTTTCATTGCTACCATTCATATAATAATTACTAAAAATTTTGTGAAACGTTTTATTATCATTGACAAGTTCATTAAAATTGTTTGTTAAACTTCAATTATAAAATACTGAAAATTACTATTTTCGGAAGATGGGTTGAGCTACAGTAACTTTTACTCCACACATATATTTCTATAATAAATCGAATATTATAGGACGCAAGTGGGCGAACTGTATGGATTTGTCCTACTTGCGGAAAGCAGGATGATGGATCTCCTATGATAGGATGTGATGACTGTGACGCTTGGTATCATTGGTAAGTACATTTAATTTTATTTACAAAAAGTTGTAGAGTAGTTAAAACATTGAAACATATTAAGACAACGTATCTATTATTTTCGTAGGGTATGTGTTGGAATTCAAGTAGCTCCCGCTGATAACGAAGATTGGTATTGTCGCATGTGCATAGTTAAAAAGCAGGAGCAGTACCAAGATAAAAAAAAGAAGAAACGTAAAAAGAAGATGAAAGTGAGCGCCTAGTACAAATTGCCCGGGTCTGGTTCTGTCAGGCCTGGTTTGTCACCCCAAGCTTTGGCTGCCAAAGTAAAGAAAAAAAGCTTGCCCATAGTTGGAGGGATCGGAAAGATCGAAAAGACTTCGAAAGGCAAGGGATTAATAAAAAAAGATTTCAGCAAAAAACTTTTCAAAGACAAGTCACAAAAGTGCATGCCAGGAGTGATACCAGAACTTATTAAAGATAGTATTAAAAAGTGTAAAGAACTGTCTGTTGACTGAGTCGAGGTGTTTATGTTTTTTGTGATTTATCAAACGCGTGTACGTTAGATAGTTCATCCTGTAATTATATAAATTGATGAAAAATGAAATGAAATAGTTGTACATATATAATAGTTGGATAGACAATAGTCGTCCAAAAAAAAAAAAATGTTATAAGCTTGCAAAGTTTAACCAATCAGGGTTATGACTCAATTATATGTAATTATGTAAGATTAGTGATAAGTAAATAAGCTAATGAAGTAGATTTACATTGTATTTTGTAACTGGAAATAGTTTTTTTTTTTCTATTCAAATTTTATATGAGTTTGCAAATTAAGAATTTGATCACATTGTATATACACATGTATTAATAAGTATATATTTATATATATTTGTGTTAAAATATAAATCTGGAAAAACTTATTTTCCAAATTATTGATTTTGATTAATATTTCGCTGATTTAAAATACTAAAATTAGCTATCTTATTCACATACACTTGATTTAAGTATAAGATGTGTGCATAAGATTATTGCTTCAAATTATCAATGCTCGTATTGTTTATAAAAAGTGGAATCTTAACATAATGCGAGGTTAATAAAATATATTTACACATTTGTATCAGTTGAAAATATTTATTGTAAAAAAAAATAGTGTATACGTTCAGTATTCGATTATACTAAATATATTTTAAGCTGATAATCATACAAAAACAAAAGTTTATTACAAAGAAAAAAAAAATATTANCAACGTTAATCGTTTACAAAAATTTTATTTGCAGAATTTTTTTTTGTGATTTTGTAACCACATCAGGAAAAAAATATGCATTCCAAGTTTTTAAAACTATTTTTCAATAAATTTTTTAAAGATTTTTCGAAAATGTCTTAACTGGTTCAGAATTTATGAAGATAACATCATCACATTTATGTTTTAAAAATTAAATGAATTGTTAAAATAAATAAATATCAAAATTTTGTTCAAATCTTCGAAAAATTAGTTAAAGATTGAATACTAGTACGACTATAATCGGTTGGAAGAACTAAACTAAGCTTTTTTTCATGTGACAAAAAAATTATATACAATTATGTCTTTCTTAAAAATAAATTCATATCTAAATATACACTCGGATACAAAATGACTTGCGGCATTTTTACTTAAAATAAAAGGTAAAAACAGCCTCCTAACTTATTTCAGATTTGCTTTTTGATGGAGTAGTTGAATTTAAGTTTGTTGAATTTAATTCACCTGATTCAAGCTGTTTTAGAAGACGAAACAGTGCAGCTGCTTCTCTTATCCTACTAAACTCAATACAAAATGCTTGTACTTCAATGAATAATTCTCGAACGTCGATGATCTTATTTCTGATCAAAGACTGCAGGAATACACACACCAATCGAACCAATCGATTTTGCATGTAACGGTCTTTAATAGTTTCACACGTCGAAATACAATTGCTAATGTAGAGGTGTACAAATTCTTTAGGAAGATCAACTGTAGTCGTTAGTCGGTTCACAACTTCCATTGAATGAAGTGACATTTCCATATTTACAAGCACACTAAAATATTCTGTTATTTGGTTTGATTGCATTAATTTTAACAAAACTTCAATGGCAATTAGTGGATTATTTTCGACAAGCTCTGGTAGTTTTTGTGGAGTCAAACCTATGTGGTAAACAAGCTTGGAATCTTTTTGCAGAGCATTTACAAGATACTGCTGTTGTGATATACTTAGACAACCTTTGTAAGCTTTTGTCATAAGTCTTTTAGCTTCAGCGCCAACACAGTTTGATGCACACATACTTGTGTCATATTCTAATTTAAAATGATTTGGCTCAGACATGTTCATCCATGGCACTTCATCAATAGTGGATCTATGTATAGGAGGTACAAGCCTTAAAAATTCGGGCTTATAAGTTTGGGAAAACGGCGGCGTTGGTCCAATGACAAGAGACGTCAAAATATTTTTGCCTATACTTTTTGAGTCTTCGTTTAGATTAGTTGTTCCAATTCTGGTACCTTCAGATAATACGACTGATGTACCACACTTTGCGGTTGCAGGCATTTCGGATTGATGCTCAGCTAATTGCATTTTTAACTCGGTTAAATCACATTGTGGTGGAGTGTTCAAATGGTATAACTCTTGAAGAAGTTGCCTGGGTGTTTTTTTCATAGTCTCCCTGTATGTCATTGGATTCATTAAACTTGCTACCAAATACTTTTCACAACGTGAGAAAAAATAAGCCTTTTCTACATTCTCATCAGGAGTCCTTAAAATTTGAACAAATACCTACAAAAAAATTAATGATTTAACAAGTATGACTCCATAATACACTTAAATATAAGTTTAACAGTTAACTAAAGTTATTCATTAAATTCAAAGACGAATATTTAAAACACAGAAAACAATGCATACTTACTGGTGCAAATGGTGTTGATGCCAAGGGCTCGCCTTTATACAGATCAAAGAGCATTGCGATTGTAGCTGCTCGCTGTAATTCTCTCGGCATCAGGTCAACATTCTGCAACAGCAATAGTAAGGTCACGCCTATTTTAAAGCGTTTACACGCTGGAAATGCTGAATGCAGTTGGTTTGACAAAGTCTCTAATGGTGTGTTGGCATTCTCTTCATCCAACAAGTCCAACAGTTTAACCAAGTCTTTTGGTTGCAACATGAGTTTCGACGTTGCCGGATCCAAGTCTACATCCTGGATGTTATTATTAAGAACCTTAGAACTCATTTCGATGAAATGTTAGGTATTTCTCAACACACGAATTTCACTCTAAAAACAACTTTACTTATTATAACCTTCAATCCGAAAATTTTTCAAAGTATAATTATTACTTACGCTTATTTCAACGTATGAAAAGTTTATTTTTACTTTTTAGTAATACCTCTTAATTAAGAGTAAATATGGTTTTAGATACCTGTAAACAATTTTGCAACACTATAATGATCTTTTAAATTTTTTGGTGTATGGATCATGTAAAGTTAGATTTTCATTAATTTAAATTGCTAGAATTGAAAACTGGATTCTATTGTAAACAAAAAGTAATAACTACAACATACTTGGTAATTCAATCAACAAAACAATTATTACAAAAATCTTCATTTACAAATGTAAGTATAATCAGAGTTTTTTGAGTAACCTACAAAAAAATCTTTTAAACAATCAACGCTAGATGGCGTTGTGGCGTTTGTGTATCAAGAAAAGGTTAGTTATAACCTAGTGACTTTTTTATAGTGTTTTTTTATAGAGCGAGTCACTAGATTTTAGCTTGGCCTCTGATGGGCTGTCGGCTGTCGCTGTGACGCTGTGAAAATATCAACGCTAGATGGCGCTGGTCATATAAATAGCAATATGAATATATAACTTTGCAGCCTCTGATATTTTATCATTCTGGTAAAGAGAGCACGGTGTAAGATGTATGTGAAGTTATGTGTAGTAATTAAAGTAATTACTACTAAGTAATGCCATATGGTCGATTTTATTAAACCATATGAATATCAATATTTTTGGAGGTAGACTTTCGGGTGGAAAATAAATTGTAAACTTGCCGCAAACAGCACAGACCTCGTCAACTTTTTATTATCTATCTTTAAGATTAGTTGCGGCTGGTTTATAATTGGCTAAATGGCTCTAATATGAGAAGTAATAATTATTTGGATCAGCGCCATCTAGCGGTCTTTATTTTTTGGCCAAAAGTGGCTCCTAAAATTCTCAATCAGAGCATTCTGGATTAGAGCCATTTAGTCAGTTATAAACCAGCCGCAACTCATGACGAAGCTATAAAATAAAAAAATAACGATACGTGTGTTTTTGGCGGCAAGTTATCAATCTATTTTCTACCAAAAAATCGACTTACTATGTATTTATACTTTTGAAGATAAATTTTCGAGCATAAGATATATTGTTAGCTTGCCGCCAAAAACACACGTATCGTTATTTTTTCATTTTATAGCTTCGTCATGAGTTGCGGCTGGTTTATAATTGATTAAATGGCTCTAATCCTGAATGCTCCGATTGAGAATTTTAGGAGCCACTTTTGGCCAAAAAATAAAAACCGCTAGATGGCACTGATCCAAATAATTATTGCTATTTACGGTAAAGTCACTTTATTAGTTATAAACCAGCCGCAACAAATCTCATAGATAGATAATAAAAAATTAACATTTTGTATGCTACTTGCGGCGAGTTTACAATTTATCTTTTTCCTTAAAATCGACCTCCAAAACCATCAATATTCTACTTATCTTATATGGCTCATAAAATCGGCAATATTTACAAAATTACAATACTCTTGACCTTTTACCATTAACTTATGAAAGAACAGCTCTTCAACTTTAGATTTCCAATAAACGGTTAACTTATACAATATGTACATAGCAAAATTTGTGTTACAGAAATCGTAAATCACGATCAAATATACACGTATATTAATCAGTCGATAAGAGACAACTGAAGAAAAAAGGTCTTAAAAAAAAAGAAGTCACACGAAGAGTCTCCTAGGAATGGAGCATCGGATCTCACTAATTGAAAAATACATTTATTACAGAGATGTAAGTTTGAAGTGTTATAAGTAAACAAAAAACCCAACCTTCTCTGATCAAGTGAGATCCAATACTCGTCCTCTTCGTGTGACTGTGCTTCTTTTTCAGGCCTTTTTTCTTCGGTTGTCTCTTTTGGACTGATTAATTTGTGCTTACATGAGTTAATGGTAAAAGGTCAAGAGTATTGTAATTTTGTAAATATTGTCGATTTTATGAGCCATATAAGATAAGTAGAATATTGATGGTTTTGGAGGTCGATTTTAAGGAAAAAGATAAATTGTAAACTCGCCGCAAGTAGCATACAAAATGTTAATTTTTTATTATCTATCTATGAGATTTGTTGCGGCTGGTTTATAACTAATAAAGTGACTTTACCGTAAATAGCAATAATTATTTGGATCAGCGCCATCTAGCGGTTTTTATTTTTTGGCCAAAAGTGGCTCCTAAAATTCTCAATCAGAGCATTCAGGATTAGAGCAATTTAGTCAATTATAAACCAGCCGCAACTTATGACAAAGCTATAAAATAAAAAAAATAATAATACATGTGTTTTTGGCGGCAAGTTAACAATCTATCTTATGCTTGAAAATTTATCTTCAAAAGTACAAACACATAGGAGGTCGATTTTTTGGTAAAAAATAGATTGTTAACTTGCCGCCAAAAACACACGTATCGTTATTTTTTTTATTTTATAGCTTCGTCATAAGTTGCGGCTGGTTTATAATTGACTAAATGGCTCTAATCCAGAATGCTCTGATTGAGAATTTTAGGAGCCACTTTTGGCCAAAAAATAAAGACCGCTAGATGGCGCTGATCCAAATAATTATTACTTCTCATATTAGAGCCATTTAGCCAATTATAAACCAGCCGCAACTAATCTTAAAGATAGATAATAAAAAGTTGACGAGGTCTGTGCTGTTTGCGGCAAGTTTACAATTTATTTTCCACCCAAAAGTCTATCTCCAAAAATATTGATATTCATATGGTTTAATAAAATCGACCATATGGCATTACTTAGTAGTAATTACTTTAATTACTACACATAACTTCACATACATCTTACACCGTGCTCTCCTTACCAGAATGATAAAATATCAGAGGCTGCAAAGTTACGTAGGTCGTGGTGGTGGTAACGCCGCTTGGGGTATTTTCCGCAATCGTCGTCACCAGCTAGTAATTTAAATTTGCGCTCTACGTTACCGTCAGGTCAGTAAGTCAACTATATACCTTGAATTAAACTGGCGCTATATATATATCCATGGAGCGTACGTGCTGCTTTCTGACACAGTGTGTCGGCGAGTGTGGTAAACAATTGTCCGCAATCCACTAATTTACTTGCACGATACTTTTATTTTTAGTTAAAATTGTGTAAACATTTATACATGTTTTCTCAAAAACGATGAGACACGCTTCAAACATACGTGAGCCGCCGCGCCTGACTCGAGCCCTTCGAGCGTTTACGGATCTTTGTCGTAAAATAGAACTGAAAGACAATGATCTGAACGCAAAGAGGCAGGAGGTTGCAGCTAGACTTAAAAAGTATGTTTATGAGGTTATTCAAAGTTACATTGATTATCGTAATCTTTGACACTTGATGTGCTTTAGTTAATAGTATCATCTCCTTTCATTTTTAGTAGTATCATCTCCTTTCATTTTGAATAGTTATAATTTTTTTTTGTTGATTGCCATATTTGGGAGTAGGGAGTGCAATATTTTTTGGTTTATTTGTACTAGTTTTTTTTTAATGATAAATTTAATTTTATACTAATTCATACAGTATTCTATTCAATTTTTTGATATCAATTAATTTTTTACAGAGATTTGAATTGGAATGAAATTTGTCAGCAGTTGCCTAAAGATGTGGTACCATTTTTTTC
>NW_019379654.1:47871-74732 GCF_000648655.2 Copidosoma floridanum
AAAAAAAAAAAAAAAAAAAAAAAAAAAAAAAAAAATTAATAAAAAACGAACAGCTATTAGCTTTTCACTACGTCAACATGAATGAAAAGTATACAATAACGAGTGTGATACGTGTATACATGTCATATAAAAGGAAGAAGAAGGCAGTATACAATATGATATATAGTCGATTTATCGAGACGACAATGGTATGGTAAAGTCTTCGAAAACTCAAATGTTTGTAGTAGGTAAAACAAAACGTTCAATAATCAATTTTTCCTCACCTCTCATCATCAATATTTAGGTATAACACACGTGTACTTAATATGTTCAACGTCAACGTGGAAAATTTACTAATTGCGAAACGTTCACGGTGATACGATTATAGCTTTTGCGGTATACAAGCGGCGTGTGCAATTTTTTCAATACAAACTCATCGAGACGCGCACAGTAATTTCAATGAAATCCAAAACATTAGCGCGACCTTAAATTTAAAAAAAAATGACTGAATTCTCAGCTAAGTGTGTGTTTTATATGCGACAGGGATGCGTAAGCGCGCAGGTGTACTTTTGTTGTTGTTATATTTTTGCATTATGTAGAACGACCCTTTTGATCCTTGCCTTGCTCGTGAGATCTTCGGGATCAGGCATGTTACAAGCTGTTGGATAAGAAAAATTTTCTATGATTTTTTTTTTTTTTTTTGAGTTAACGTTTTTTTTTTTTGTTTCTTCAAAAATGCACCCCCAGTTAATACATAATGTACCGCGTTAATCACTATTTCATCCCTCCCGGAACGGTGTATGCTGGTTGCACTTTTTTTATTGTGATTGCAAAACCTATGAAAACATTTGCAGCCAAGGATAGATGCATTTACTCGCTCTTGATTTCGCATAACAATATCCATACTTTCGTAAGTCCTAAGCATGCTTATGGCTGATTTTTTTAAATTTCATAAGGACACATCATCATGCATGCAAAAATACATAGTAAATATTGCTTGCCAATACAGCGCGTGCAGTCGTTGGACTTTTTTTTGTAGATACGTTAAAGTTTTGTTTTTTCTTTTGTTGTGATCGCATGCGGGAGAAAAGTAAAGCTTTGTTTTGATTTCGAATCGCTTGGGTGGTTGAATGTTCATGATTTTTAGGCACGGCCACATGAATTTAATTTCAACGGGACGCTTGCAGTTGTTACTCCAAATATAATCATTTTGTTGGATTGGTTGCAAATAGTACATATCAATCGAACGACAATATTTAAATACATTTATGAATATACAGGTATATAATATATATGTCGATAAATAATCGTAATTTATTTACCACTTTGGAGTAGTTCGAGGAACGACCGTCTACTACTCGTGTGTTATACACGTATCGTCATCGGCGTTTATCTTCGACCGGCTACCACAAAAGTTCGATATCACGGTAAAAGCTATGAAAATAAAAAAAAATTAATCTGTCAATAAGTTTCAGAAGTGACGAGGAAACGTCTTATTGATGCTTAAATTTATCTGCTAAAACATAAAAACACATCTATAAAACCATGTTTTGTGCGAGTGTCTGTTTTACCGCTCCTTAGTTGTTAACCATAAACTAGCAGACCAAGCAGGTCATAAGTATAATATAATCATAAAAGCATACATTAAAAAAAAAAAAAAAAAAAAAATCTCAGCAATCGCTAGCCTCCCTAGCACCGTCAATTAACATTCGACATTCAATTTTAAACTCAGTGATCGGTTAGAGAATGAAAAGACTCTCGTGTGCATATATTGCAATACATGTACATAAACGTGCTGTTAATTTATACGCGTGTAGATATATAGACAGCTGTGCACTGCTTCTCAAAGTGATCAATCGAGACCGAGTGGCGCCCGCATTGCCGTGACTGTGCCTCGATAAGCATTGAGTAATAATTGCTTCATTTGATTGCGCGAGTGATGATCGATGCTCGGTTATGCCGATCAAACACTTAACCGTTATTTCCATAGCGATTACATCGTCGTGGTGATTAGATCGAAATATCGTTTTAAATCGGTATCGTGGCGTTGATGGGATTGTTTTTTTTTTTTTTTTTCAAAGCAAGTTGTGGTGTTTCTATGGTGGCATTGAAGCTTATTAGCGTCAGAACAAGTCAATTGGTGTGAGTTAATAATAAGCGGTTACTCAAGCTTAAAAACATTCAATATCAAGTGTACACCACACTGGTACAATGAAAAATTNATTATTTGATATATAGAGGGACAAATTGCTGAGATAATTAATGAATTATCTCTCTACGTACTTAAAATGTTAATTAAGGAGAAAGTTGTTAGTCAGCATACAAAGGAAGAATTAAAGCAATTGCTTGGTACATCTGATCAAAGAGCTTTAAGAGATCTTACACACGTAAATAACTTCGGATTACAAGAATTTTCAAATATAATTAATGATGCATAATTTATTACAGATTGTGTTGGAAATCAGGAATATGATACCAGAGGATGATTTGGATTCTATTCTAAGTATGAAAGGTGATAAAACAGATAATGATCTCAATCCCGAAATTTTTGGCGCAAATATACCTTACCATTCCTTTGATGGTAAGGTTGATTGGCCTAGAACAGACATGCTTCATGATATGAGTAAACCAAACATGGATAGTATTATAACTGAAAAATTTGATAAACTGATGAAAATGTCACAAACAGAAACAGTAGCTACAAAAAAAACAGAAGTACGTGGTTAATATAAGGTTTTCATGGAAAAAAATATATCTCATACCTTATTTTTATTTCAGTTTGATAGACAAAGAGTGAATCAAGGTATGAAAAAAGCGTTTGAGAAGTATAAGACAGTGATGTCATATGACGAATTTTCGAGTATCACGTTTGAAAAGCTGAAATCACCTCCAAGTTCGATTCAGGCTGACTTATTTGATTTCTTAGGGTGTGACAGCATCGAATTTATAGAGTACTTAATAGAGCATAAAAAAGATATTGTGGCTTGGCAGAGTGCCCAAAAGCTGTCAAAAACTTTCAATGGTAAATGAATTTAATCTTTATAAATTTTCAATTCATTGCAGTCTTCTAATCAATGAAACTCGTTACTTTGAAGCTATAGAAAAGCAGCCTCAAATAGCGTCGCAAGTGATAGTTCATTCGGAAAAAGAAAAACAACTGAAGAAACAAGTGCGCAAAGAAGAAAAAAAATTACAAAAGGTAGCTAGTAAGTTTGAGAGTAAGTATTTAGAGGAAGAAGAAGAGTTTAATCCCATGGACCTGCGATTAAAAAGACAAGAAGCTCTGTCTGCAAAAACAGAGCCACTGTTTAAAAAGAATAGAATCATTGCTCCTATAGTTGCTCGTGAAGTATACCCGTTTGTGTTTGATTCAAAATTGAATGCGACAGCTTCAGCTGGTATGTTAACACTTAATTAATGAAGTTAGTTTAGGGGCTAATAAAATCATGATTTTTTATGTTTTTATTTTCAGGCTATGTATCAGGTCAAAAATTAATCTTGCCTGAAAACGTTAGGAGAAAAGATTCTCAACTTTGCGAGCAAGTAGACATTCCCGTTCCAATCATGGAACCTTTAACAGTTGGGAACAAGCTTGTTAAAATATCGTCTTTGGATGAGGTTGGTGTTCAATTGAAATATCAAAAGGAACTTTGTATAATCCATCTTTAACGCTTTACATGATTACTCCAGATTGGACAAATGGCATTCAAGGGCATGGAATCATTAAATAGAATACAAAGTATAGTTTTTGATGCTGCTTATCACACAAATGAAAATCTACTTATTTGCGCGCCTACTGGTGCTGGAAAGACAAATGTCGCGTTGTTAACGATAGTGCATCAAATAAAGTTGTACATAGACAATGGTATTATGAAAACCAATGATTTCAAAATAGTTTACATTGCACCGATGAAAGCTTTGGCCGCTGAAATGACCGCTAATTTTAGTAAAAGGTAAATCATACGATATATTCAATTGCAATATCAGTCGATACAATCTTGTATATTAACATTTTTTTTGCAGACTAGGAGGCTTGGGTATCGCGGTACGAGAATTGACGGGAGACATGCAGCTAACAAAAGCTGAAATATTGCAGACGCAAATGATTGTAACTACGCCAGAAAAATGGGATGTCGTGACGCGCAAGGGTACTGGAGACGTTGCACTGACACACATTGTCCGTTTGTTGATCATAGATGAGGTGCATTTGCTTCACGGAGATCGTGGACCCGTCGTTGAAGCTCTTGTCGCTCGCACTCTGAGACAGGTAGGTGTAATATACACTCAGTCTCGTTAATCGAATAGAATAACGTTTACTAATCATATTTATGTTTTGGTAGGTTGAATCATCTCAAAGTATGATTAGAATCGTAGGTTTGTCGGCTACATTGCCGAATTACGTTGATGTTGCACGATTTTTGAGGGTAAACCCGTACAAGGGACTATTTTACTTTGATCAACGATTCCGACCTGTACCTCTTAGTCAGACTTTTATTGGCGTCAAAGCAATCAAGCCAATGCAGCAAATGAGCGATATGGATCTCGTGTGTTACAATCAAGTGATCGAAATGGTTCGCGAAGGATATCAGGTGGGAAATATTTTTATACTTTCACAGATTCGAAAAATATAATTTCATGACTGTTTAATATTTCTGTAGGTAATGGTTTTCGTTCATGCTCGAAACGCAACAGTTAGAACGGCAAATGTTCTAAAAGAATTGTCACTCAAAAATGGAACTCATGCCCTTTTCCTGTCTGAGGAAGGCTCTAAGCTGGCACACAAAGCTTTTGCCAGATCTCCCAATAAGTATCTTGGTGAACTGTTTGAGCACGGCTTATCGGTGCATCATGCAGGAATGTTACGCACTGACAGGTACGAAACTAGTTTTTTTTTGTGTGCTATTAATTTTTTTTAAAGCACTCATTAATGTGATTTTTATTTTTCAGAAATTTAGTTGAAAAATACTTTGCAGAAGGAGTAATCAAAGTTCTTGTTTGTACATCAACGCTTGCTTGGGGTGTTAATTTACCAGCACATGCTGTGATAATTCGAGTAAGTTATTGGACAGTGTTACCTAAAACTTTATAAATAATTATTTTTTAATAATATGTATGTATCACTCTACTTTTTAGGGAACTGAAATTTACGATTCAAAACATGGATCTTTCGTGGATTTGGGTATACTTGACGTTTTACAAATTTTTGGTCGAGCTGGCAGACCGCAATTCGATACATCTGGACACGCAGTTATCATCACATCTCACGACAAGCTGTCGCATTACTTGTCCCTTTTGACCAATCAGTTTCCCATTGAGAGCAGCTTCCTGAAATATTTGACTGATAATTTGAATGCTGAAGTACGTAAATTTATTCAAGTTTGTTGAAGTAATATTTTATGTATTTTAATGTGTTGAAAATTGACAGATAGTCTTGGGTACAGTATCAAACGTCGAGGAAGCCGTCCAATGGCTGAGTTACACATACCTTTTTGTACGAATGAGATTGAATTATTTGGCTTACGGCATAGAATATCAGACAATACTGGATGATCCCAATTTGGAGAAAAAACGAAGAGAGTTTATACACAATACAGCCATGGCGCTTGACAAGGCCAAAATGATCCGATATAATACTGCCACTGGTGACTTGAATGCTACAGGTTTGCATTGTCTCTAAATTCAGCGAACGTTTCATTAGTATCGTAAACACTGACATTATACATTTAAATAATATTTTTTTGTGCTCAGATTTAGGAAGAACTGCAAGTTACTTTTATTTGAAATACGATACGATAGAAATATTTAACGATTTGATGAAGCCGATAATGACTGAGGCAGACATTCTTGGATTGGTATCTCGTTCTCAAGAATTTGAACAACTCAAAGTACGAGATGATGAAATGGAAGAATTGGAGGAGCTGCAATCAGAAAATTGCGAAGTTATACCACAAGGAGGGAAGGAAAATATACATGGAAAAGTAAACATTTTGATTCAGACTTTCCTCTCGAGAGGAAGAGTCAAGTCGTTTTCCTTGCTGTCAGATCAAGCGTACATCACGCAGGTAAGAGTGTTAAACGTAAATTTATTTACTTTAAAATTTTCTTCTGTAAGTCAGTGCCATTTCCTCTGTAGAATGCAGTGCGTATATGTAGAGCTCTGTTTGAAATGATGCTTCGTAAAAATAACGCGATCATGGCCAGTCGAGTGCTCGGGATGGCAAAGATGATGGAGCTACAACAATGGGATCACATGAGTGCTCTTCGCCAGTTTGTTTGTTTGCCATTTGAAGTTATTGTAAAAATTGAAGAACGCGATCTTACTGTTGGAAGATTGCGGGAAATGGATGTCAAAGAAATCGGTTCGATTATTAAAAATTAATTATTGTAATTTTTTTAAACAAATTGTCGTAATTGATTTAATTTTTAATAGGAATTATACTTCGCAACCAAAGGTGGGCAGCTCTTGTTAAAAAATGCTGCGACGAGTTTCCAACTCTGGAATTCGATGCTACTTTGCAGCCCATAACTCGCACGGTTTTGAGGATCCGTGTAAAAATCATTGCCGATTTCAAGTGGAACGACAGAATTCACGGCAAGAATTCAGAAGCTTTTTGGCTGTGGATTGAAGATCCAGATAGCAATTTCATTTATCACTACGAGTACATTCAAATTACGAAAAAACAAGTGAGTATTCCAATTATCACGGTGTTCAAATTATTGGGCATGCAATAATAATAATAATTTTTTAATCTAATATTCGATAGGTAGTGACGGCATCTGGACAAGATCTGGTCATGACGATTCCACTGAGTGAACCACTGCCTAATCAGTATTTTATAAAAGCTGTGAGCGACCGCTGGTTGGGTTGCGAGTATATTGAGGCTATGAGACTTTCAGGCTTGATTTTACCTGAATCTCATCCACCGCACACCGGTAAGATCACAAAATTACGTTGTTCTGAATTTTCACCAAAGCAAATTCAATTGCATCGCTACTTAAACCTGAAATTCCTTTTTGCAGACCTTTTAGAACTACAGCCATTACCAGTCACGGCGTTAAATGCTTCAGAGTTTCAGAAATTATACAAGTTTACTCATTTTAATCCTATTCAGACACAAATTTTCCACTGTCTGTATCACACAGACCACAACGTACTTCTGGGAGCCCCCACAGGTTCAGGCAAAACGATTGCTGCCGAGATAGCCATGATGAGAGTGTTCAAAAATGAACCAGATAGAAAGGTACGTGGAGAATAACTGTCTTGTTTTATAAAATAATCGGTCCTCGTGGTTAAACTATTAACAATTTCCTCAGGTTGTTTACATCGCTCCGTTGAAAGCTTTGGTTAGAGAGCGAATGAAAGACTGGACCAAGCGACTAGGTGGACTACTGGGCAAGAGCGTGGTTGAGTTGACGGGCGACGTCACGCCCGATATAAAAGTAATCTCAACGTCAGATGTGATCGTCACGACGCCCGAAAAGTGGGATGGTATCAGTAGAAGTTGGCAGACGAGAAATTACGTGCAGAAGGTGGCTCTCATCATTATTGACGAGATACACTTGTTGGGTGAAGATCGAGGACCAGTTCTCGAAGTTATCGTTTCGAGAACAAACTTTATCGCCTCGCACACGTCAAAAACTTTGAGAATCATCGGACTTTCAACGGCTCTGGCTAATGCTATTGACTTGGGTCACTGGCTTGGAATAAAAAGGGTTTGTCAAACATAATTTTCATGAGTACTATTTTACACTGGTAATATATTATTCAATGAAATGAAACAAAAAATGTTATTCATACGCAGATGGGTTTGTACAACTTTAGGCCATCAGTAAGACCGGTACCTCTCGAAGTGCACATAGCTGGATTTGCAGGCAAACACTACTGTCCACGTATGGCGACGATGAATAAGCCGGCATTCGCTGCCATTCGACAGCACGCCCCTCACAGTCCCTCGCTCATCTTCGTCTCGTCGCGACGTCAGACTCGGCTCACTGCACTAGACCTCATTGCCTATCTAGCTGCTGAAGACAATCCCAAGCAGTGGCTTCATATGCCGGAACGGGAGATGGATAATATCCTGGACAACATCAAGGACGCGAATCTAAAGCTTACGCTGGCATTCGGGATTGGTCTACATCATGCTGGTCTTGAAGAAAGAGATCGTCAAACGGTGGAAGAGCTGTTTGTCAACAACAGGATACAAGTCCTAGTTGCAACAGCGACACTGGCTTGGGGTGTTAACTTCCCGGCTCATTTGGTTGTGATAAAGGGCACCGAGTACTACGACGGCAAGACGAAGCGATACGTGGACATGCCCATTACGGACGTATTGCAGATGATGGGTCGCGCGGGTCGGCCGCAGTTCGATAGCTCTGGTGTCGCTGTCGTTCTCGTTCACGATGTCAAGAAAAACTTTTACAAACACTTTTTGTACGAGCCTTTCCCCGTAGAGTCGAGTTTGCTCGAAGTATTGCCCGATCACATCAACGCTGAAGTTGTGGCCGGAACCATCAAGACGAAACAAGAGTTCTTGGATTATCTGACGTGGACTTACTTTTTCCGCAGATTACTAAAGAACCCCAAGTACTATAATCTCGATAGCATGGAACCTGAGTTTGTTAATTCGTACCTGTCAAAGTTGGTAGATGATACCCTAACGCTGCTCATTGAATCCCAATGTATATATAATGACGAGGTAATTATGTTTTTTTCAACACTTGCATTCCTATTAGCTACAAATTAACATACGACAATTTTTTATGTTTCCACAGGAGGAACAGTGCATAGGTTCACTTCCTTTAGGAAGAATCGCTTCATATTATTACTTGTCACATCAGACAATCGCTATGTTTAACGAACATTTAGTAGACAATCTTTCTTTGGAAAAATGCTTAAGGGTGATGTGCAACTCCCACGAGTACGATGAGCTTCCCGTCAGACACAACGAAGATTTACTCAACGAGTAAGCTTATCTTATGTTCTTTATTAATCAATAGGTGCGATTCAAAATTAATTAATTTTTTTTTTTTTTTCAATAGTCAGAACACAAATTCTTTACATTCTTGCTCACACTTTTCATTTAGACTCGTAAGGATTCGTTTTTCTTTTTGAAAGTTTCCATTTCATTTGTATTTTTATTTTGAGTTTCTTTGACCGATTGTAGTTTTTCCTCTAGGATTTTTTTCTATTCAAACTCTAATTTTCCTTTTTCATCTAGTTCATGTTAAGTATTTTTTTCAATTTATATAAAAACGGTGGCTCTTTTCAACATTTTCTTACAAAGTAAGACTCTTAATATATGACTGTATAACTACTTCTCTTNAACAATTTTTTTTTTTTTTTTTTTCAAAGCAAGTTGTGGTGTTTCTATGGTGGCATTGAAGCTTATTAGCGTCAGAACAAGTCAATTGGTGTGAGTTAATAATAAGCGGTTACTCAAGCTTAAAAACATTCAATATCAAGTGTACACCACACTGGTACAATGAAAAATTACTGCGAAAGACGATTAAAATATTACTACAGCTAGATCAACTAAAGATAAAAACTTATAGCATGCGTGTGATTGGGCCATCATTGATATAAGTTTAGAGTATTGTCTCCAATTACGCTGCGTTTTCTAAATCTACAAAACTGTACATCGATTTTCGTTTCTCAAGTGCAGATATAGGTATTGAAAGGTGTATACCCTGCAGCCATCACCCAGTTGCAGCGAGTTTTACGAATAAATGTCACTCGAGTGTGAGGTACTCACTTTTCGGGCAAGGTGCGCGGATTGCTGAAGCCCTCGGGCCACGTGTACATGTTGGCCAGGGGACTGTCGTAGTCGCAGTCGTACATTTTGCTTATGATGAACGAGCGCTTGTCCTTTGGTTCCGGATACTCACTGGCCAAGTTTCCTGCGTGCAAAGAATCAAGTGCGGTACACGCGATTAATTTTCCGTAAAACGCAATGAAAATTCGAATACAATATGTGTATATATACATGTGGATCATTAATTACCATGCCTGTAGGCGTAGTCGGCGATCTTGCAGGCAATGTCGATGGAACACTCTTGTATGACGTTTAGGGGCGGGTATAGGCTACCTTGGTCGAGGTCCTCGTCGGTCACGCGATTAGCGACTTCGCGGGCGGAAAGCAGGAACATGTCCTCGGGTATGTGATGGCAGCCGGTTGCTATCACACCGAGGGCTATGCCGGGGAATATGTACGCGTTGTTGCCTTGGCCCGGCTTGAAGATATTACCCTTGTAGTTCACGTTGCCGAAAGGCGAGCCCGACGAGAATAGAACTCTGCCCTGGTAATAAAAAAAAAAATCATTTTAATTTTAATTTCTCTCCTTTTTTTTTACACGTACGAATAAAATTTACCTCGGTGTGCTCGTAAGCCTCCTGGGCCGTACACTCGGCTTTGCTCGTCGGATTACTCAGCGCAAAGACCAATGGCCTCTCGTTATTTTGGGCCATCTCTCGCAAGATCTCCGGTGTGAAAGTCTTGGCCGCTGCCGAAGCGCCTGCGTTACGATACACACACATAAATGACAATAAACAATTTTCTCAAAAAAAAAAAAAAAAAAAAAAAAAAGTCAAGCACACGATGCGTGCGCTGTTGGCAAATGATGAATTTCACCGACTCACCAATCAGGATGGACGGCTTAATTTTCTTGACCACCTCGGCGAGCGTATTCACCGGCGGCACGTCCTTGGCGTAGAAAATCTTGTGGCCCTCCAGGTCACCGGTCTTCCGAGTCGTGGTGAGCAGCCCGTTGATGTCCAGCATCCATATGTTGTTGCGTGCCTCTTCCTTGGAGCAGCCCTCGGCCTCCATAGCTCGCACGCACAGATCCGCGATACCGATTGCCGCCTAAATTCGCATATACAGTGAATGGCGTTTTTTCATCGCCAACCCAAACAAACATTTGGGTACATCGATGGGTGACAATGGGGGCTCACCTCTCCGGCTCCCAGGAAGACGAACTTGTTGTCCCTCATGGGTTTCCGGGTGAGCCTCTGCGAGGCGATGATCCCGGCTACAGCGACCGCCGCGGTGCCCTGTATGTCGTCGTTGAAGGTGCAGTAGGCGTGTCGGTACTTGTCGAGGAACCGGAAGGCGTTGTGGTTGCCAAAGTCCTCGAACTGTATGAGGACGTTTTGGCCGTACTTTTTCACGCACGCGGACATGAACTCGTCGAGGAGCTCGTCGTACTCGGGGCCGACGGTGCGCGGCTTGTTCAGGCCGATGTAGTGCGGGTCGTTGCGCAGCTGCTCGTTGTTCGTGCCCACGTCTATGGTGATCGGCAGGCACTGGTGTGGCTTTATGCCGGCCAGGGCCGTGTATAGGGCCAGCTTGCCCACGGGAATGCCCATACCGCAGGCACCGAGGTCGCCCAGCCCCAAGATCCGTTCGCCGTCCGTCACGCAGATGGCACGCACCGCTTGCTCGGGCCTGTAGTGATTTTTTTTTTTCCCCCAATAGATCGGTAAGTATATCGGTAGAATCGGAGATGATTGGTTTCTATAGAGATACCATCACATTTTTAATTATGGTGTCGTTGCAAAAAAATATTCTCGCACGCGAGACAGTATTTGCAGGTGTAGCCCAGCAACGCGCGTTCATCCAAATGGTGGTCGAAAGTACGTATAGCCAATTATATTTTTACATTTAGCTTGTACGCATCGGAGCGCAAAAATAGTCATTTATCCTTGGCCGTCTCGGCTCTACACTGGGAAAACACGCGGAATTCACGCGCTCGGCAAAAGCAGATAAACACATTTTTATTAATATTTCGTGTTAATTTGATGCAAAAGAAAAAAAAAAACTCTAGATAAGAGAATCCCAAAATGGATGAAATTTTTTCGAAACACGATAAATATACATTGAATGTAATTATTTACAGTTCAGGAGGGGGAGTTTGTATTTTTTTTGCAAAATTGTATAGGCAACGTACCAGTTGTTGAGGATCTCGTAGATGTGTCCCTTGTCGTAGATGGTGATGAAGAGTCCCCGCGGGCGACGATATATCACCCCGAACTTTTGACAGGCAAGACCAACCGTTGGTGTGTACACGATCGGCATCATTTGCTCAATGTTTTCTTTCAACAATCGGAAGAACAATCGCTCATTTCGTTCCTGTACAGTCGGGGGAAAAAAAAAAAAAAAAAAAAAAAAAATTACTGGCTGCGAAGAGCATAAAAAAAAAAAAAAAAAAAACAACCATTATAAGTACTCGTATACTTACTCCCGTTCATGAGAGTGTTCAACACGCACGTAACGTTATTTCCCAGTTAAATCTGCTGTGCAAGTATACCTGCGTATAATTTAAAACACCCATTCTTCCGCATAAGAGGAAACACGGAAAATGGGGAAAAAAAAGCTTGAGTTGTTTAATATTGGAAAGGCTCTCAATCTAACGAACGAACTTATATTTATCATCCCATCAAGGATTCACACTCTCGTTTACCTGAAGCTCGACGAGGTAGAGGTAGCGGTTCAGGTCTTCGGTGTACTTCATTACGGAAGCTTTGCACAGAGCCAGCTGCTCCTCTTGGGTCTTAAATCTCGGCGGCTGGAGCCCGTGGATTCCCAGTGCTATTCGCTCCTCCAGCGTGAAGGCTAAGCCCTTTAAAAATTTTATAATCGCCGGCTTTACTGTTTGCTCGGCTCCTCGCCCATCTCTTTCCATTATTTTTTCACGCTCGACAAACGAGCTTCGCACTGTTCTCGTCAGTGGCTTCATTATTCAGAGTAAATTTGTTCTTTTTTTTTTTTTTTTTTTTTTTTTTTTTTTTTTTTCTCTCTTCAAATAGGGAACTAGCCAAAATGTGCCGGTTTCCAGTTGAACGACTATCATACGATTCATCAAACACAAAAACTTTCTTATTGCTGCAAGCACACTTTTCGAGACTACCATTGCCTTGCGCTGATTATTATACCGATTTAAAATCCGTACTCGATCAGTCTATAAGAATATTACAGGTAAATAAGCATACTGATGAATTAAACTTCCTAAAAATTTATGATTTATGTAATTAAATTTTTTTTTTTTTTAATTCACCTTTCAAGGCTATGATTGACGTAGTTGCGGAACGTGGCTTACTCTCCTCGACACTTCGAGTGATGCATTTGATGCAGATGGTGCTGCAAGCTAGATGGATCGACGAGTCCAGCTTGATTACTTTACCATACATCGAAAAAGAACATCTGCACCTGTTCTCAGATTTTCCAAAGAGCTTGCCAGCGTTTTGCGCGACTGTTTTCAACAATTACGGCCGTTTGGCCAACCATTTGTTGCATGAGTTTATCGACGATCAAGTAAATAAGGTGAGTAACGAAGAATGAAATTCATTATCTATTTATTGATTGAGGAAATAAATTATTAACTTACAGATCCACCAAGTCGCAAAAGAAATGCCAATACTGTGTATAGACCTGGCCTTACAAGGCGATCTAGAATCTACGGAGAAAGAAAAGAAAATCGAAATAGCAGAAAGTGCTGATAAAAAATACATATCGCTGCACAGAGATAGCGAGTACACGCTAGTGGTGGGCACAAAGCGGAAAAACCATTCACAGTCACAATTAAGAGCACACTGTCCGCGCTTCCATAGACCTAAAGACGAGGGCTGGTTCCTGATCTTGGGAGACGTAGAAAATCGCGAGTTGTGGGCTCTTAAGCGTGTCGCTGGTATCAATGGACCACGAAAGATGCATTACCTGCAGTTCAAGACGCCATCATGTCCTGGTGAGTTTATTTCGAGTTTCTTTGATTCTTAGTTCGTTCGAGAGCGATTAGATTTGATTGGATTGAGAGTTATGTTTTTTTTAATACAACAAGAATTATATTATTTATTTGCAGGACCAATGAGACTACAGTTTTACGTCATGTCTGATTGTTATATAGGATTTGATCAACAATATTCTGTTTTGATAAATGTGATTTAAATATTTTACTTTTCTTACAAAGAATAATATATAGGTAAATTATATATTAGTTGGGTCTATGATTACTTAGTCAAATACTAAACAAATTATTTACCCAGTTCAAAGTCGGATTCTGGGTTCTGTTGACTGAATTAAATGAAACACTGCTGATTGTTACTTTTTGGTTTTCTTGCATATTGCAGAAACCTCGTCATCATTTGGGCTCTTGAAAGCATAGTATTATGAATGATGATGCTGAAGAAAAAAATTAATATTGTAAAGTATGCAGATGCATGTTGATGGTGTTTATACAAATAAAAGAATTTATAAGAACGATTAACGTCTCATATTTATTTTTCTGTCTTACAATATTTTTTTCTATTTTTTTAATTTATCCATTCTCTGAAGGATACAGCGCAACAATAGAAAATATCGACTTCACATTTACAAAGAGTAGATGTACTTTCAAACGTTTTAAAATTACACACAATGCTACATCGTCGAGTGTTCATTATAGTTTTTTTTTTTCCTTCCAGAGAATCAAGTAATTCGCTAAATAAATCAAATTTCCTATTTGTGACATAGCAATTAAATAGAAATTCATATCTAATTGACAATTGGCTAACTAAAATTTTTCTATATTTTTTTTCGCGTACTCGTAGGAACCACATGTTAACAAAAGCCTCTCTGCTTTGCGTCGGTTGTAAAATTCAATACACGAGTTTACACAGCTTTGCTTTGTAAAATGTAAATATAAATGTGTATATATACACATGCGTATATATACGAAAAATACTGTTGTCGTAAATTGTTGTAAGTATTTAATTATTGTTGCTTGCTTTTATTATTTTTATTTATTCTTCGTGAAATCACAATTGCTGGCTCTCGTGTGATCTTCTATCAGTCGGTCGACGATTTGTATAGCACGTGTCAATTACATTTTTTTGTTTGTCTATTTTTTTTTTATCACGTACACATTTTTGCAGCATTGGACAACTTCTTTATTTATTTATTTTAACAGCAGAGCCAACGGTATGCACAAAGAATACATTTCAACTGAAGCGCGACACAACGAAGATTTTTATAGAAAATTGTAAAGATTTTTCAAGAAGATTGAACATTTATAATACAAGTCTTTTTTTTTTCTTTTTTTTTTTTTTTAACTTTTTTTTCCATTATCGACAAGAATCACACAATCCAGGTTTTGTTTTATTTTAATAATTTAATCAATTTTTTAAGTTTTTTCATCTCATTTGAGTTATGTTTAAGTTAAGTCTACTTGAACAGTGAAGATTTGTTTCTCCCGGATTTACCATTTAACTTGTGATTTTTATTCAACACTCAATAAGTATTAACGTACGTTATGATATTGGAGATAAATTGTTCACATTTACCGAATATTCAATCTGAAAAACGTAAGTACCAAAATTCAAAACATACTGCGCGGTCGTAATTATAATAGTAAATATTTATTAGTAAATACTCTCTTCGGTTCTTCGTCGTGTATTTGAACTANCAAAAAAAAAAAAAAAAAAGAAAAAACAACAACAGCTTAAAAATGCATGAGAACAGAAACACGTCTCCACACTTGGCCGTACTCGATAAATTAATTAATTCAATTAGCATCGATTTCCGCCAAAAGTCATCATGGACTTAATTACTCCACTCATTATATTAATTAATCAATGGGAGATATAAAACCTTGTTGAGACGAGGATCGCGCAGATGTCCGATGCCCTGGACCATGTTGATAGGCACTACATCACCCTGTACCTCGTGTAAGTCCCTGCATTGTTGTTGGGGGTAATGTCGGCACGTCGCAGCCGGCAGTACCCGAGTCCACGCGCCGCTCGGTCCGCTACCATTTCTCCCGCACGTTCTACAGAGAGGAAACATATAAAGGGAATCATGAAACATGAAGAAGGTAATACTATATCATGATGATACTAGACTCGGGGCGATAATTAATGTGATACATCATGGAGGTGACGCGCAGTTTGCCTTTTTATATTCGGTGGATGACGTAGGTATTTTATCGCATTTTGATACAGTTCTACGAAAGCTGTGCCATAAAGTGATGCAAAAAGTTGTAGAATAAAAGCTGTATATGGTCACTCGATACTTGTCAAGGTTACCGTGTTACTATGATACTGAATGGGTGTTATCCATAAGATAATGTGAATATCCATATATAGAGTTGCTTCATTATTTTACGCTCGAAAGGCTTGTGGAATGAGTGGTTCAAGTTGGTTGAGTCTTTAAAAATTTCGAGAAAAATTTATTGAGCATGACAACATAATCTAGATTACAAAAAAATCACCTTAACTCCATGATAACATAATTACTTAATAGTCATCTGCACTCAATAATTAATTAGGACAAAGCTTCAATTCATCAAATTTTTTAGTGGTATTATTTAATGTAAATTATTTTTAAATTTATTTATGAGCCCCGAGGTGTAAATTATAAACATTATTGGAACGAATTTACATTAAAGAAAAGTTACATAAGACTTGTAAATATCGAAAAAAGTAGTCATTTTTCTAATTTTTTCGTGTTTTTTTTATTTTTAAACTTTGTGCATTTATCCGTCACGTCGTAAAAAGTAATTACATAAATACTGGATAAAAATAAAATGTACAATATATTAGTAGGTTGGAAATTAAAAAAAAAAAAACAAGGAACCAATTGAGTAACTATTCGATTAACTAACAGGTATTTCAGTGCCTTTGGACCTTGAGCATAAAACCAAACAAAAGATTTGACATAGATATAAATCACGCTTTACGTTATCATTTTTTTATTTACCTAATCTTATCTCATTAAGTAGGTTGTTACGTAAAAATGAAAGCTCGTACACTTATTAACTTGGACGAAAATCTGTTAAAGGCTACTTTTTATACTATAAAACTCTGATAAATTATCACGGAACATACGAGATACCGTTATAATCGTGAATCGAATTTAATCGATTTTCGTATTTTAAGCGACTATTATTCAGTATTAGTAATAAATTGATGAAATCGAAAATTAAAAAATAATAAATATCATTGTGGAGTCTATTATAAAATTGTATTTGGTTGAAATTTTCAACATCAGTATTGTTTCCAAAACTGTGTATTAATATTTTATTGTTGTACGTAAATAATAAGTCAAATAAAAAAATAATCTCAGCTGAGGGTTTAAAAGTGTATGAAACTCGCTGATTCTCGTGGATTGGTCGAAATTTTAATTTTTTAAAAATCCTAAAAACTGGCATATGGAAAAAACTTAAAAACAATAACAATGACACGTAACAGTTTAAAATTATCTAATCGCAAGAATGTACTCTCAAGTGCGTACTTGTGCACTTATACACATGCTATAGAAAAAAAAAAAAAAAAAAAAAAAAAAAAAAAAAAAAAAAAAAATCTCAGCAATCGCTAGCCTCCCTAGCACCGTCAATTAACATTCGACATTCAATTTTAAACTCAGTGATCGGTTAGAGAATGAAAAGACTCTCNACATTAGCGGAAACTCGTTCTACTTGACTCATATCTGCACAGCTGATGATCATATCGAACAGCTGTTTCGTTAGCGCTGCGTAGATCAATCCGGTTTTTGCGTGGCCATAGCTACTGTAACCAGCGAATACAGGTATATACCACGCGTTTACCGCACGCTACTATAATTACGTGCTATTGTATATTATTCTCCCTGCGCTCTCAATATGACTCTATCCTCGTTTGTAACCACATCGGGTATCTAAATTTACACCGTATATGAGCTGATGAAAAAATTAATTTAACAGTCCCATATTTGGGTCACATTGAAACTATAGCCATGGAGTACGATGCTGTTTTCCGCTTTCCCAGGCCTCGACCCCGTAGCCCGGAAAATAATAATATTCAGTCGGTGCTTTAGAACAGTGCATGGGTATAGGCGTTGGTCCCGAAATAATAAAAGGCTCTGGGATCTCAAAATACCTCGTTGACGGCGTGTAATCGCGCGCTCGGCCCATCTCTCACTCCAAATCCACGTGTGCTAAAACAACACGTTTGAAGCGTGTAGTTAAAGTTTCTATTTTTTTTTTTTCGACCAAAAATACGTCTTTTAATGTACTCAATGGAAATACATTACAAAATGTTTGCAAACGTGTTAAATCGGTCCGGTCTTTGTGCAAAAATTTTTATTATTTATGATTGTAGACTGTACCCGAGGAAGTTGAAATTGTAGGGGTCGAAGCGAGTTTTCGTGAGTTATTCGATGAACAAAATTACATCGTACACACGAAGGGTACCCTTTCTCTCTTTCTCTTTGAAATATGTGGAACGTCCCGCATAGTTCAAAAAGAGAGAGAGAGAGAGAGAGAGAAAGAAAGAGATGGACTTTCTTGGAATTATGATTGCTGGCTTTCGAACGGAGCCGGAAACTCGAGAGATTGAGCGAGAGAGAGAGAGAGAAAGAGGCTGCATACTGCGGGTCATTATGGAAAATTTTCGCTTGGTACACTCTACGGCAACGTCCAACGTGAACTGTCGAAGCACTCTTAGCGAATAAGTTTGTTACCTTTTCATTTTGCGACATTTTGTGTTATCTTAGAGAGTGTATTTTTAAGTAACTTTTATTGAATATCTTTTTTTTTGTTTTGTTTTGTTCAATTTGACAGGTATATACCTATCAAGTAGTTTTAGTTTAATGAAAACAGTTTTGAATAAATAAATACCATTCAAAATAGAATACAGTAACTCGAGCGTTTTTTCAACATTATGTAAAAGAGGAAACAATGAATGAATTTTCGACTTTGTCACAAGGACGTTTCCAACGTTTGCACGTGCCAACGCCATTATAGCATTGTCGAAGTCGTATAGGCCATTGATTTTCACGTCTTATCTTACTTTCGCATCTGCCCTTGGGGTTGTATCTATGACGATGTGCTTGACAAAAATCTTTAAATTTGGTAAATTTGGAATTTTTTCATTTACATATCAACAGACCTTATAACTTAATAGTGAATGTTAAAGCACGAGTTAATAAGTAATTTCCACGTGATAAGACAATAGCTCCTTGCACGACACAGAGATAAATTTACAGGGTGAAAAGTTTTCGGATGCGATTGCAAAACAGCCGTGAACTTATAAACGGAAGTGAAGCGCGGTATCTCTAAATATATGTAAAATAACTTGCTTCGAAGTAAACAGAATACAAAAACTTTCAATTATGCTTTTTCCCATTTTATCCTTGGAAAATTCCGATCCAGAAAACTATTTGACGCGGGAAAAATTCTTCGGACGCCTCTCTCGCGATGCAATGTTAACATAACTAAGTTTGCATGGCTTTGTGGTTTGTGATGTGGTTGTTGTTGTATAGTATCGAATACAGAGAGTATTGTAATTATTGTTTTTTTTTTTTTTGGGAATTATATGGTCTCCTGTTTGAGCGAGTAATTGTCGAAAAGCGATAGTCGGGCTATCCTAAATTTTTCAATATAACTCCGCAAATGGAAGATAATTCAATACTTATCTTATCTTACATCGGCATGAAAATTTTCTCACGAGATTTGAGATTCACGATAAAAATCATACGCACATCAAGTAGGTTAATGAACAATTCGAAACGTATTATCGATTTTTCCAAACCATGCAAAGGTCACATAAGAAGACAAATGCTCTTATCTGCCATTGTTATCACGCGTTTTTCAACAACTAAAAGTGTTTCCCTTGACGTGCTCGTGGAATAAAGTGTTATCACAAAAAAATTTTGTTTCAACTTTAACGAATCACACCTGCTGTTGTATTCAACGTGGAAAAAAGGTGCAAAGACACGTGTTTCTTACACTTTCATTTTGCTCATAGCTCTGCGCCAAAATTATCAAACCTGAAACAGCGCTTTCTTCGCCAGAATTGTCGATTTACCTACTTATACGCTAATACTTAAATTGAAGGATATACAGAAGGAAAAAAAAGACACCCCACGGGGGGCGTGCGTAATTCGTATCTGGCGCGCGACTTGTTCTATCGATCCGCAGCACACGAAGACCTTCGGCGCTCGCGTTCTTATATGTACTTGCCCATAAGTATAGGGGGTTGTTTCTCTCATCATCCCCCTTTACTTTATTTCTTGCCACACACATAAGTATCGACCGTATGGATGAGCCGAGGAGACACGTGCCACGAGGTTCTGTCATCGACCGGTTTAAATCCCTCGTTACTCATATCCGTTTGTGCCGATGACCACGGCAACGTGGACTAAGCAGGGGGTGCAATGAAATCGGGCTACTTGACCTATTTGTTACAACAATTGCAAAATTAAAAATTTCGCTCGATTTCAGAGACGATATACCGATCTACGTAAGTATATATATGCTTGAAGCGTGCCCGAATCCCTTTGTCTCTATACATCGTTTTAGTTTTACAGACCTACCTACCTACTTTCCTTTCTTAATAAAGAATGTATGCGTTAAAAATCGGATAAATATTAAGTTGAAAGAATAACATGATTCAACTGTCGGAGGGTGAATAAAAAACCACGTCCCTTCAATGTTTACATTAAAAGTTAACGTTTGCGTGTACCGATCGACGGGTGTCCTTTGGGGCTGCCCGGTTGCGGTCCCAGGATGGTCCGATACGAAAAAATGGACGCGGTCCTTTTTCACACCCCTACATATCGACATATAATTATTAGAGACATGGCACGAGGTCAAAACAGCTTAACCTCGTTTTCTCTCGGAGCGCCAAGGTGTTCACCACTGCTAATAAAAGTGTGTGTATGTGCGAGCGGGGCAAAATATAGGACGAGAGAGCGAGAGAGAGAAAGAGATGAAAAAAAAGAGAGAGTATATAGAGAGACAAAGCAGAAGAATAATAGGTATACGTAAGAGAGTGCGGGCATTATTATATTATATGTATATAACGAGCAGCTGACGATCTAAATGTGGAGCGAAGGCCAGGGATGGTGTGTGTGCATGTTTCTCTGTTGATGTCTTTTTTTTTGTCTTTCACGTGTGCAACTCTAATAAGTATATAGGCAGGCCGAATGTCACTGCTCTGACACTTTCTCCGTTTGTAATTTTTTTTTTTTTTTTTTTTTTTTAATTTTACGCTTGCAAGCTTTAGCTGCTTCGTTCGAACACCACGAGGATAACGATGAGACGGAAAGGAAAAACCATATCAGGTGTGCAATTATCATCCCTCCCCCCACCCGTACATATACGCCTGTAAATCGAGAGGTGGGCGAAAGAGATAATACAATATATATATATTTTGCAGCACTGAAATTAAATTTCGGAGCACAGAAGAGGCAGGCGGCATTACCTGGCTGTATTGTTAAGGTACTCACAGAATACTCCTTTGTAGGGAAAACATTGCCGTTGGACAGGTACCCTCGAGTGTCACACACGCCTCACAGTGCTCTGTACAATTTATTAATGAGCCAGTTTTAATTTTCTTATGAACGTACACGATAAGTTTAACGGCGCAGGTGTGCAGCTGATAATAATATATTTATACGCACGGGACACAAACCAGCTGATCCCGCGCTATAGGTTTTATTACTTCTGCTGGTGCATGCACGCACAACGGGTGTGTGTTATACACCTTACACCGTATACACACTTGCGCACAGGAAACGGAGGAGAAATAACGGATGTACTTAATATAAGGAGAAGGAAGAGCAACGAAGGAAAATAAAATGAGGAGAAGGAGAGGAGTCGAAGAAATAAGGAAACGGCGGCGCGTTAGACGCGTCTAGCGCGACTGCGCGTGCAGTCACACACCACGATATATGACGCGGAGGGGCGGCAGCTAGCAGACGCCGCCCTGAAAGCGACCGTGTATAGTAGCGCCCCCTTTTTTTAAGCTCGGAAGCGCCGAAGCGGGCTTTTTGCATAAAAAAGCTCACCAGGAGAGAGCGCGCGAGACCTGCAGTTTTCGCGTTTCATCGCGTAACTTTACAATTACTTACATCTGTTATTTGCTAGTAGTGTTTTAGTTTATTATTATTATCATTATTATTATTGTTTTTTGTTTTTTTTGTTTTTGTTTATTAACAGTTTTAGTTTATTAAAATTTGTAGAAAGTGATAATAATAATAATGAGTTTTCGTAATAAGTATGTTGTAAGTAAGGAAGATGTAATCAAAATTAATTAATATAACGATCTGGTTACTGATAAATATGTAAGTCGTCAGGTATGCTTTTTTTTATTTTTTTTTTATTTTGACACGATACTGAAAGGGTAGTTTTTTTTATAATGCCAGTAGAAGAAAAAATCTAACAGGCACGTTTTTTTTTTTGTTTTTTTTTTTTTACAAAGGGGAAGGCTGGCTAAGGTATTTAAATCTTAGGCACTTCTACCGTCCCAGGGAAAAAGTTTAAGTGCAATGTTATTCTCTCATGGAACATGTGCTTTTTTTCCTGTGAAGCAGCTTCAAAGTTAATGAAAATGATGGAAAATGTAGGTGAGCACGTGAAAAGTTTGAAGTAAAAAATCTAACCAGCGCTTTTCTTTTAGAAAAAGGAAGGTAGTATAATATCTAGTGAAAAGCTCGACACCCTGGACCGTAAATTGAAAAATGGAGAAAAATGATAGAAAAATAATGGCAATTACACCAAAACATTTGAGCAGTGCATTAAAATTTCAATAAAAAGTTTCAACAGTACAATAATTTATTGTGCTCGAGTACTTTTCACGAGGCATTTTCCTCACTTTTTCACTCGTCAATCGAAACATCGAAAACGATAACATTTCCGCGCCTAGCCGTAAAATTGACTCCCCAAACAGCTGCCGCAGCTCGGCTCTATACCGCAACCTCTAGGCTATACTCACCAGACAGACGTTTCGTCGCACGATTTTTTTTTTTTTTTTTGGCGATATAGCGCGCACTGGTTGCAGGAGCGAGCGACTTTTTGCATCGCCGGGAGCTACGGAAATTTCAAGCTGCGTCCTAGAGCAGATGCGGGGTTTTTTACATATTTTTCCATCTTGGGTTCGAGCACCTCGTCAAGAAGTCGCGAGCAGACATTCTCCTCCACTGTTCCCAAACTTTTGTAGATTTTGGTAGCTCCCCCCCCCCCCCGTACACGATACAGCTGCACGTAATCGTGATTAAATAATTTTCCGGTTGTCCCACAGTGTGCACATAGAGAGCGAGAGTTACGTGGGGGCTGTTGCTTGATTCAACCATACAATGCATGTAATACAATAGTTTGCAAAAGAAATGCAAAAGACAAAACAACGAGATAACTGTACGTTATTGTTGCTGCATTTGGATTGAATTTAATCGAGAGAAAATAGAGTTAAACAAACAATGGTACGGTGTTGACCTTTATGCATTGAAATTTTGCGCGATTATATTAGCTGACAAAAGTGAAAGCATTAATTACAGCCGAGGACAAAAACAGGGGGTTGCCCGTATATATAATGTATACAGGTGGTAGATTTTGTGCCAATTTCCCGTCCTCTGAGGATATTTGCCGTTTGGAATACGAAATTTCCCGGGATTTAACACAGTCAATCTTCCCCGTGACTCCTTGCAGCCTCTTTACTCAGCGGCTTATTCAAATACAGCTTCGGAAAAGGGCGAATGTTTGCGCGGCGCAATCACTCTCTCGATACAACCGCCGCTGCTACAAAGCACACGCGTACATACATACACTTGTAAGGAACTATTGAACGAGAGAGAGACAGGAAATAAACCGCGGACAGGAATATATGTAGGTATAAGGTATACACAGCGAGAATTTGGTGCAGTCGATAAGTGCTCCACCGAAGGTGCACCGGTTGTATAGCCACGGGAAATCTCCTCGGCTGGAAAGTTATTGTTCGCGTTAGCTGACCGTGTATATATTTGCTGGACAATCGGGTGCCGTGCAGTGGACCATGAACTTGCGCTAAGTCGAGGCGCTTGAATAATCGTCGCGGAAAGCCTCCTGTATCCCAGATCCTGCACAACCAGAATAATTTCGGCTTACCCATGATTGTTGTCCTTTCGAAACTTGGCTTGTTGACTATGGGTATATTTTTGTTGGTCACTTTGAATCGAGCATTTTAAGGATTTGAAGCTTTGCTTAAGTCTATTGAGAGAAAGTTATGATTTTACTTTCGAGTGTAAGTGCAGTTCTGGCACTCGCTTGTACTAAGCTTTTCGAGATCTCAGGAGCCGAGTAACGAGAGTTCCAAGAAATTATTTAACTATACAGATGGGGTTATTATATTATAACAGTCGAGTTGTTGGAATAGTTTAGCTTTATCTCGTCCTTGCTAGCAAAAAATCGCAAGGTTCCAACATTTTTTTCCGCATGCAGATTTTATTCTTACCACAATTTTTCCCTCGTATTAAATAATGTTAGAAACAAAATAAACCTAGTTTCAAAGATAAACAAAGAATAATGTTTATTCAAAAAAATTATTTTTAAACTAAATGGCGAATTTTTGTGGAACCGGTCGTACACGTCTCCGCCTATGCACGCATACAAGTAAATTTTCTAGGCTCACGTGGGGGGGTAAGGAAATAAAGGAAGAGACGTTCGCTGAAATTTATACGAAGGAAATCTGTGTTTCGATTTATGGTGGCGTTTGGGGAGTTACGAAATGTCGGTGGGTTACGTAAGTCGTGATAAAAGTTTTGCATAACCAAGGATCGGTGGAAAGTTGAAATCGATATCTGGAACCTTTTCCGTCTCTTTACTTGCACTCGTTTAGGTCTCTTAGAGTTTTTAAGCAAATGATTGAAATTATTCATGGGGTATATTGTTTTTTATTTTTCATTAACAAATAGTATTAAAGTGATGAAATATAATATTTTACTATCAGGATTTACCAATGAAATAACTAAGCTGTTAATGGAGTAGGTATCATATTTTTCTAACATTGAAATAATGTTCTGATCGGTCAATGTCAGCTGACGGTCATTCGTTTATTTCTTTGTATCGCTCGAATTTTTCATTTTTAAAAGCTTTTGATGTTATATTCCCATCCATTTATTTTATGTGTGTGTGTGTTTTTTATACGAACCAACTATTATTTGACAAATTTACGTTCACTCAACTTTTCCTTTGAGCATGTTCTGTCTCATAGTAAAATTTAAATAGTAAAACGCCGAAATCGACAGTAAAAGTAAAAAAAGCAATCACAAAAATAATAATTTGTCATCCGTTCTGAGGCTTGCATCTGGCAAAAGACAAAGAAAAGGATGTTGGGAGATCAAAGTTGGAAAAGGCACGCCACGCCTATCGCATCACTCGAGCTTATGAGTTTTTCGTCCTTTTTATTTTATTTCCAATATTTTTTACAGTGAGAGAGAAAAGGCCGATGAGACAGACGCGTGTCCTAAATCCGACTAGTGATCACAGGAGCTCAAAGTTTCAGCTTTTTTTATTCACTTACCTTTTTTACCTTTTTTTTTGTATGTGCAGTGACATATTTAATGGAGATGATACATTTTTTTTTTTTTATAATAGAGAACCTTTTAATACATCTCATTCTGTTCCGGAACGTCAGTAATAAATGAATATTTCTTGTGTATGTTTTTTTATTTGAATGTTGTGTAGCCTTAGAAATACGGCAGATACGTCGTAAACAATTGTAGTTTAATCAAATTGAAAATGAGAATTGAATTAATATTAAAAAAGCATTTTTTTACCAATTCTAGGCATAAGAAGAAACGAAAAAAAGATACGATGTAAAAAGTAAGACCTTTCGTAGTCATTTGAAATTCAATGTAATCAAATCGATTTTTGAAATCATGGTAAACCAAAAATTTTCCAAGCTTCGTTGACCCATCGATTCGCTTCCCTGAAAATGTATTTTCCAATGTGTTTTCTTGTATAAGGATTCTACAGCATTTCCAAAAGAGGCGTGTTGTTGCGATGGTAAATTATTGAGCTCGAGATCGTAAATTAGGAAAGTACAATCAATTTCGTTGATTTACAACCAAAGTAGTTCTTGACTATATTTTTTAAATACAAATTTTTATTCACTATTCTCTATATTTTGAATTTGCTTGATCAAAAATAAATAAATTTTTGAAGTTTGTACCTGTTAGTAAGTAAATAGTTGATTTTTTCATTTGTGAGTATTTCCTTCAGGACGATCATTGGGTACCTTTGGGATCGCCCTGGTTGATCGCCAAGATATGACAATTAGAGTCAAATTTAAAAAGGATAATTTCCGTCGTTTTTCCAATAATTATAATCAATATAAAAAACAAAAATAACTTACCAATGATGTCGTACTATAGTAATTATACTTTAATTGTTTTATTATGTGAACACAAAAGTTTTTAAAATTAAATAAATTTATATTGGTCATCTAAAATGTAGTAGGATTTTTATTTTATTTAATAGTGCACTGTTTGGTACAGGGTGAGATTTTTCATGACAATGTGATAGTGACAGTCCTTGATTATTTACAATTTTAACAATCACACAGTTTAAAACCATTTTTCTGTCGCACAGGCCGCTTTAATATCTCTATGAATAGAAGAAACGGAGAAAGAACGTATTTTTTCTTATTACATCTTTGTTTCTCTTAACCTCGATTCTTTTATTCGTATTTCGACGCTTTCAACGCTCGATAAATCGTACATGGCATTCATCACCTTTATAAATTTTACAACTATATAGTCAAATTTTATACATATTTATATTTATGACACTCACCTGCATTTATTTTCTCTTTTTTATATGAGGTTTTTTTTCCAATGCTATCTCTCTCTCTTTTTTGCGCATCAATCAATTATAATTCAACTATGAAACATAAATAATGGGTCAACATTTCGTAAAACCTATATTAAAAAATACTCACAACAGTCTAACGTGAAAATTTTCTAGTCATTCAATAAATTTTTTAATTGAATTTGCGCATTCATTACGTATATAGATATTTATACAACAATTTTTTTAATTTATTCATCTTTAAATCATCAATTATACATAAATTATGACATATCGGATAATCAAAACTAGAAAAAAAAAAAATATATGCT
>NW_019379654.1:74791-317726 GCF_000648655.2 Copidosoma floridanum
CGAGAAAATTTTTTTACAGATACAGAGCTGCATAAAATAATTAAGATTTTTTACTCTTATTTATGGTACCCTCAACTCAGGAATACAAGGTGCATACTTAATTAGTACATATACCTATCAAGTGAAAGAAATTTTAAGTAATAGAAACTTTTGAAATGACGTGCAGTGCTTTTTTACAAATTTTTGTTTGTAAACGTGTGGTTAGAGTTAAAATTTTTTTATGAAAGTTTCGATAAAAAGTATAGTTTAAAAATTTTTATGCTTGTATCATCAATGATTTTTCTAAAAATTATTCAATGAAAAATACATGTACAGATAATTAGTTAATACATATCTATTGAAAATCTAAATAGTATTACTCAAATTCATGATTTCAGTCATGTTTTATTTACTTGGCTCACGTGCTTAACATTATTTTAATAAAAATTTTGAGCAAGTATAATAAATACAGTACCAATTAAGAAAGTTGTTGCATATGTGCCATTCGAAAAATGAACATCTTAAATATCATAAATAAGTTTTCTCATATATTTATAAGTAAAAAAAAATGACGTGTACAAAGATTAATCATCGTTGGTGCGAGGAGAAAACACCTATTTTTTTGTGTATATATTGAAAATTGGACCTTGCAATTTCTTTTTACAGACAAAAAAGTTCATAAAAACGTTTTTACAATTGCTCCATATTTGTTAGATGTTGATGAAAATTCGTAACATTATCCAAAATGAAATAGCGGAAGAATATAATGAGAATACTACGGAAGAATAAATAATTCAATAATATGCAGCGCGAATGAAATTACGAAAGAAGAGGTATAATTTGGTCTTCTATTACTCAGATCCGATTCGATATTATTAAATTCCGTAATGGAAGGTATTTCGCTTATCGTGGATAGAAAAGGAAAATGATTTCAAGTACGACATTAGGATCGCATTATGAGAACTCCATTACGAAATGGATATAGCTATCTTTTATCCCCGAGGAGGTTGCGTAAGTTCCTTTCGGCATTCTCGCATAGTCGAAAAAAGGATGCAGTACGAAAGGGGAATTTATCGTACTCGTAAAGATGTAATAAAAATAAGACCAACGCATCGTATCAAAATATGGATGTATTTTTGTGCTGCGAATCAAATAATTTTTACAACAGTAATGTCCCTTATTTCTATTACATAATCTTACTATTCCAATATTTAACAAATATGAGCATAAACAGTTTGTATACAAAGTTTTTATTTCTAAATATAAATTAAAAATTTCTAAAAATTTTAAAAACATCTTAAAAAGGAGTAAGAGTAATTTTTTTTAGCTCCATGAATTTTTACACGTTTTAAAATTTGTCTTGGAGTGAATTAATGTTGTGATTAAAAACTGCAGGTACTATGGGCCTTGAAAAATAATCGTACGAGTTTAAATGCCTAAAATACATCCAAACACTCACGCTATACGGTATATTTGATATTTTTTTTTTTTCTATTGAGGTTCTGTATGTATAGTCTCATGTAATGTATGTACATCATGTAGGCCAACTTTAGGCGTGACTCTGCACAATGGAATTTAATGGTGGAAAAAAGCTCGTAGTTGGGTCGATTGGTGTAGAAAAGTGCAATAGAAAATATTTAGTTAAATGCAAAAGTTGCTCCAATTATTGCCAGGTTAAGATTGTCATTCGAAAAAGTTTAGTTACAATTGTCTTACTCAATATTGATATTAACAATTTTTTTTATGGTGCAAGGTGATTAAAAAAAAAATAAAGTGGCATAAATTCAAGAATCTTGATAATAGTGCTTGCAAAAGTTGCTGTTAGAAACAGAGTATACTTTTTTATTTTATTTTATTTTATCATGCAAACAATACACGCATATGTTTACGATATTTTTAAGCAGGGAAATATTTCTGCATAAAAATGTTACAATTCTCATTGTGCAGTGCAATTTTTGTAGTAAGTACGTACAATTATTTTACTAATTTAACGAAAAACACAGCAAAAAAAAGAAAAAAAAAAAAAAAAAAAATGAGAATTTGAATTTGTAAATGTCGTAAAACGTTTTTACACGTAAGGATTTTATATAAATTATTTATATTATCAATCAAAGTATTTACTTCAAGAATGGAAATAAATTTTCAATTTTTTCCATAAAATAACTAACATAAATGAAATATCGAATCATAGAGGTTTCATAAATTTACAAAATAAAAATATAGCTTAAAAAAATAAGATTTATCTACATTCGCGCTTATGTAAGATTATACTACAGTTTATTTTTACACAAACAGTGACTGTCCATGTCTCTGATGGTCGACAAAAATGAATGTACTCCTATAAAAATTTCCTAACTAATACTTACTCCTTCTCAATTTCAACCCTAATCGATGAAACGAATCAAAAAGTACCAGTAATTAGACTCGCCGCAAAATCATAAGACAATTACATGTATGAAGATCGACATCCATAGGTAAATATTTTCGTATCCAAAAAATATTCATCTCAAAAATAAAATTCTCGAATCGTACGGTACTCAACACGCTCTCCGTTAAACTTCCAAAAACTCCTAATCGCGGGGAAAATAGTCGAAATTTCACGACACCCCCCAACGAAGAAAAAAAAACACAAATGGCTCGTCAGTAATCTAAGCATCTACAAACGAAGTCGTCATCATTCATCCAAACTTTGAACCCAAGACAAAAAAAAGAAAGATCGAGGTCGTCGTCGGCTTCTTGCACGTCCGCTCCACCGCGACAAAACGTCGAAACCATAAACAACAACGACACCAACACCAACAACAACAACAACAACAACAACAACAACAGCCATTCTCGCAACTCGGCGCCAAAGCAGCGAAAAACTCGCCATCGCCCCTTTCCCGTTCACACTCGCGTACTATGTACAAACGCTCGGCGCGCACCTTCTTCTTCCTCCCGGCGAAGCAGCGGGTCCAAAAGTCACTTCTTGCTCCCCGGCTGCTTCTTTTCCCACCGCACAACTCGGGCAGTTTGCCCCTTCCAAGCAGCCGATCGGTCCTATTGCTGATGCTGATGATGATGGTGGCTCGTAAGTAGCGCGAGCAGGATCAGCATTAGCAGCCAACAGCCTGTAACAGCGCAACACAAGCCAGCAAATTACGAGCTTGAATTTCGGCCCGGCGCGTGTGTTTGTGCTTATACGCCCGTGCTAATTATACGCGCCGTCGCGAGGGCACAAAGCGGGTATTGTGGGCTGCAGGTGCTCGTTTAGCGAAGTTGCGATGCGAGGGGTGAGGTATGCTTTGATTGGGCGGGGAAATTTATTAGATCGGTCGACGAGAGGAAAGTTTCGGCGGGATCGGCGTTTGGGATATGAGAAACGGGGAAAAGGAGGCAATTTCGGGGCGCGTATCGAAGTACAGGCGCGATATTGCGCTAAGTGGTGCAATTCCATCGAGGGCCCGGTCCCCCTTTTTTCGTTTCCTCGGCAGTTATCCGATTGGGCTAGGTTTTTACTTTGATTCCCAGTAAGCTAACGTGACGATGAGGGTATAACTTTTCATTCGTCTACGTGTGGATGAAAGTGACATTAATGAGAAAAAAAAACAAAAAAAAACAAAAAAACGAAAGGCCATTGTACTGCTTTCGGCGTGGAAAATTTCAATAAGACGATAACGAGGAGGAGGAGCCTCGTATTAATATAAATTGTTTCCAAGTGTGCTTTTATCAAGGGGCCACTCGCGGGGCAACTCTGTTCGAGCGCGCAAAGCGGATTCAAGTGCACCGCTACACAGGGGGATGAGAGTAGGAAGCTCGAGAGCGGCTCAATGCCTTTGTGTGTGTGTGTGTGTGTAGGTACGCGCACACGGGCTCAAGTATCTTACGCTGCAACTGTACCGGTACTGAGGGGTGTCGGCGAAAATGTTGCCTCCACTCGTCATTGGCTAAAGCTGCCTTGCAAGCGAGGCGGTGTTTTCGTGATTTTTTTTTTCTGCGGTGAACAACGTAATGGGTAGAAAACGATAATAAATCGATGTCAAAACTCATTGACTCCGCGCGAGAAGCTACACTACAGTTTATGCAGATCAGAGTTGTATAAAGCCCGCCCTTCGCCCGCACCCCATTAGATTGGCCGGAAAACCCTTTCATAGCGATGGGCAAACGAAAAGCGGGGGAAAATCTCATTTCGCGTTTCCATTTATCTCCTTAGCTCTCGGTGTGTACAAGCCCGTTCGCACCCCCTTCTTTTTTCCCTTTGAGTCTCGGCTCTTTGAACCTCCGCTTTTCTTTTCACGATTCTCTTAGCGGGAGGATTACTCGCATTACGGCTCTCCTCCCCCACCCTTTGGGATTCCCGCGATCAAAAGCCACCCGGGATATATCGTGTACCCCATACCTGCCCGCGCATACCATTTTTCATGCGAATAAAATACGTACTTTTTGTAAAATGTACCATCTTTGGCGATTGAAATATAGAAAAAAATAGAGTACACCTTCATTTAGTCCTTTAATTTCTTCAGGAAAGGACGCACTTTCAAAAATAGTGCGCCTATGCATCTGATAAAGAGCTAGAAATCCCATCACTTTGGGATAAATCCCCCGTAAGTTACAGAGTTCCGTGACCTTTGCCCGAGGGCATAGAATGCCGGCCCGAAATGAGCATAACTCTCTCCCCCAACATGACTAGCCCCGGATTCTCAGCGGTCGTTAAACCCACAAGAACCTCCCGACCCATAAACTGCTTCTTCTTCTTCTCCTTCCACTTTTTCTTCTTCCCTGCTCTCGAAATCGAAACGTCCCCATAAAAATCCCTCGGTCCCCTTAATGTTTCCTTGCATACGTATACATACAGTTGAGGTAACCTTTTCATTTGCGTTAAAAATTGCTAAAGGGACCGGTACTACGATCCCACTTTTTTTTTTCTCCATCGGATCGAGGGTACATTTGAGATGTCAAGATTTTTGTTTCAGAGGAGAGAGAGTTTGAGGCGAAACTCGGGAGCTTTTGGTTATGCAAAAATGGCAATTGCAAGTATTAATTTCACACCACGATAGCACTCGTGCAATCGAATTCTTATCGGTGCTCATCAGCTTCGATCAAGAACTTTTAATTAAAAACCCGGCAAGACGTGGTGTCCTTCTCGTTGAATCGGAGGAGACGTGAACGTCTGCGCGACAATTTTCACACCCCACCCACACCTTGCGTTTCAGAGCCAACAGAATATTATATGCACGAATCCGCGAAACTGTACCTTCGGGGTCCTGTGCTTTATTTCGGAACAAAGTTTTGCGCGCGGAAACTTTTCCATTCGCTCTCAGGACCCATTCACGGCCAAACTGTGTATTCTTCTCCTTTCGAAAGTATATAGGTATTCAGTTGTAGTTACGCACTTTGCGTATGTTAATACTTTAGCCGTGCAAAATTTGGTGAAACGCGGGACCAAACGAGTAAAAATCCACCCTCTTTTCATCCATCGTAATAAGCTCCGTTCGGACGAAAAATTTTACGTACCTCGATGGATTGAAAAAAAAAAAAAAAAAAAAAAAAAATAGCTTACCCTTTACCCTCCGGTTAATCCATCCAAGCGAAGCATCGCCGTTAATGAATACCCAGCACTCACCCTCCATGCGCGCGTGTTTTCCCGTGTACCTCTCCATTTTCACCCTCCCGTACACGCACTCGCGATAGCCACAAGTGTTAATTGGGCTCGAAAGTCGGAAGCCAAAGCAAAACAACTGCTGCGTTCAATGCTGTTGCCAAAGAGCCAGCTCTCACACCAAGTAGAAGAAATTAAAAGCGACGCTGGGGGTTTATGGAGCGTACGTGATTTTCGGGCCCGAGCAAGTGCCACGAATGCCTTAATTAGATCGGCGGGGCGGTAAAAGCGAACGATGACGACGACTCGGGCAAAGACCGAAGGTGTCTTGCATATCTGGAACGAGGGTAATGGGATGTATTTACACAGGAAAAAGGAAAGGTGAGAGACGAGCCTTGGAGTGAAGAGGTGCGAGTGGGTGTGTATCATCACTCTGCTTTTAATGACACATTGCATTATACATTGTACGGGGTGGGTCTGTTTCTCTCCCCCTGTCTCATAACTTGCCTTCCACTCGCTTCCCTTCTCTCTCTCTCGGATCTGGTCTCTTCGTTACGTATTAATGATTCTTTTTCCCAACCCCCTTCGTTAGGACTCGAGATGGGCTCCGTCGAAGAGTCGAGCGACCCAAGGTGCGTCAGTTGTGGCAAAAATGCGGCCAACCTCATCAGGTATTCGTTACGTAATCAAGAACTTTGTTGATGATGCCACGCTTCTCTTGCGCTTTTTCTTAATTTTCCGCCGTGTTGTTTTTATGTTTTATCCATCGTTGCTTTCATCTTTGCAATTTGCGAAGGTAGGCACATGTATGTATATACACGTCCTCGAGTTTTTATCCGCGCGAATATCCAGTGTGAGGGGAGCTTAAAAGAACTTTAAATTGGCGTATCACGGCAGCTTTTTTTTTTTTCACATAGGAAGCAAAAAGATATCGATCCGCGCGCTCGAAGCGCTGCAGTTTGTTAAAAATTTACGACTCTCTTCCTTTCAATGGCATGTCTGATTGAGCAGGGGTGCGGAAAAATAGGAGATGTATGAAAAAAAAAAAAAAAAAAAAAATCAAATGGTGCAAAATGAAAGTTGTTGATGTATCGCGCACGTTAATATTATATCGACACAGTTTACCCGTTCGTTAATTACGTGCTCTTTCTCACACTGAGTTTGCTTGGTCCAACTACAATACAACTGCTTTCACGTTTGATTAACACGCGAATGTCTTTAATGAAAAGAACGTGGCTTTTTTCATTTTTTTTGTCCTCTAGGTTCAGTCCAATTTCGCCTGTTTGTGCGTCGAGCACAGCTGCGCTCGAGGAGAACAAATGTATACATTAGCTATAGCTGTTGGACCGGAGGAAAAAAGGTTTTGGATCGTGACCTGTAAATAATAGCGGATATTTACAAGGCAAAAAAAGTCTGTTGGTGGATACACACTATTTGCTTTGCATTTCATACATCCACGTATTAAAAAGCAAGCAAGAGTGTTAGCTCGTAATATAGCAGTTTTGTTTAAATTTTTCTTTCTTCCGTACATCTTTTCACGTTTGAATACAGGAGGTAAAAAGATTTTGAAGTGCAGCGTAATCGTGACGCGAGGCGAAAAATAACATAAAGAATACACTCATGCTTTGCCAGAGCACCACGCTTCCGTCCGCATAAAAGTTTCAGTCCGCTTGTTCGTTACTAAGCGATGTCTGACTATAACGCGAGCTCTACTACTTCCCCCCTCCCCCCCCCGAGAGCGCATCTCAATGACGTACACGTAACGCGAAGTTTGCGCACAACAATTCACCTTCGCGTCCCTCTTTTCCTCCCCCTCCAAACATCATTTAGAGCAGAAAATGTTTTTCGTCCCTCGCGGGAGAAAAAATAAAATAAAAATAAAAACACGCCCAGAAGTGACAAGCTCGGGCACGTACATCCAAAGTTGTACGCGTGCATATTAAATCCGAAAAAATCCATCTCACGCCTGCCTGCACGAAAGTCTTGCTACTCCTACGCTCCACGTACAATTTGTCTTTTTGGTGAAAATATTTTCCACCCCCCCCCCCTTCCACAGAGCAATACTTGGCACTCTTGCGGGTAATCGTGTTAGCCACGAAGTGGCATCACTCAAATTCCTCTGGACGAAATACGAATGTTATCCGTTATTTTTATAGATTGATGAAAATGCCATGAAATTCATTATAAGAGTACAAACCATTCGTTATACCGTTAAAAAAAAGTCACGTACCCCAAACATTGTATAATCCGCGCGAGCGTGGATTTCGGTATGATCCGCGCAAATTAATGAACTGCCGAAAGGGCGCGAAGCAAATCATCGCGAAATCTCGGCTGATTGCTTATTATACTCCAATCAATAACGACCATTAGCATTACGCTTGCACGCGCGCGAGCATGTATGTATGAAAATCATGTAACGTGTGCGAGCAAACCGGCTAACAAGCACTCAATTTACGCATGAAAGCGGCCGAGGGGGACTTGATCGTGGAAAATTAATTTGTCCGGATTCGCCATGCGAGGTTTGGTGAAGGGGGGAGGGGATTGGTGGAGAGAGATTCGTTCGATTGGCGAAAATTACGAGGCGGGAGAAAATGTTTTTGCACGGTATATCTCTCGCATCGAGATGTATATGACTTTTGGAAAAATCGGAATTCATTGACAAGAGAAAAAAAAAAAAAAAAATCATTCCAGCAAATTAGACTTTTATCTACTTTGACTTAGTTAAACACTTTTAGGTGTGCAGCCCGCCATCGGAAATAAAAGTTTCAAACGAGATCTGCAGTACAAGGAACATTATTTAAACTATTGCCAGGAACCATATATCTGACGCACAAGTTTTCATGTCAAACGAACAATGTAATAGCTCATACGCGCGCGTGCAAAAGTAATTTTCCTACAAACACCACGGGTATTATTGTCAACGCATCAATTTACATGAATTTCACAGTGACGGGTGCTTACTCTTATATTAATATAGTTAAATTAACGCATAAAGTTAATTGTACAGTAGTTAACACAAACGAAAGTATGGGCACAGTACCGACATTTGACGCGTTTGAGCATCGCGTGGTAATTAATAAGCCCAGAATTATATCCGACGTGATTACCATACTCCCTTTCACGGTATTGCATTCTAATTAATAGCACAAAGTGTAACAATGGCCATAATCAGTAGAGCTCACACTTAAGCATCGGCTTGAATCCCACGTGCCATTGGATACAATACCACAAAGGGTAACATTAAATTACGTGAGTTTTCCAGTGGGGGGAGAATAAAATCTGCATCGAAATCCACAACTCACCAGACGTAGCGACGGGACCAGCTGCCCCGACGGGGGTCTTGAGGGTGTAGTTGTCCTCCTCGTTGACGAAGACGTAGCTGGCGTTGAAGCCCGTGCCGTCGAGTCGATCGTTGCTCTTGAAGGTGACGCGAAAGAAGGACCGATCGGAGGCGACGTCGAACTCGGCCAGTTGGCCGCAGTGGCGCGAGTACTTGCGGTCGCGCGTCATGTAGTTCGAGAACTCGACAAAGTCGCTCGCCGTCACTGCCTCGCATCTGTAATCCGATATCAAGAGGGCCACGATGAACAAGACTAATAATACTCCTACCGCGACTGGTAGATACGTTTGCAGGGGGAGACTCTGATTGCAGAGTCGTAACGGGGAAGGCACCGAGAGCTCGTAGGTACAGTGGCTTTGATTAATTAATTAGCTCAAAAAACACCCAAGTTGCACGTGTGTATTGTCGGGTAGGACTCTACTGTCTCTGTTTAATTGAAAGATATTTTATACTTTGAAAAACTGGAAAATTTGTTTTTGACAATCAGTTGTGCAATGCAGATTAGCAGGTCATTTTCTTGCTGGCCACGTCAACAGGTCTTTACCATCTTACGTGTAATGCTCAAGTGTAAAATCACATGTAATATAAATTTGATCATATGTACTAATAGACGTACAGTCGAGTGTAGTATATAGATTTGATGAGGATTTTATGAGTATAGGTATACAAGTATAACTCACGGCAGAACTCCCTCGACGTCGAAGAAGTAGAAGTGGATGTGCACCCGTTCCTTGGCCAACCCGTTGAAGAAGTAATGGCACTCCGTGTCCCGCGGATAGTATCCCGGATAATTCGGTGAAGTGAAGGTCCCGTTCAGGGTCTCGTTGCTATTGAACACAAAGGCGCAGGGGTACGATGGCTCCTGTTTGCCTGTTGTTATCCCAAAATCTGCGAACAAGGGGGAAAAAAAACGGAGCAACGTCAATTAATGGCCTCTGTTCATACGACATGGTCAATATAAAGCGAGCCCATGGGAATCCGATACTTTCACTTGTTCTGCCCAAAAGCCATACACCGCGGTATAATTTTTTTTTTTTCGACCAACCCTCCGCGAGATAAAACGCCTCGAGTCAGCATCAATGAGCTGGCGTAATTCGGTTCGGCGAGACGCGACCGCAGGGGCACGTATCAATATCTCGCGCGGCCGTGTCGGAAGCAGCAACGCGCGAATCACACCGTTCCTTCCACCGCGTATTAAACACATTGTGTCCACTGCTGCGCAGTACACGAACACGACCCCTTTTAGTGGCGACCCGTACACGCTTAACCGTGTCTGCAAATTTCACGGCTCGCCGCCGTGGGAAATAAGCCGTGCGCGTGTACCGCTGCCGCAGTCCGTATTGTCGCGATGATTGCGTCCCGCTGATCTGATCGATTATTCCACCGGGGGAGTACGGCGGTACGGGCTGACTGTGAGATACATGTCGATTGGGTTGTGTCTGTGTTTGCACTTGCGCGTGAAACGAGTTTTTTTTTTTTTTTCATTTTATTGGTGCGTTCGGGATAGAGCGATGCGGTAGATGGATGGACTTTTGATGCCGAGCAGTTATAATTTTTCTGCAAAGCCAGAGCGCGTGCGTTATCAAGAGGGAGGAAAAATGTTTTTTTTTTTGTTTTTTCCCCGCGAGCGGAATTTTTTCCAGTTTGCAAAGCCTGCAGAAAAATATAAAAGAGAGACTATTATTTCTGTAACAACGGAAACAGCAAACAGGGAGAGCGTAGGGACGAGAGCGTAAACAATTTTAAAAATAGGCTGACGGTACCCTCCCGTGCTCGAATGGGATTCTACCAGTAAATACGAAAAAAAGTGCATTTGTCGGTGGCTGCAGTGCTCACATTGCGAGACCTCGTTGTCGTAGTTGTTGTTGCTCGTTTTTTATCCTTGTTTCTTATTCTCTCGGCCTCCCATCCGCTCCTCCTTCGTTTTCTTACAGCAATGTACTCGTACATTTGTTTTTTTTTCTCTCTTTCTGGGTAGTTTTGATTTTTCGCTACGTGATGAAGCATGTTTTTCAAACTAAGCGTGCAATGTTTTTCATGTTTCCAAAAGTGTATATTTTTGGGTGTTTGAAACAAAGCTCCGTGTTGAACTACCGGATCGTAAAAGAAAATTTTTGAAAATCACTTGCAAGTTTTTTTTTTTTGCCCAACGAATAAAAAGCTTTTGTATGGCACATGTGATTGGCGAAAAAATATACTGTTCCCTTCCCTCTACGAATAATATTTGTTTCCCTTCTAATTAAAAAAAAACCATTCGATTATAAAGGGGACCAAAAGGATCAAGTTTAATTGGGGCTTTTCAAAAGAAAAAAAAAAAAATATAAATAAAATACTTCAAATGGTAAAAAAACAAGCACACACGCAGAGAGACATTTTTCATACACGATCCCCTAGATCGAGGGCAGCGCGTATTTTGTTTATCCACGTTTTTATTTATCCTACTCCCAAGCCCCAAAGAGCACATAAACACGCCCATCAGGGAAAAAAAAGAGCGCTCGAGGTGCGTGCGCGAAAACGGCGCGCTGAAAATGACAGGCGCCCAACTCTGTGGATTGAATTCCCCTCGTCTCTCTCTCTCTCTCTCTCTCTTTGTGCGAGTGTCGTGCACGCGAATTTATCGCAAAAACGAATTTCAACCGTCGATGCTTCGCAGAACTGGATAGCTGACCGCGGGCCAATCCGGCGCTCGCACCCCTACCTAAAAACTATACGGCATTCGCCTCTCTTAGTATTATTGTTTCGTCGAGTTGCGCGTCCAATTTAGTTTAGTGCACTTCACTTTTGCGGGGCAGCTTTGTTTTTTTTTTTTTTTTTTTTTTTTGCTGCTCTTTAGGTATTCTTCCTTTTTATTACGCCTGACAGTTGAGCTCGTCAAAATTAGAAGGGGTTAGGTACTTTCATTTTGACGCAGACACGCTTTTGTCATTAGGCACCATTTATTCGTCTGTTTCATTTGTAATGGATTTTTTTTTTTTTAAATTGTTTTTGCTACCTTCAGAAACTGGCTGTATTTACTGTAATTGGCGATAGGTGAATACAATTGTAAATGTTACTGTGTTGTAGCTCCTTTGGAAATAAATGCAAATGCAACCAACTGATGATTATTTTCAGAATTTCGCCACACGAATCACGAGAAAGATGAAAATGTAATTTTTCATCTCATCGATGTCTGCAGTTTTTATCATCGTATCAACTCATATCGAAGTCGACGTTTTCCGGAATCCACGAAAAGATTTAAAACCGATGTGACATTTTTTCTCCGATCTCACGAAAATGTCACGAAAACTCTTACCGAAGGGGACATTGTATGTTTATCATAAAAATGCTCATTCATTTTTAAGTTGTGAGAAAAAAAAAAAAAAAAAAATCTGTCACTAAAAGAACGATCGTGCCAAGAGATAAAAAAAAATTCAAGCGTCACGTATTGACATGTTATGTATACACAACGCGCACGCACTGCCCCAATGTGCATATTACAGAGCACGTCCGTTCGAGCGAAAAGCATCGGACCTTTTCGATCTATGCTTCTCCGATGTCCTCTAATTGACTCGTGAAGCGGCACAAGTGGTTGTTGCTGGAGTGCCCGAAGATCATCGAAGCGTAAAGATGATAAGTAGAAAAAAAAATGGCACACTCACGCAAACGTAGCCTTGCGCCTATTTCTCATACGGAAACTCAGGTTTTTCGATAAATAATATCTGTTGATGATAAATTGGGGTGCATTTTTTGTAGCTTCACAAAAAATAATGATGAAATAACGTTACACTGGTCTCCTTTGAGTTTATCCGTAGTATCCAAAAACACCCAAATAACGTTCGGACTGTAAGTACCTCTACGTGTGTCAAAGCCAAAAAGTTAGGATGACTCAGTCTCGTATTCCACCTATCGTACACTCGTATACGTACAAGCTCGGTACAAGCTAAACGCGTACTTTTGCAAAAATCTCTCTTATCGCGTGGGTGGTCGAACTAACTTTCAGCAGTGCAGAAGCCGATATAATTGAGCTCTATGGAGGGTCCGGAAAATTGAAGAAAAAAAAAAAAAAAAAAAAAAAAAACCAAGTCCAATGGGAGTGAAGGGAGAATATAGGGAGTAAGGCCTTTGCAATCGAGCTGGGACTTTGCAGCTGTAGCTGAGGCAGTCGTGTGTGGCTAGCTTTTCTTTTCTCTCCCTGGAATTCGCGAAATTGATAAAGTTTTTCGCGGTCGAGCTCTGCAGCGCCTTGGGCTCCACGGGGATGAGAGCTGGTGTGTGTCTTGGGGCTTGCAAGGTGGTAATTTATGTTGTCTCTGGGCTCGCGGGGGACGTGAGGGTTGTGACTCCTGTATGTAATGGTCTTGAGCTGAAAGATGACGAAAGAGTTGGTGTCACGGTGCAGTGTGTTTTATGTTGAGAAGAGGTGAGATGGATGGGTGTTTGGTGGAGTTGCAAAACTTTGTTTCATTGTGGGTGTATATTGTACGGGTTTTTGCCTACAATTTTTGTAGTATTTTGGATTTTTATTCAATCAATTCGTGTGAAATCAACGAAAAAAATTAAAATAATAATAACAATAACCAAGAATTAAACAATTTACGTGGCGTTGGCCAATTTTTATTTGTCGTCAGTTTTTATTTACTATTAAAACTTGAAATCATAATCTTAATGGACTGGTTTGGTTTTAAAACGCAACATTCGTAAAAAGGTTTGGAAAATATTAAAAAAAAAAAAAAAAAAAAAAAAAAAAAACAAAGAATAATTTTTGTAGCATTGAAAAGCTTTAAGTTATGGTCAGTTTTTAATTACTTATTGAATTTAAATCTAGAATTGCAATTTTTTTTATTTTTAAAAACGCAATTTTGATAAAAAGTTTTTAATACTTTTACAAGTTGAAAAAAAAAAAAAAAACAAATTCACAAAAAATCAAAGCCGTTCTATGTTCAACGTTTTTATACAGCTTCATGAAAATGAAAATGCATAATCATGCTGCAATTTAACCTTGATTAAAAAACTTGTTTAAAATACCCGGAAAGTATATTGATTTTGTTATTAAAATATCATTGTATGAGTATGAAAAATGTATAAAAAGTATGTGAAATGTCGCGTTTATAGATGAATGTGCATATAAATTTTAACGAAAATACTCGTTTTAATTTGATTTAATTTTATTGTATGGAAAGAAAAAAAATGAAATTCTCCTCCCTCCCCACACACACACACACACACACACACTTTATTTCGCCATGACAGCCGGTACAGTTGAAACAATTAAAACTTTGATAAGTACTGCCAGAGCGAAACTTTCTAGCCAAAGCTTAATAGAACGTCTTCCAAACTTGCCGTATCCCAATGATTCGGCTCTATACGTGTATACCGCGAGAAGAGGGAGAGATAACCATTAAGACAGTATCAGGGTTGGCTAATAAACCCAGAGAGATTTCGTAAATTTAAGTACAACCAGCACCACTGGGCATGATACAATTTTATATATAAGTTATCGCAAGCGCTGAAAAATGCAAATGCGCCCATACATATATGTACACGAATAAGCTCGTATTTTATATACTATATGTGTGTATAAGAAGTCGCACAGTGCATACTCGGCTAGAACTTTGGTAACCCCCACGAGTTACCATCATATATACACCGAGACACGGGGCTCTCGAGTTTCCGTGAACCGAGTAACTTTTCGGCGCTCGCTAGATGCAAATCTCACGGTCTAAACCTTGGATTCTAGTCATTATATTGTACCGCGAGGTAAAGCTTTCTGACTCGTTATATTGTTTTCCGAGACTGATATTCTTGTCTTTTGGCAATACACAGGCAGTTCCTTACTTACACTGTAACCGGAGAAATCTGCTGACGATGCGCCCGCAGGTGCTTTTTGCGCTAACGTTACAAGCCAAACAGCCGCACCGAATAGTACCAACATCCACCGTAGATTTATCCAAAAGTTACGTTCCAATTTTGTATTGTATTATACGGAAACTGTGTCGCCTAAATTGAGATAATAAGTATAGTGCACGAGGTAAACGAATAACCCATCGGGTACACGTGCTCCCAAATCGATTTATAATTCAGAGCAGTGTCAGAAACGCGTCACGAGAAAAGGTTGCATCAACGAGAAGCCACTTGAGGGAGTACCGTGTGATTTTCAGCCTACCAACTCTACATCCGACGAGACAAGACGCGCCTGCACGTTACATCCCCTACACACCAATGTGCCCCAGCGAGGCGCATATTTTCCCTTACCCCCACTCTATTTCCTGTATTTTATGCATGCAGCGCGCAAATACCCGGAGTCTTAGTTTTAGCTTCTCTGCTGCTGTAAGCCGAGTGTAAATCCATTGGAAATTCTCGAGGTCCTACTCGCGAGGGAGGCGCAGTATGGGTGTACACGCGTTCCAGTTGAGTCGATACACGTGCGCCGGAGCAGCAGAAGTGGGTACACAACGCGAGACGAGATAAATATTTGAGAGGTCGGGAGGGGCGGAGATGAGGAGAATCACTTGCCTCGTCCCTTATTGGATACGAGGCGGCAGTTTGTCCTACTTTGCCCTATACCTATTCAGACGGTGTCGCGCAATTACATTGTCGAACTGAAATATCTCTCCCGCGAGAGTTGAAGGAAGTTTCGTTGAACGAGTGTACAGTGTTTTTTTTTTTTTTTTTTTTTTGTGTCCCATAAAATTTTTAACTCTATTATATACTACCGAACGAGTTGGAATGACCCAAGTTATCAAAGGTTAAAAATAATATTGGATTTTCGTTAGTGCTGCGTCCAACAAGGAGTTGGTACCGATATATCGGCGTATTAGCCGCGAAAGAAGAAAAAACTCTTGCTTCGTACTTACTCTCCGTGAAGGAGTACGTGGCCTTGAAGCCTCGGACGTGGCGCGAGGACGTTATGCCTTGGAACTCGAGGAGTAGTCGGGGTCCGTTGCTCATGAGCGGCCTCGGCGGTGATTCGCCGCAAAACGAGTCGATCTTCTCCATTTTGCTCTCTATCGACACGTAAGCCACCAGCGCGTCCGTCGACTCGCATCTGTGGAATGAAATCAGTTTAGAAACGTCCTTTGATTCTCTTATGTTTCCTATTTTTTGTGAAATTACATTTTTTTTTTTTTTTTTTTTTTTTTTTTTTCAATTTTTATTAAACGACGAATTATTTGTGCTTTCTGTGTAAGAAAAGAAAAAACACAACTCACTCTTTCGTGACGTCGGGCGAGCGATGGATGTCAAAGTCCTGGAAGACGATCTGTATCCTCTCCTTGCCCCGGCCCTGGAATTCGTACCTGCACCTCGTCCTCGGTGGATACGAGCTTGGATAACCGGGCGACGTGACGAGGCCCGCCTTGGTTGTGTCGCTGTGGAAGACCACGTCGCACGATGACGCTGGAAAAAAAAGAGATTTTTGCTTCCGTCAGTAAGGAACGTTTTCCACCTTCTATCGACAGCCGTAGCGGCTGAAAGGCAACGGGAGAAATGGATTTTTTCAGGCAAAAACCTCGTCGCACAATGGTTATCAATTTTTCGGATGTCGTGCGTGACGATGACACGCGCGTTATGATCATAATGCCCCGAAACGTTTACCTGTCGGCTCGTTGTGGCTGTTCACGCACTCCACGACGGAGTTTGCATATATTTAGGAACAGTCAAATTAAATTTGTCATTTGCTACTTTGTATAAAAGACAAAAAGAGAAACCAAGCTCGTCTTCCGATAACTGACCAACCAATCGAATCTCTTTGAAGGTGAGTCAACGGAACAACTGCTTGCTTGGAAATAACTAAAAAACAACCCACTAAACTGCACTCTATACTATTGTTCAACCTCCCTCGTGGGGCAGCACCAAAAAGTATCTCCACCCCTCGGCCAGGATGACCAAAGACGACACTTTTTACGTACTTTCAACTGCAGCCGAGAGCGTGTGTGCCCTAACGCCAAGCAATCAAACGCACCTTCACGGTCTCACGACTCAGAAACTGTTCGTGCTTTACAAACGCCCGGGAGCGTGAAGCACCGAGGCTTTCTGTGTTTGCACGTGTTTTCACCCCTAGCAAGCTTTGAGCTTGTTATTTTGTCTTTATTCGGTTTGGATTCAAGGTGAGGGAGAGGTGGAGGGTACGGTTCGACTTATGCGCCCGTGCACGTAATCTCTCGCTCTTCATTCGGAGACAGGGAGCCCCGATTCAATTACGAGTTCTCAGTGATCCACTGGTATCTCGTTAGCGGCAAAGTTAAATTATACGCGTGAGAGTGATTTAGATTTAATTATGAGTTTTGCCGCGACTGAGATGAGAAAAGAGGCTACTTTTACGGTTATTCGATTATCAGGTATTTATGGTTGGGTTTACGGGGGAATGCCTCCTGACGTGCTGATGGGACGTCTGACAGTGATCGTTCGACCGAGTGATGTATATGTATTCTCTAGGGCACAACACCGGTTAACCTTCCCGGTACAAATGATGGTTTAGTCAATTATTACCAAGTCGGTGGTTTACAGCTTTTTTCGTGCTGTACAAATTTTTATCTAGTTCATTGTGCGTCTTCGATGAGATACCTTACAAATAACCCCGAAATAATGACTGCCAATGGTAACAGTCAACGGTTGGTCAGACGTTTGATACTGCTCTGATAGAAATCGGAAGAGATAACTTGTAAGTCAATTCATTGTGCAACTCCATTATACTTACACCCTTGTATAACTATTACGAAATCACCCATGAGTAATGGCTATCAGTAGAAACAGTCAGCGTTATGTCAGACGCTTCTTCTCTCCCTTTCTCTGATAAAGATCTCAAGGGACAATACGTGAGACAGCTGAAAGCGTATCTTCATTGAGATATCTGACAAAATAACCATCAAGATAAAGTATATCAGTAGAAATGGTCAACGCTTGGTCAGACATGTCTTATTGCTCTGATGGGGATCGTGAGAAGTACCAATTTTTTCACTCGTTGAATTGACTTGGGTAATTTTGCGACAAAAAAGAGGACACTTTGCCAATGTTTACAGCTATAGCTGTAAGCCAAGCCTATATCCTCGGTACTTATGCAGGCCCGTAAAAAATTCGGACATAACTCATATCTCTCACTCCAGAAGGAAAAAAAATTCCTGCGCGGTGCGCATAAGCAGACATCGGCTTGTCAGTACTAGATGGGCGGGAAAGAGAGAAAAAAACAGCTAAGCTCCTCAACACGTCCTGTTAAATCCGTGATATGACGACGATATTAGAGTCCGACAGGCATTATCGGTCTGTCACTCCCATCCGAGCGTCGATTTATGGCGGTGGTCGTGTGCTACAATGAAATTTTTTAGTTTCTTCTTGTTTGACGTCGACGTGGAATGCCGAGCTGATACTCGTATGGATTTTTCGTCCAGTGGTAGAGGGGAGGGTCTCAAAGAGCTTGCAATTTTCGACAGAGAAAAGGATGAGCGCGCGGCGCGTGGCTGTCGTTCGTCCGCGTCGCTGCTATCGAATTCCCCGGTGGAGCGTAGAGGGTGGAAATTTCGTTTAATTTCGTCTTCTTATTTATCCAATCCTGTCTGGTATTGGCGCAGAGGCAACAAACGTGTAGGTACTTATTTTCACCGAGTGTATCGGAATTTCCGCTTCGCGGTGCGCATACGGGAAAAGTTGTACCCAGAGACGATATTATTGTTTCCGTGTGGGAATGTTTGGGCTGTTTTATTCAACGGTAGAGGGATGTAGTACAGAAGCAGGGAGAATTATTGTTTGTTAGCTTTTGATACGTTCTCTGTAAAATTTACCTGGAATAATGATGATTGGCCAATTTGTCAGCAAAAATGTTTGGTGGAATATTGTAACGCGATTAATTATTTAATGTTTTTGTCATTTATTTAATACTGTTGGTCATCACTTGATGAAGATACGTATCAGATTAAATTAATTAACGACTTTTTATTTTTTATTTTGTTTTAGTCGTTAATTTGCACTTCATGTTGGATGTAATTTATTAAAATATATCAAATACTGTTTACATTGTGATCACAAGTCAGTTGTGATTTGTTACGAGTAACAGATAATCATCCATTTTTTGTCATGATTCAAATAGCGAAAGAAGCAATTTTTGAGAAGTAGTTTGGGTCATATATGTATTTATAATATTTTTTAAAAGTAGTAATACCCCTGAATAGATCCACAGAAATTTATTACATTCAAAAATGACTAGAAGGTAGGTAATTGAACTTCTGAATCGTACAGTTACCAAATATTTAGTGGATTGGAGTTTTCAAGAGGCTGCACACTTCGTAGCCATACTCGAGATTTTCATACGATTTTCAAAATACAACAAATTCCCATTTATCATGCAAGTCGACAGCAATCAGTTATTATTAGAAAAAACATATATCAATCAATTAGGATGGTTTTTCAATGATATAAACGAGATAACGAGCCCGACAAATGAAACACCCAAATTTGCATTCATAAGAGTTTGTCGGAGCGGTAAATTTTCCGAAAGTCCAAAGGCATGGCCTCCACATATTATAGACCCACTGAGCTTTGTTACAGACTCTCGTGAAAATGATAGGGGGTAAGAAAAAGGAGAATCGGCTTGAGCGATAAATGAGCTTTGCGGAGAGTTTCTGGGTCATTCGGAGTGGCTGAGAAAAGGACCACTCAATGCCCAGATCCATTATCGAATCCATTTTCGATGAGGGCGGAGGGAGCGGACGGAAGATGAGGTGAAATTTTGGTCTGCCTCGGTCTTCTTATGTGGGTGACCTTTAACGACAAAGGAAATCGTTTTTGATTTTCATGATAATGATGGAGGACTCTTCGTTTTGTTCAATGGGATGTTCGCGCTGCTCCTATACCCTCATTTCGATGGAATTTCCCGGGTTAATCTAGTGAAATGAATACGTGACGTTTCTTTGATGACATTTTTAGCCTACTAAGCTGATGAGTTTGTGAAAAATGAGAAAGTTTTTTTTTTTATGTGACACCTGACCGACACCCACATTTATCAACAAACCCACATTTTAGAACGTCAATATCTTACTCTTATGGTTAAAAAACCGATTATTTTTGATAATATTAAACGCTTACAACTTTTTCTCGGAACACACTTGCGTGAATCGTCGTGGAGTTATTTCGGGAATTATTCAGTGTAATTATCCGCCTTTGAAAAATTTTTCCGCACGTAAATCCCAATGTTGTAGAAATTTGAATTTACGTGAATAAACATTCGATGATATATAATGCACATGCAATAAAATAACCTTGTGCTCGTATAGAGTCTACAAAGTGGGATCAGATTGTTATGCCTATTTGAATAATAGTCTCCTACCAGATTGTCATGTCAAAGTTTTTCATCGATGATACACGGTACATAAATACCAACCCTGCAATTCAACAGCAAAATCGAGACGATCGATAGACGAACAGAATCTGATTCGAGCACGCAAAAGGTCAACAGTCGTAGAGCGAAGCAAAAGCTCGAGTTTCAAGCACCAAAGTGCAGGTGCAGTTTCCCCGAAACGTATAGAGTGATAGTGCATCGAGCGTTTTTGCACGAGCGGGCGTGCTCTGGCGCTTTAGTCACGAGCTGATGAGCCGGAAGGAGGCGCTGGACACGCGGATAATTCAATTTTAGCGGCAAAACAGCAGCAGCAGCGAGGCTGAGTAGGATCGAGGACCGAGTCGCCAAATTAATTGGAATCTCCACTTGTTGTCACGGGAGAATAAACCAGCGAGCTACTGCAGCGCGTTTGACGCTTCATTGCGCCCAGGAATAATTATATTATCACCCGCGCGTGCAGCGTAATTTACACACATAATTGTGTAGGCCGTTTGTGCACGTTACTGCGTGCTAGGTGAGCTTTAAAAAAGCGCAGGCGCGCAGTGTGATTAAACTCGCGTTGCTATATGTTACTCTGTTACTGCGTTGTTTTAAATTTAATCAAGTTGTGGCGAGGGCTGGAGATCAAAGTGTGAATGGAGCCAACAAATTGACACTCATGCGAGCTATCCTTGTAGCCAACATCCTTCATGCTTTAGTATGAAATTCTGATGATTATTGTACCTTTTATCGGCGAATTTTCATCACATAGCAGTTTTAAGCACCAACGGCAAATTTTATTTGAAACGAAAAAATACTTACAAAGTATCATTTCGTAGAAAAGTTCGAAAAGTAAATTTTATACATGTATAAATAAACTTGTGGGTAGCCGAACACCAAAAGTTGTAAGCCCTTTGCTCCTTAAATGGATGCAAATTCAAATTTAAATTCAAAATACTTTTATTCTGCGTCCTTTTCATTTTTTTTATCCAACAACCGATCGCGTATCAATTATAATACACCCAAACAACCAATGGCGAGAAAAAACTGTAGCATGAAAAAAAAAAGAAAAAAAAAAAATCAATGCCGATACTTTGCTGCTGGGACCGTTGAATCAAATTATTTTTCGATACTTTGACGTTGATACCCGTGTCACCAGCCCCGGGGCTGACATCACTCCACCACCTTTTCCCGTTATATCTGTATACAAATTCTCTACAAACAAATTTCAATCTGCGGGCTCTGCTCCCTCCCCCACAATTGTATTTTCTTTATTAAATTTCTCGGCTGGCTCGAGGAAGAGAGAAAGAGAAACACGCAGATGGAATTATTGCCACAGCGGAGACGAAAAAAGAAGAAAAGAAGCACCACGGAGATCGCGAGCGAAACCGGTAGTCGAAGGGCAATACAGCCAATGATTTGCTCGAGCCGATGATTCATCGGTCTCCGTTTCGCGAATCGATGACTTCACAGAGACTGGTCCCGTTCGCACTTTGGGTGCAAGCTACTTTGCTTCGGTGCTGACTTTTCTTGCCCTTCCTTTTTGGCTCTCTCCATTAGCTAATGATCCGGAATGCGAGGGAGGGTGCGCGAAATTAAAAAGCCATCCGCCACCGAGGAGCTAATCACATTCCAGTGGGGGCTAATGTAGAGAGGAGCGTAATTTCGGCACACGAGCAGCGGATGACGAGCTAAGTAGGTAGGTGCGCGTAGAAGAAGAAAGCTCCGTCTTTTTTTTTTTTTTATACCACGCTGTCGTTGCCGATGTGTATGCACTTATACGAGTGGCTCTCGAGGGAAAATTTATTATTTCTGGGGCTGAGAGTTGCGATATTCTACTTCTCTTTCGAGTTAATTAGAGTTCGTAGATTTTGTATGCGTGTTTTGCTGTGAAAATCCTTTTAAAATACATTCTCCCTGGCAGAAAGCTCACTGTAGCGGATACGAAGATTCTTGTTACTTTTCGTGTCTGATAGTATATGTTTTGCGTGGATTACAAAATTTACTTGGGGAGTTGTTGGAAAAATACTGTGACTTGATGGTGTTGAAATAGTACGTGTAGTGTGTATACTTACACATGTATATTTCAGATTTTAGACGAAAGATAAAAACAAAATTGCCAGAACAGCAACACGAAAATCATCGTTGGAATGTAATTCAAATATTGGTTGTTAATCAAAACCGGAGGTAGGAGCATTTGGGGTGATTCTCAGTTAATTTACCAAACACATTCGTAACGGCATTATGTTACGCGAAATTAATAGCAGGTACATCCATACAAAATTAATTTGGTATACGTTTCGCAATGGAAGGAACCATACCATAACATATTCACATTACAGAAAATGTGCGTGTGGCCTGCAAAGCAAACATAGATAGAAATGGACCGAAGAAACTTGCTTATCACCAGTGGTGGAGTTATAGGGGGATTAATACCTCATTCCACAAAAAACGCGTCACCTTTTTTCATGTTCTCTTTTGCCCAGAGGCAGAGCAAAGAGGAAATACTGCAGCCTCGCCGAATTTCGATAAGACGGGCCGCCGTACCGTAGCAGCTGCTAGGAGACGAAGGAAAAAGAACACTATAGGCGGAGAGCAAAGGAGGCAAAAGTGAGCAGCACAAGGTAGCAAAAAGGCGAGCGCATTTGCGTGTTTGAGTGTGAGTGCGAGTAAGCTGGTGGCTCTTGTATCTTATACCAAAGGGCCGAAGAAGATAGGAAGCGAAGGAGCGGGAGAGACCGAGAAGGGAAGATAAAAAACCGTGGGCCAAGGGACGAAGCCGAGCCGCATTGCAGCTCTACGCTGCCTGCGTGTAGTATGTGTGTTTCTGTGCACCCTCCCCCCTTCCTCTCACCTCTTTCTTTGCCATCGATCAGAAAATCGACGAGTGCTGCATATCTGTGTGCGCGGTGTGGGGTAAAAACGATGGCAACTCCTTGTTTTTTTTGTTTTTCGGTGTCATGTTGGGTTTGGGTGTGGTATATACGCGCGTTGCGGGCATTCGGAGGGAAGAATTCTTTTAAAGTGGACAAGGGTAGGGTGGCTGAAAAGGAGCCTGCAACCGGTTAGATAACGGAGTGAAAAGCCTTTTTATTTATACTGTACGTGCATGTAGTACTGCAACCGCAGGAAAAAGATATCAGAGTACCACTTCGTGGGGCTGGATCTTTTGTGTATACGTAAGGAATATCTCGACGGAAAGGTGATTTGGGTTATTTTCTTGTATTCGTGAATTAATTTTTGTTTTTTCAAGTTTCATCGAGTATTAGAAAAATACATTTTGGTGTTTATCGGTAAAAAAAATGTCCTTACATGGTAAACTCACATTTTACTGTAATTTTTTGTTACGTCCAACAAAGGAACGCTGCATACTTGTAGGGTAGATATTTTTTTTTTTAAATTACGTTAAAAATCAAGACAGTCCGAAAACAGTATTGCTATCGGTAAATAAAATAAAGAAAGATAAAAAGGAATGTGAAAAATGCAAAACAGCGATAAAATGGAGCCGCAAGAAAAATCACTCCGCGAACAAATGGATAATGCCTAGGGAGATCAAAAATCATACCCCGAAGTACCGAGATGGCGTGATTTATCGCAAATTACCGGACGATCGCGCGCGCGTCTCTCCATCTCCCCGCGTTGTACGGGATATTCGCCCACGGAGTTTCAGTGGATCGATACTTGGATTTACGATGTTTTCCAATCGCCGCAGACTCTACTACGACGCCAGCGATTTTGCCTCACTGGAATTTTCTTCGAGGCGTACGGGAGAAAAGGCGCCGCTGGAATTTATGGTTTCTCGTCCCTGGGTTTGCTCCACGCAAAGAATGTCTGGTTTCCCGAGCTGACGAACTTTGAGGAAAATAAATATTAAAATATCCCCTCCCCGCAATGCGAGAAACACTACGGATATTTTTACAATTGATTCATGAGAGCCGTCGTGCGACGCTTATTAATCAACAGCCAGTGAAGCGTGTAGTAGATAATAATTTCACATTTATCGCTGAACACTATCTCTCAACAATTTTCGTTCCGCCTCGTTACCATACGCTCGTTATATGAATTGACTGTACTTTCAAAATGGTACCAGCTGGATCGTTAGAGACGGCGAAATTTTACCTCTACGGGCCGTAAGTGTACGTACGCGCATTTATGCACCGTTTTGGCCCATCTTATTGCTCTTACGGCGAATCTTCCATCTCGTCGACTTTCATTATATCTGTTTCGTGCGAAAGGGCTCGTTTCAAGCTGTCCCCCTTTCCATTATCATAGAACATCCTTAAAGTTTTTACTTTTGTTGCTTTGAATGATTTAACGAATGTGAAAAAAAGTAAAAAGTTTTCCAAAAGCCTCCTTTCTACGGAAACCTCGCCACAGTTGTATCGCAATTACCGACCTACTCGCCAAACATCCGAGCGATTCACAATGGGCTTAACACCGCGTTGGAGTCAATAATTTCGCTCGGCTCCATTGTGATTGTCAATTAATTTTTGACCCTGCCAATTGATACCGCGCGCTGTCGCGTGATACTCCGGCGTTGCCTCCCCCATCCCCCTGTTTCTGTGTATCAATGAGCTCAACAATGCAAACTGTGATCTCAGCGAGTTTGTATGACGTACGTATGCGGAACGGCCGGAATTTCTCGTTGATTGTGAAATAAATCGATGGGCACTTAATCACAGTGATTTTGAACGGTGGCATTTTTTTTATCCTTGTTGCTGTTCGAGAGGGTGGCAGATCCGCGCTTTGATCGACGGGTTTGTGCTTTGTGTGCTGCCTACGGTGAATAAAAATAATAATTCAGATTTTTTGTACTTTAAAAAAAAAAATTCAAACCATTGAGCGTGGGTTATCAAGCCAAGCCATATAAATACTGAAATCGTATATTTTCATCCAAGTTTTTCAGTATCCCTGAGAGGAAGAATAAAACCGGATATCAACAGTGCGGTCGAACGGTGGAGCGGCCGAAGTTCCACCACTCCTTTTGTTTTCAGCAGCTCTTGTAATCGCACAATAGTCCGAAGCCCTGTTTCGTACACTTTGAGCTCTCAAGTTTCTCCGATTACGCCATTCTTCCACAAAGACGCTTCCGCCCGGGTATCGATAATCGATTTTTGCAAATCGAGGCCCTCCGTAATCGCTTTGGTCTTAATTATTCCGACGTTTAACTTGTGTGCTTTACTTTTTACCCCTCGTTCGTCCTCTCCCGTTGTTTTGTTATACTCGTGAGAGCTATGAAAACTTGAGGGAACCTTACGCTGGATTTATTTAAGTCATGTACGAGTCGAAGGGAAAAAGGTACGTATACGGACTGGTGGGAATTTTTTTTTTGCATCTCTTGTGGAGATCGATACTCGAGAGCTTGGCTGATATTTTTCTCATCTCGTTGAGTATAATATATCGTTTAAGCGTGTATAATGTCATGTTTACGGATTTGCTTGATGCGTGCAGAGAGATTGGGAGTGAATATGCGTATGGCAATCAGTTCAGTAGTATAAACTGCGTTTGGTCAGACAATCAAGGATTTTTAATTTCATGATATTCACTTCAATTTCCATGCATTTGGCAAATATATTTGTGTTTTTGTTAGTTTATTTGTTCCCTTACTTTTGATAACAATAAAAATCGATAATTAAATTGATGCAGTTGTGTCAACTGAGTTTCATCAGGCATTTGAAAATTTCACATTTTATGTATTTTGATTCTCATACATTAAACATTTTAGTTTGTTTATTTATTTGATACCTTCTTCGGGATTAATTTTATATCACAAATGATTTGTTTATAGATTTATTGATGTTATCAATTGTATACATTAAAAACAAAAGTATATCGATGATGCAATGAATTCAGTAGTATAAACTACATTTTGTCAGACACACGAGAATTTTCATTTTCATTCGAATAAAAAATAAGGTTTGCGCAATAATTCATTCGGATTTAGGATTTTTTTCTTTTGTCAATTTAAACACAATTACTCGCAGAAATGAAAGCCCCTTCCAATAACTTATCGCGGCGAATAAAGCTTATTTCAGAACGGAAAATCGATCGTCGAGTAGTAGTAATCGCATCGTGGCGCTGAGATTTCGATTAAAACTTTTGTTTCAATCTCTATACTATTTTTCCTTACTTTTCTGCAAAAATTGTTTTCGACGTAATAATCACCACCACAAATTAAAAAGAAATTAAAATCACAATCCCGCCGAATGAGTGTAATCATAAAATTCACGTGAAAAAAAAAAAGCGAAAAAAAACTCAGTCGAGCCGTAATGATCCATCAAACTCCGAAACTTCGACGCCCTAATCGAATGAACCCCACACCAATTTTTGAGGTAAGAACTGCTGATATCGAATTTCCATCGTGGAAACACATTCAATTAACAGGATCATGGAAAAAAAGAGAAAAAAAAAAAAAATTCGAGCAAGTGCGACAATCGTCAGCCGAGGTGAGAGCAATTACACCGAGGTCCCGTAATAATTTTACGATCATTATACATTTTAATTGGCGTCACTCGATCCACCCGTACTTTTAATTTTCCGGATTATTATTTCATTTGTTATTCTCCTGTTTGTCTAAATATTAAAAAATATATATACGAGGTCACGCGTCACGGTAGAGAGCCATGGGAACTCGATGAGTCTCGATGTCGGTATAGCTGTATGCCCAATCGAAGCATATAATAACGAACCCTTTTTCCGATTATCATCGGCAAATGGAGAAAAAAATTCTCATTTTCTTTGGACAAGCCACCAATGACAAGATGATTCCAAAAACGTATCGCCTTCAAAGCACACCCGATTCGACATCATGCAACGGAACTTCAAAGCTTTGATAACCCAATGATATAGCAACTGCTACTTTATATGCCAAAGGCACTTTGGATTATTATTCCCGGCGCAATACACGCGCATAGTTAGCCCGTGCAATTTTCCCCATGCTTTTACATCCCGGGAGATAGGTAGACCAGGACTGTGGCGAATAAAGCCCCGTTGCTCCCGGAGTGCGCGCGAACAAAGAGAGTGTGGCGCATGTATGGCAGGTATTGCCGACGCATATGCACGCAATATGGCAAAAAGGGATGAAAGAGGATCGGCGAGCTACCAGCTGTGGGAAAATAAGCAAGAGAGTATCGTGTATGGTTCAGAGGGAATTTATGCGCGCATTGCTGAACAGTGGTTGGAGAAAGGTAGACGCGAAGGTGTGTAGGTAGCGTTCGCTCGCTGTCCCTCGTCTATTCTTGCATAAGGCATGTTTAGACTGTACCCTGTATTTGTGGCTGGAGGAGGGTGGAAATGGTGAGCGTCAGTGTTTTTCAACTTTGTTTTTCTTCTCCTCTGTATTTGCGTGCTCTTTTCTGTAGCAGTGGTGCAAAACAGTAGTACGAGTCCAAAGCGGCTTGGAACAAGCGAGGGGGTGTTCTCTGCACTTGCCCGTGCCTTTCTTACGTTACGTACGTGGCCGTGCATGCAGTTGCTGGAGGGACATGGGAACGAAAACGCAAAGGGAAAATAAAGCCAAGTGCGCAGCAGTAAATAAAGGACGGGTGGCAAAGCTGCAGGGGTGAGGGGGAGAAGGGGAGGGAGAGAAAAAGAATGTGCAAGCAGGGTTAGCCGGAGGGAAAAATTTATGTAATTGCGTGGGAAAATTGACTCGAGGACGCGGCCGAGCTTGTTATTCCTTTGTTGTAATTTTCCACTTCAAGCTCACTCGAACCCTGTGCTTTTCCACCAGCACTAGAACTTTTGCACTTTTCTTTTTGAGCTTGGTTTTTTTAAGTAGAATTCCTCCATGCGAGCCTCTCGCATTTTTCTTCAACCGAGTATAATACTTAATTGGCAATAGTACACGTATTTTTATTTCACAAAACGTGCACCTGTATGCTATGTGTGTATTATTTTGAAAATTAAATTATCAAAACAAATTTGCTGATTTGTTGGTGCTGAGTCCGAAAAGATAAAAAAATCAGGAGTTGAATGAAAAAAAAATCGGGGCTACAACTTTTACAAATACGGAGAATAATAAATCAAAGCATCTGCCTCGTTCCTTGGGTCGGATTTCATTAAAAACATACTGTCGGCTTAACATCGGCAAAGAAGACTAGAAAAAGTCACAGAGCGAGGGGACTGCAGAATGAACGTTTGAAGAAAAGAATGGAAGAAGAAGGAGGGGAAAAAAGCTCGTCGAGATTGCAAGGTAAAGTCGCGCAGAGCCAAGATTCTCCGGCAGTAGCTAGCTCGTTACGATGCGTTAAAAATTTATTCGTCCTGCCCTCCTCCCCTCCTCCACTTGCCTCGGCGAAAGGGAGCGCATAAGGACGTTGCAGAGCACGAGAGGCAGAAAAACACGTGCACGCCCATGCGACTCGCGTTTGTCTTCGTTAGCATCCAAGGGGACTTTCTCTACTTTTCTGCTCTTTTTCGCTCTTCCGTATAGTTCGGCCTCCTTTTTTCCCTCTCCGGCTCTCGACGAGATACTTTTTGTTTGCTCCGAGGCACTGGACATCAGATCTTGTTACTCTACTGCCCGTGCAAAGGTACGAGTAGTTGCCACGATTTTTGCACAAGCGGGTTTTATTCTAATTATACGCTGCGTAAGACTTTCTCTTTCGTAAGACAATCTCGAAGGATTTCACGAACCAATCCAAGTATACGATGGGGATAAACCACTTAATTGTAAACTTTCCCCTCCGTGCGCTTCAGTCGCGGATATTCAAAACTGCTCGGCAATGAAAAAGAGGCCATCACCCCCAAAGTTGTTTCGGCCAATTTCTCCGTGCCTTTTTTTTTAATTTCTTACTTTTGCAGCAGCGAAATGCGCGCGCGTGCCGAAGTTTGCTCGCAACTTGAAAGTTTTTCAACGCCAAACTTTTTTTATGCGCCCTTGCGTGCTTCCTCTGGGCGAGCGCTCGAGACTTTCTCGATGGGTAAGAGACAACAGTTCAGAGTCTCATGAATTTCCTCGCAACTTTGAATTCGAATGTCTTTTGCGTTTCATTGCGCGTTTTTGTTTCTAGCTGCGGCAAAAAACAAGGTTTCGTTTATCCACTGGAAAATGAAGCCGCCCGAGAAAAAGAAAACAACAAAATAAGAACCGCCCAGCAGTTAGTAGCAGATGGACGGGAACAACAGCAATACGAAAGATCGTATGCGGTTACTATATACTGTTTTGGTTGAAAATATAATTTAACCCTCGTTTTTCTTGGTAAACTTTATCTGTTGCGTTTTTATAGTTTTGGCGATTCTTTCGGATTGATGAGAGCTTTAAAGTATGTTTCATGGCGTATGTTTCCCTATTTGTTGCAGCTTCAGTCGTATAATTTTTTGCACAAAACGCCACTGGATCTTCCGGTTCACTATTCCCATCTGCAGCTCCAACCAGGTTACCATGAGCGCTTATACGTTTTTTTTTTTTTTTTTTTTTTTTTGAAAAAAAAGTTTAAAAAAAATTGTTCTTAAAAGTAATAATAAAACGGAGCAGCGTTAAAATGAGTTGGTTCAACGCGTTATCAACACAGCAGTGAATTCAAGCGCGTGAGTCGACAGCAACGAGTCTCGCAAACAACATAAACCAGGTATACATACCGCGTAGCTATATGTAGTGCGAGCGGCAAAGTAAGCAACCTTCCGGTACGTTAGGTGCGCCATGCGATGTAAACAGTCGAGAGAGCAACTACTGTAAGTACCAACTTGGCGATGTAGGTGTATATACGTACATAAATATAGTACACTCGAAGCAACTTTCGAGGCTGTACGCGATGAGATTCGCGACGCTGTAGGTTATACATGTGCAAACGAACAGGAGTAACACGCGTTGTATATCTTTTGATCTGGAATCGAATCAAGAGGATGGAAAGACAAACTCTACAACGTCATTCATCGCTGTCATTGAGCGTTTGAGGCAGAAAAAATTGTCAAGACCTACGTAACATATTAATAACGCAAAACTATATTCTTACAACTAAAAAAAATGTTTTTTATTACCTCTATGATTTACGAACTTTCTCATGAGTTGAATATTACTATTTTGGGTACAGTTTTTATTCCATTATAAACAGAACCAACAGCAATCAGCGCATGATGAATTTAAAACCTAACGAGTTAACACGTAAATTATATAAAAATAGCAACTTTTTTTCAGGAAAGTTGAAGAAAAGAAAAGCAGACCCTTCAGACAATAAAAAAACGCAAAAGTACCCATACAGTGCAGTTGATAAACATCCAAACATCAGCGTCCCTCTTGACCTAAAATGACTCAAAATGTCTGACAAACGAGCTCGTCTTTTTAATGTCTTTCAAAAAGGCTCAAGTCCACACACACCCACACAAATAATATACTTCTGCACTTCATACGCGTGTATGTACTTAGATACACAAGCGTCGACCGTCAACAAAGTCAAAAAGAAAATTTCTTTCGCATCGCGTAATTTAGCATGTCTATAACATTGCGCATCCATTCGTAGTTGCGTGCGTGCGTTTACTTTTGCCTCGTAACTTGTATGAACAAAAAAAAAAAAAAAAAAAAAAAACTACACGCATAGAGGGAAAGAGAGCACGAATCAAACGGAATAACAATGAGATAGGAATTTCGTTTGTGTGATTGCGTATGGGAGAAATGAAGCTACCAACTGTAGGCAAAACAAATAAACAAACAAAGGAACGAACGAACAAACGAGCCAAATGAAAGTGTGTGTGTGTGTGTATGCAGACACAAAGGGGCCAGTGATAACATCAACAGTATTTGCGTATCGGTAAAGAAAACTATACTTTTTTCAAAACAATGTACGCTCTTTTCCTCCAATAATTTGCCTTTTTCTAAGCCGCAGATATAAGTATATACATACGCATGCATCGACTCTATATACGACGGGTAATACGCGTCTGCTTTTATAAGCCAAAAACAACAAGAGCAACAGCAACAATAGTAGCAGCAAGTAACGAGGACCATCAAAGACCGCGTCGACGCTGCAGGCACCGCGATCGTGACACGACAATTTCCGCTTAAACTCCCGAGTGTCGTGCCGCAGCAACAGGAAAATAAGAAGTGAGGGGTGTTTTTAGGGTAGAGGGGGTTGGCGGGCTAATGCGACTCTTCAATTAGTCGAGGTATAGCTCTTTGAGGGTTCAATATAACAGGCGCATACAATGAGGGTTCGGGTACGCGGAGGGGGTGGTGGTGGGACTCCTCCTCGTAGCTTGAGCTTGTTGTGAGGGGGGAGGGGTACACACTTATGGCTCCGGGTATGCGAGCTCGTTAAGTTTTTACGCTTGGTGTATCCGCTTTTGCTGTCATTTCTCTGTCCTACTTATGGCCTGTTGTATACTCCGTAGGTGCGCTTTTGGTAGTGACGGGCAAAAACTTGATGCGGATGATAGATAGATGCACACGATAACGATCATGGTGTAGCGAGAGGGGGATATGTGAGCGGAAAAAAGAGCAAAAATATATCCAGAGGAGCAATTAATGGGACTGCAATTGTTGTTTGCAATGTAGTACAGTACAGCTGTTTTACCTGTTGATGGAAGCTACCTGTCGTACGTATTGTTGTTATTTTGTAACAACCATCATTACTGCTTGACCACCATTCTCTGTAACGAGTGTTTGTGTATGTATGTCTCTGAGGTTCTAGTCTCAAAGGTCAATTGGCTGACTTGAATTACTCTTGTCCTTGGGCACAATGTATACGTCTGCGCTGCTTACGCGAGCGCGTGTAAATTATGTACACAGGTGTGGGCTGCTTTGACATTGGGCTCCCAATGGGGTATGATACTCCGACACGCGGAATATACTTTGCTTCAAGGGTAAAAGAAAAATAAAAGAAGATGTTATTATTGGTCATTGTTTGTGATTAAATTGTACACTTTGTGAATAACGAGGATCTGAACAAACTTGGTTTTGAGAGCGAGCCCAGGTATGTATATCTTTTACCGAGTTATTCAGTGCATGGGGTACACACTTGTACCTTTGAGCATATGAAAAACAAAGGCGAGACACTTGAAAAGAAGGGACGAAACAAAGTATTCGCAAAAACCCCGAGACAAAAATTCACGCAAAGAGAAAAGAAAAGAAGTCCAGATGCGTGTTCACCGCGTTCAAGGAGAGCGTGGGCGCGCGTGTACGCCCGTGGCTCCTTAACCTACTTCAGAGAGGCTGGAAGAAGCAAAGAAGAAAGAAATAAAGAAAGAGAACTAAAGCCGCAACGTGGCTACATCGCAGGTGTATACACACATGCATATGTGTGCGGCTTCCTTTGAAAATTGCACATCTCGTCCGGGTATAGTCTCGAGCCATGCTCCCCTCTCGTAGGATACCTTCTGCTGCCGCCATTACCACCGGTGTACCTATACGAGAGACTCGATCGTCGATTTGATTTTTTATCCTTTTTCCCTTCCGTCGCTGATGTGCCCTCGGCTCCACAGCAGCTAGACGAGATCCTGCCGCACTGGAAATTTTATGACTCCCCGAGAAGGGGAAATCTTTATCGGGACAGTGTAGGGGATGAAAAAAATTCGGACGCGTGCTGTGAAAGCGTCGCCGTGCCACCCTGGACGACGGGAGAGCCGTGAATAAATGAAGAGCCTCGCGGTCAGCCGGGGGAGTGTGCAGGGGTTATTATCCCTCCGCGGTAGAGGAGGGTGGAAAAAAAGGGGTGAAAAAATAAATTACATTGCCCGGGGATTTATTCCGTCCGCAATAATAAGTATACCGCATATACAGTACGTACACGCGGAAATGAGCTGAACTTTTGCGCGGCACTCACATCCGCGCGTATACGGCTCTTGCACGCGCGCGCCGGGGTTATTTCCCATTGTTGGTTAAGGGGATTACTCGCGCTCTTTGGAATATTATTTTAATTTTTCAGCCAAAACGTGAGTGAGGAGTTTTCGCCGTTGGGCTTGTAATGTGGGATTTTCCGGTTTGTTTCCGTTTCACGCGCGCAATCCTCTTAAAAATATACGATGGTACTTTTGCTACGCCCTCTTGTGCTGGAGAGACGGTTTCATGTGATTGTAAATATATATATAAATATCTCACACGCATACGTACTTACATTATTTCTCTTCATCGAATTATATTACACGCGGAGTGATTGTAAAAAGTATTTCGAGTACAATCAGGTAGTGTGCCCCGCACCTACGGGTGCCTGATGAGTCTTTAGCAATCAAGCGATAGTGTGGGATCTCCTTAAGAAGCGGCTTATTTAAAAGCAACTAATTTTAGAGTGTGCGCGCGGCACGTACCCACAACGTAGGTATAATTATTGTTGGTCAATTAATTTTTGATGCGGAATACGCTTCAAAGGCTTTTTTGCACCTCTCGCTTTTATTTTTCTTTTGTATTTTCATTACAACAGCCAATTACAAGTTTTACGGGTAATTGCATTTTTCCTTTAACGAGAAAATAAAAACAAAGTTTGTCACTTTTTCCGGAGTTATTACATGTCTTTCATTTTCAGAAATATGGTTTGTTATTTCTCTCTCCGGTCCATTGTACCATTTTACCGTCGCAGAGGCTACCGTTCAAGCTTTACATTGAAATAAAAAACATTGACTTAAAGGAAAGACTATTTTATTGATTTCCAGGACTTTCTTTGATTTCTCGTTCTCAGTGGAAGGTCACTGCTGGTTAAGGCACTTCTTCATGTGGAATAGCTTTACCTAAAAATCAAGGATGATCATCAAGCTGTTGATTCTCTGAAAATTTTCGTCCAAAGTAAAAAAAAAAAAAAAAACAACCATAGTTGTTTATGAAACTAACAGATAAACTAAGTTTATATCTCGATGATAATCAATATTTCGAAGACGATTGTGTGAAACATTAGACCAAGAAAAAAATATTTATTTCCATGTGATATCACAACATGTCAATACTGGAGAAACGCAAAGGTGATTTCTTTTTACAAAAGTCCGTTGAACGTGTGCCCTATACCAAACTCTCCTGCAACGCTACAAGTTTATTTCGATAAAAAACGCAATGCTTCCTCAAGCCCCTTCGCCCCTTTCCTTACCTCCATTCGTTCTTTTTCCCCGAAAATCCAAAGCAATAGCACTGAATTTTCCTTTCCCGCCGCAAACGACACAAAAGCCCCTTTCCCACGCTTGTCCTCCGCAGCAATGGCCATCCGCGTATAAACGTTCTTGCCCCGAAAAAACCTCTACGAGCTTTCCCGGGTACAAAAAATAACACCCGACAAATCGATCCATCGATCGATCGGAAGGCCAAAAATCCCCCAATAACACCCATTGAGCAGGCAAAACTCAACCAGGCCAAGGCAAGCTCACGTGCTCGCACTCACCATTACATTGCACGTGTAGCGAGCACTCCCGAGCGTGGCGCGCAATTGGCCATTTGCTTAGCAAACGCGACTATTGCACGTTCCATTCATCATCTCGCACACGCGAGCGCGTGTAAGCTCCAGAGTCTTTCTTTCTCTCCTCGGTACCCTATACTACACCGGTGTATGTGTGCTCCGCGCTCGAGAGGAGAGCTCGTGCCAGGGAATTGGATTTTCCGCGCGACCCTTGCTTTGCGCTACGGCCACTCTGGCGCTCTGCCCGAGACTCGCACGTGCAAGATGTTCTTTTTGTCGAAGTTGCTCGTACCCACCCTGCGACTCGCATCTCGATTACGGAAGTATAAGGAGCTCGAGGAGGGAGGCTTATGCTTGCTAAGCTGTGACAAAAGGCCACACGGTACAGTGTTTTTTTACGTCTTTTTGATGCGCGAGTCCTCGCCCGATTCCGCGAAAATGTTATAATGATGGGATTGTCGTTTTTTTTTTCATCATTTTTCAAGTTCCAACCCCATGGAGGGCTAATCGATTTGGAAAGCTGTGGATTGAAATTTTGCTTAAAATTATGGAATTGGGTTATCATGCTTACCACGAAAAAGAGCTGATAAAAAACTTTGATTAAAAAAAACATTGTAGTCTCTGCACCTATATTTGATTTCAAATGTAATTTCAGCATTCCCGGCTCTTGATTTATGTTTTAATTAAGTTGACGCGTAGCTGGACGCCCCAGAGAGAGAGAGAGAGAGAGAGAGAGAGAGAGAGAGGTAAAATTCTTCCAACGTAACTCTCTCAAATTTCCTCGTTCTGTGGGATAACGCAATTTCTCATTTATCTGTTTAATTCGGTATTTTCACAACACCGATCTCCTAGATAATAAAGCGTAAGTTTGTTTTGAACGAGATTACAACCTTTCACTTTGGGTAATATTATTATTATTATTTTTTTTGCATACAAATATTATTTCATTCGATGCTATTGAAAACGTACTCGTAGATATGAAAGACCGAAGGATTCGCTGATACGAGGTAAACTTGTAAATATCCTAGCACGTACCGGAGTATGAAGAAATAAGTGGATTACTCAAAGGGCACGCGCACGTGTACGTAGTTTACAACAGTGGGAGCGTAATAATTTTTGTACTTTTTAACAAGTATGAAAACTTGGATATTATGATAGGTATGTACCATAGTATATTTGTTACCATTTGTATTGCCATTCGAGTTAAACAAATACCATCGAATCAAAGGATAGCGAATAATTTAGTCTGAAAACAAAATCAAAGTTAAAATAAATGTGTATCGTAAAGCTCGCTCCATACCGTTTGACTTAATCAAAATTAACTCAACAATTGCCGGCTGTTTCATCACAATTGAATTGACTAACAATCGCGTTGTGAAGCGTGAAAAAAAACTCACATATACACCCAATCGACCGCACGGGAGTCTTGCAGTGGAAACTCCCCTGTGAATAGGTATCGTCGATTTATCTTGGTTCCCCAGGCAAGCTCGGCATCGGATCTCATTGAAAATCGAAGCTACTCTCCCCCTAACCCGCGTACTCGAGTTGCGGAACGGCAGGCGCGTTGCGGCGAATCCGATTGAGCTCCAAGACGAGCCGAATCTACGATCGGTAAGGTCGTGAAAAATCGACCAGCACATCCCGCCGTGATTGATAATTGCGGCCAACCAACTACAATTTCGCGAGGTCACGTTCAGTCAAACGTTTGCTCGTAATCTTTACAAACACGATGAAATCGAGAGTAAAAGTGTCAACACTTTTCCTTTCCAAAAAAAAAAAAAAAAAAAAAAATCAACTAGGGTGCCGTTATTAAACGCTGGGGGCATGTTTTCGACTCATTTGTGAATCCGCGTGCCTTCCCCGCGTGATTCATCCCCAGGGACCACCGCAACGCTTCGCGACACCCGTGGCATTCATATACGGGTACTGTGTATCGTTGCCTCCCTTTTGCCCCCCGTTAATACCCGCATGGAAGCCGTTTGTTGTTTTGTTTCTAACTGTTTGCACGTGTACAAGGGACCTTCGTATCGTATAGGTGGTCGGCTACGCGGCGTATCGGTTAGACCCCAATGTACGAGCTTGGTCGACCACGTGGGCTCCATTTAGGGGGCTAGAGAAAGATGCAGCGCTCGCTTAATTCATCGTAACTGGACGGTGTGGTCGGTTTGTTGGACCATGTACGTGTGACGTATGCTTGTTTGCGTCGTTTAAATTTCATTTTCCGCGCTACCCCAAGGGTATCCAAGGTTCACCCCCCCCCCCCCCTTTTGACGCATATAGTTCCTATAACTTTGGTTTTTCCGACAAGTTTGAAAAAGCCACGTCGAGCCGTCTGGATAATTTTCAAGAGCGTCTCCGTTCGCTGCTGACCATAATTGGAGTGCACCTTTGCGCCGAGAAATATCAAAGTGATTCGCGCGACAGTCCCCAATGAAAAGCACACCCCCCACCTACTTTGCATTAACTTCGTCGATGCGACGCAAACTTTCAAGCGGAAAGCTACCTGCTCATCGTCACCCGATGAATGTTTACACGCACGGATGGAGTTACCCCTTAACGCGCAATTAAATCCAGCATCAGGGGAGCACATTTTTCTTTTGAATTTTCACAACATCCCCATCTTCGATTCACAACGCCGTGTGCTTGATACACGCACCGCTCTTTTCGACTCGAGGTAGATAAAAGTGCGAAAGCGTCGCAGTGCCCATCCGTAGTTCACCAAAAGAGCTCCCTTCGCAGGTCCAACTTTAGCGGGGGCCGCTTGATTAGACCGATCCATTATTGTTAATGAGCTGCGGGTGGGCTGGTGCTGGTACGCGTGAAAGATAGAGATAGAGAGAGAGAGAAACAGGCAGGGGCCACTTGGTTATGAATGGAAGAGCTTGCTGCAGCGCTTCTGCATAATGTTTGGGGACTCCTCGGGGGACTACTCGGCACGTTTTCGTTTTGCTCCGCGGGTGTCGTGCAATATTAAAAGATGATTATCGTGCAGGTAGTGCCTGTGGTGGTGGATGGATCGATGAATCACCAGAGGTGGGTGGGGAGGGGGTGATTTGCGATGCGGCGGATATTTTAATGCCGGGTGTCTTTGAGTCGTTAGTCCCGCGCTGAATTCACGCACAGGGAAGCCGTGAGTTATCGCGGCTTTTAGCGCCAGAAGGTTAATCTCCGACTCGGCCGGGAAAGATCGTCCGTATGTATATATAAATGTAAGTAACGATTGAAATTTTCCCTGATTTACAGTACCGGTGGATCAAAGTTGATCGGGACACGGGGAGTTGAAGTGTGAAATTGATTGGCCGGGCTGACTATACGCGGTTCGTACTACTGCGGACTATGGAGTTCCCCTTGTCCCTCCCATCCACTGCAAATAATTGGTTACGCGTTGGACGACGGTTGCGTGTTTTCAATGAATAAAAGTACACAGCCGGGACTTGCAGAGTTTCATTAATAGAACTCGAGGGGAGTGGAGTCGATGATGCACCGGATCTGTACCTGGGACGCGTCGTGAAAGTACAGTGGGCTGCTCCCTTTATTTCCCCGGAGAGAAAAGAACGGGCCAAGTGATGGTAAAACGCTAACGTGTATGGTTGGCGTTTGTGCTGGAAAACGCACGCAAGAACAAAAGACGAGGGCGTAGCGGTGCGGGTGTTCACAGGGCCGTTGACTGAAAAGTCTCAGCACATGTACGGTTAGCTGGCATCGTTCACGTTAGTCAGTGGCATTTTGAAGGCTTAATGCAGTGGTTTCTCGCATCTTCCGTGCACGGGTCGTCGGAGGAAATTTTGCTGTTGGGCACACTGCGACAATGTTCCGTAAAATACGCGACTCGCTTAAATTACGTGTAAGGAAACTCAAGATTTAATTTCTACGTGATTGTTTCACGAAATTAGTATTTTTACTTTTGATTGTAATTATTGTTGTCCCAAGTCTCTTTTTCGCGTCGTTAGCCAACTTGACACTTGACTTTTTGGAAATAAAAATATCGGTATCGCACTAATGATGATGAATACAAAACAATAGTTGCGCTAACTTTATCTGGAGCATCGCAACGTTTTCGCTTATCATTATGGAACAGAGAAACATCTGCTGTTACTGCTCAGTCCGTAATTCTCGGGGCTAAAGTCATACATCTCCATTAATTTGGATCTCAAACTTTAACAATCACACGGAGGACACGCAATTAAATTTAATTGATTATTCCTTCGTCTTCAAACTTGTACTTTTCATTCATATAGGCCATGCGTTTGTTTTTTTCTTTCTTTTTTTATTCGTGCAATTATTTGTTACACAGGAAATGTGACTTGCGACTCGTGTACAGAACGAGATTTCAATCAGAGATAAAGAAGCAGGAGTATCAGGCAAAATCCGATCAATTAGCGTCACTCAGACGCGAATATATGCGCACACGCGGATCGACACCTCTAATATCTTTTTTTTTGTCCAGACCGATGGTTTTTCACGATTCCCTTTTACTCTGCATCCTATTGGAAATCGATTTGAATGCGCTGCTGAACTTTGTAAAAGCATCCATCAAAACAATTTATGAAATTTTAAAAAGTGCATGTGTTGTTGATTAAAAAAATTCTACTAGCCCCGTGTACATTGTACACCAACCCTGATTAACACGGGTTAATCATCAACTCGCGTACAAAGGTAGGTCAAATACTATAACTTGACGTTGAAATTATCCGATAACTTGATGAGAGACACATCGGTAATTATATTTTGCATGGTGATTTTTCGATTAAGCAACCGATTGGGCAGGGTTGGCGCACAGCCTGCTGTTGTCACGGGCTCGATTGTGTAAAACAATACTGAGCAGACAGCGATGAAACACTTGAATCCATGGTAGGCTCCCCCGGTCTATTATCTTTCATGAATCCAAAGTACCCAAGATTGACAACTCGATCAACAGGGGCCATACGAGCACTCGTTCGGCCCTGTATAAGATACATAGGAGCCTACCTGCGTGGTCGAAATGTCAATTAAGGCTCGCTTTGAAAAGTTAAAAGACCAGCAGCAGGGGACGTCCGGTAACGGTACACGCGCCACCACGTTATTTGTTTTAAAATTTAAAAACAGCCATGACGCGGAAAAGGGAGAGCACGGCCACTGCGTCTCGTCGACGAATTAGTAAACAGGCGAGCGTGACACGTCATTTGCACGGCTGCCTATCTGCTCCTCGTTCTCCCGCTCTCTCGCTAGCCTCAAAATTAATGACACAATCAGCGGGATTGGCGAGCCCGGGAGGATAGAAGCGGAGCAGGCCAGGTGTGCGCGCCGAGACGAGACAATGGAGCTTCGTTGCATACAGTTGCGCTTGGATTTTTCGCTTCTGTTGTCGTTGTTGCTGCTGATACTGTGGTAGACGTACACAATTTGCATCGGCTACAGGGAGGTTTCGTGGGGTATTTCTGACGCGTGTCCTCGTGGTGGTTTTTAAAAAAAAACAGTGAACTCGGTGTGTGTTTGACGTTCGTCGGTTTGTTGTAGTTTTTTTATTTTTTTTTTTTTATTCTATGGGGATGCACTTTTGTTGCTAATTTTCATTTTACTCGAAATAATTAATTCCAATCTTTTCGTACTAATGATTTCAAGTAAATACATACTTTGCGGCATAACGTTATTGGCGATACATTCAAAATACATGGTGAATGTGGTGAAATGGAAAAAGAAAAGCTCTAAAATATTGTTGAATTTTAAAGCTCAGAACTAGGAAATTAAAGCTGGATGGTTAGTTTCCTGTGACCTCCTCTCTGCGAGGATCTCCTTCCCAAACTCCACTGATCTGTAAAATAAGTCCCTCTGCGCGCGAGCTTTTGTTCCTTTCAACCATCTCGTTCAACGTATCGTGGAGCTTTTTTCACTCACGAGGTTTCAAAATCTTACGGGACCCATAAGGGTAAACAATATGCTGTTGTAAATGTACCAGGGTAATTTTCTTTCGATACTCGTTACATTATATTACAATAAAAGGTGCTCACGAAGCATCGAGGCGCAAACCCCCATAGTCACATCTCGCTTATTGATCAACAATACGCGCGAGTTACATTGGCTCGCAAGCTCGGCCCAATATATCATCCCCACTTGGCGAAAAGCAACGCGTACAGCCGTAAACAAGAGCGAAGCCTCGATTCGAAGCGTTCCACGGAATAAGCACGAAATAAAAATACCACAAAGTATCCGCTGCCATCGGGTGTACTCGAGCGACAGCTGGAGCCCCTCGCAAACGTATAAACTCGTGAATAGTGCGAAAAGCGCGATAGACACGAGTTTGCAACGCAAATCCAAAACGAAATGCCAGGGAGCCCGTGATTAATTTACTTTTCATCGCGCGCACACGCTCGCACGCACACCTACTCTCGCTGCGAGGGCTCGCGTAATTATTTATCCAACTCCTCCGTCCTGCGTCTAGTGCAGCTTTGAGTCGCGCCGAGGGGGAAGCTCTTGGGATCTCTGGTTTAGATATATATGCGCTCTCTACAGAAACCAAATGACTCTGCTTGCACATATCCCCACTTACGCCCTCTCTCGCTCTCTCTGGTCCTTTGCATCTTTCACTTTAACGAGCAATCTCTATTTCAATTCGTCTCTCTCACCCTTGGGTTGCGGACTTTTACACCCTAGCGTGCGGGTGACGAGCGATGTATGCTTTAGATTTGTTTTTGTGTATTTTGAGATGAAAAATTAACGATTTAAAGATCTGTTCCTGCACGTGCGATATCACGCGAGCTTTGGGAGCACTTTCAATTATTTACCGATCCCTAATGGATTTGCTGGAGAGCGCAGTACAGGGACCAGCTTGCTCTCCGTGTTTTCTATTTGATGGCTCTTTTCGTTCCAAGTTTTTTTTTTTTTTTTGCTTTGACTTTATTTGGTTTGATGGTTGATTATTCCGTAGAGCACGAGCAGTTAATGGTTTTGTTCGAGCGTGGATGACTCGCGGAAAGTATTTTAGGAGGAGGGAAATCGTACTGCCTATACAGTTGTACTTGTTTGCATTTCTACTATTTTATGTTTTCATTTTATATACGAAAATTAAAACATGTAGTTACATATTTTTAGAGGATTATTATTGTTTCATTGAAGATATTCACAGAATAGGGATTGTTGTGTTAGAAAAAAAAATTCCTTTTTTTTAAGTACTATTAAGACTTATGAATCATCGCTTTGACTACAATTTTTTGATGTATGCTTTTCAAACATGAGTCGCAGTTTTTAAAATCAAAACGAAATTAGCAACATTTTCCATTCAGTTTTAAAGAAATCGTTTCATTTTCGTATCCTCGGTGAGTCAAAAATCAGCATCATCAATAGCCATTCCTTTTAACGAGAAGAAAAAAAAAAAAAAAAAAAAAACTCGATTAACCCTTTCATTAAAATGGTTTCAATACCTAGGTAGGAGCCAATGTCTCTTTAGCCGATCGCCCGTGAACCGCGAAACTGCCTCCGCTCAGCCGTAAGCGACACCCGGTACACCGTCGCACCCATAATGAAGTCAAAACTCGCTCCTCCCCTCTTCTGCTGCAAACCACCATCCTTGGACTTTGCGATCTAATTTCGAACGGTACAGTCATATCCCACTTAAGGTGCAACATGGGAGGTACCCAAATAGACTTCTCCCTGCTCTGCTCGTTCGCAAAATTCCTCAGATTTGGCTACATACAACTACAAATCAACGCGATAACATTACGTTCCTCAACTAATTTGGTCATTTCACTTGAATTCAACCTATGGTCGATAAAATTGACTGTTTTTTGATGTGCCGTCTACATGCACCTCACTTTAACGACTCGTCCGATCACCGCATGCACTCGGTATTTTTGTTTGTCTTGCATTTACCATGAGCACACGAGTAAGAAAAAAAAATAATTGAAAGCCAAAAAGAGGAACGGAATTGCAGTCGGGTGTGACGCTGTTAGGAACAAGTGCTTGCGATCAGTGATCATCCGACGTATTAATGCCGGCCAAGTCGGGCTCGTTAATAATTCCAGCGAGCAGCTGTCGAGCTCCGGTCTCGTCCGTTTCCTCCCTCGAGTACGTGTGGACGCATGCATTATGTATATACGTATTTATGCGTGGCACAGGAGCTGCTGCGGGTTTGCGGCTGGACGCACGCGAAGGGCCACAACCATCGCAGAGAGTACCCGAGTTGGACCTTCATGATTTTGAAATTTGATGTGTAGCGTGCGAGTGCGTGCGCTTGTCTGGTTTTCAGGTTTTTTATATTTCATTTGTTTTTTTTTTGCAAACTCATTTTGCAAGCGCGAACTGTGCGAGTGGGCTTGTGTGTGGAAAGCGAAAGGTAAACGCTTTTGTTGCTGATTAAATGTTTGCTTGATCGTGCGTTGTATTTTATATTGGTGTACGCTTTTGTTTTACGAGTTTGAGAATATTTTTTTTTTTTTTTTTTTTTTATTGCTAAACAAATTTGAGGAAATTTGATTTGGTTTGATTATTTTTTGTGGGAGGGGAATGAGGAAACTTTTAAAATGTTTCGCTGTTGAAAATTTTGTTTGCACCTTTTTTCATTTATTTAATACCTTTTTTTGTTATTTTGTAAATAAAACTTTTCGTCACGATAAATTGAATTATTGAATTGATGAAAAATCGCACTCGTATATATCATGAGCGAAGCCTACAGTTGCCGTAACAACTGACTGTAAAGTTAAGGGGGAAAAAAAACATTACTCATAATAATGATGTCTAGTTACGCTCAAATTGATGAGATAACTTTATCTTCATTCTATGGAATAGCGTTATGAAATGCATTTGAAAGGCTTGTATTGAAAGGAAGAAACGAAACCACAAATATGATGAAAAATAAAAAAATAATTGGTTTTTTGCTCGCGACTGACAGGGATTGGAGTAAAATTTCAACTCTTCAGTATGGCATACCTTTGTATATACACTTACTTACACATATACAAATGGAAACATTGAAAAGCCCAATGAAAAAAATTACAGAGGATAACTTAGTTTATTTTTCCTATTAGATAAGGTCCTTATAGATTCGTCACAGCTTCGAATGCATTAACCACTAAAAGTAAGTCTAATAAACGTAAAGCCTAAAAAATAACCCTTAGTTTAAAAATAACACGCGGTGACGCCCAAAAAGTTACAGACACCGTCAACGAGGGGCGAAAAAAGGGGGGAAATCAAGAAGCAGAAAAGTAGCTAGCGCGACATCCCTCGAAAAAAGGCAGAAAGCGTATACAAAGAAAACAGAAAAAAAGAGCAGGTGAAACCGACGATTCGGCACGGAAAAGAGACGGATGAGGTCACCGAGCTCGCCCTGGCTCCGTGTAGACCACTGCATCGGGAAGAGTGAGGGGGTAGCGCTTTTTCGACAATTTACGAGCGTCCCGAGTATACTCGCGGCTTTTTTACGAGCCCGTAATAGCACCGAGTCCGAGAGTAGGTATATTGGTACTGCCTGACTCACCCCCAACTCCCCCGGCCCATACACACTCGCCGGTGAGCGAACGAGCACCTCCTCCTCGCGTATACGTCATTAATACGAGAAGTTAACGAAGTTGGCTCCGTGCCGTTCGCTCCTCTGGTCAAAAACTAGCTGCTGATGTGGCTCGTAATAACACTCGTATGTATTATATAGACATGCGTCCACACATCAAAAGCAGGGCCTCTTATACACTTGCACCATATAGTCGGAATTTACATGCAAAAAGGTACCTCCTTCTCCTACTTCTGTCAACGCATCAATCAGTTGGCTGGAGAGTTCATTAGAAATGATATACACCGCTCGCGCGCGTTTGTCGTCGTGCCACGATTAATTTACTCTTCTTCAGCCGCGGGTATCTGTGTAGGTAGATACCTGAGCATGTTTTCAAAGCGATACGTTTGAATCACGGATACCGGCAACGCGAGAGCGATTTCGAGACGAAGGAATCCGAGTTGAGCGAGGGGCGGCTGGGCAGGACTTTAATTAACTCGGAGGATAGACGTGCGCACGTGTCGTACAAGTTGCCACGTCGGGGCTAAAGTGCCACGGGGATTATTTATGGCGCGTGTCATAAGACCCGTTGCTCCCGCGATGCTGTCGAAACTTGGTTGCGCGCACGGGCTTGTGTGTTTACGAAATCGTAAGTATAACCAAACAGTACGAGGTACCCATTGCACCTGAGATTAACGAGAATAGCAGAGAGCTTAGGATGCTCGCTCGCGTTGCGCCCGATCCCAATCGGGGAATCGTTGCGGCCGGATCGAGTGCTTGCTCAACGCGATCGATGGAATCGCTTACCTCCCGGTCTCCTACTGGTCTCACCACGATGGCTGCTGCTCTTTAATGGGGTTGATATACACTACTGTGGCCAAACCATCCCACCCCCCCCCTCAGACCGCAATAGTTTAAGGCCGATGTCACTGCTGTGCTCCGATGTACCTTAAAGGTGCTACGTACTTTGTTAGGACACACTGTGAGAGAGAGAGAGAGAGCGACGGTGTAAGTGATTGTGGATAATTTGTTCCCTGGCCACGTTACCAGGATTTACGGGCACTCGTAGTTTTTTGTTTTCTTTTTCTCTCTCTTAACGTGATGTGTACGTATCGTACGGGCAATAAAAGAGCTGGCCCGTGTAACGCACCCTCCGGCTCTTCATGTATTATTTACCGTTCCATACATGTACTATAAACCGTCGGAGTACAGTTATGTGATTTATCTAGTTAACGGTGCACCTCGCGTGTCTCGTGGTCTCTAGGACCTCGTATATTTATTCTTTGTCATGACGATTCTGGATTTTGTTCTTCTTTACAATTTATGGGATGCATAAGCGCATAGCGACTTGTGCGCGCCAGGTAAATTAAAGTATATCCGTAGCAACAAAAGTATCCCAAACACTTCATTTTTTTTCCTATCAAAAACTCAACCAAATTTTGTGCGGTTAATAAAGACGGGCCAACGCTCCAGCCCCGGAATAAGTATAATTAAATAAGCAAGCACACATTTGATTTTTCGCTCGCTCTCGAGCTACTTGAATCCTCCCCCATATTTTCTTCTTTACAAATACCGACGTATCCAGTCAGGTGGGTAACGAGAACCTTGTTTGCCACGTAAATTAACCCCCGCGCAAATATACGCAATAATTATATCTCCCGTCCGTGTGTACGGAGCCCGGCGTTCATCACACGCATTTGCATACACGACACGAGCGTACGTGCTCGGAAATCGGGAGGACCGGAATCGCACTCCCACAACGAAGTAGCTGCCACGAGGGTACGGAGAAGAAGTAGCTCCTCGACTACGGTGTTTTACCACTCGTTTGATTTATCGATGTGATTTCGGGGAACTGCTGGCGGTGGTGTGAGAGAACCGTGGGGATGATCGGAAGACGGGGGCGTAAGAACTCTGTTATTGCACCGGCTCCGCTGGTGGTGGGGCCGCAGCTGCGCGTCAGCTTTACGAGGACTATACTACTGAGGAGGAGGGAGGGAGGAGTTACGCTGACAATTATCGAGCTCGCGAATTTCCTTTCTTTTCTACCGTCCTTCGTTTGGTCATTTCCCGGGCCCGTGTATTGTTCGGATGATTAATGCTCTCCCCTCGAGCGAAAAGGGGCTTTTTGAACGTGCCTTTGAGACTACATTGCTGAGGTTTTGGTGGTGCTCGGTTATGCATTCAGATGTGACTTTTGGTGGCTGGTCTACTGCCACGCGATGAAAGTTATTTTTTATCACACAAGAGGAAATGGATTGTCGGATATTTTACGGGAGTTCGGGATGTAGCGGCAGATGGATCAATTAAATTTTGTTAAGAGCATGCCCGTGTGGTTTGATAAATTATGCTGTGATATATGCGTGGGATTGGATGCTACTGGAGATCATTAATTAAGCAAGTTTTGTTAAAAATAGTGTATGCGCGTGCACATAGTTTGGTGATTAATTTGTTGGGGAGCAAATCAGCGTTCGATCAATGCTGAAACGTATTAAAGTATCAATCAGTCGAACGAATTATTATTTGGTAAAATTATTTGCCTGTGCTGATTTAAAAACTGTAAGATATCACATCGTCAGGGTCACAATGATTTGTACTTGCAAGTTTTAAGAACTATTGGGGTGGATCTTGGGTATCAAAAGCGAGTTATCCCGACGAAATTCCGAGGGCATAGCTCGATGAGACAAAAATGGAAATGAGTAACAGTATACGTAAATATTTAAAAATATTTAGATTGACCTTTCTACAATTGAACCACATTATTCTGTCGTCGTGGGTCAAACCTCATTTTTTTTGTATAAACTTTTTCCCAATAGAAAGAAGAAGATAATGTTTGTGCAAAGTATCTTGAGCAAGTAGAGTCGTCAGCCGGTAAATACACTGTCTTTAGCTTCCCAGATACGTGGCGAAAACCAATGAGCGTCAGTCAGTTCAAGTGCCGGCCGGGACCCATTGGCCTGCGGAATTCCTCCGTTTGGAAAAAAATTTCAGAAAATTCACTGCTACGTGGTTTCTCCGTCGTCGCCAACTACAGACACGTTTATTATGGATTACTCGCGCGCGAGTCATTGAAAACGAAGAAGAGGAGGGGGAGAAAACAAAAAAATGCCTGGCAATAAATTTCATTTTGTCGCGCCATCGGCTCGCATCCATCATCCACGTGCTACCTAATGCCCGTGCCGAAGTCGCACTCTTTTTTTTTTTTTTCTTTTTTTTTCTGTCCAGCTCTGTGTAGCTGACAACGCGTCCCTGTTCTGCGCGCGATGTACACACACGTATAGATACGCGGTATGCCGAATTGAGATACATAACTGCTGTATACGGGGGAAGCTCACTAGATCACCACCATCACCACGACTACCATGCAGTACTCACCCCCATGTACACTGTACACAGATGCAGTACGGTAGCTCCGTATGATCTCGAAGGGGGTAGGAACGTACGGATGTATACATATACACACGCATGGACAGACGACGCGTCGTAATTCAACGGCAAGCCCAATGACGAGTGGCTCTAATCAACGTTGCGCCCCCGCCCTCCAACCCTTCTCTGTATATGTGCTCGCGCTCATCTCCCGGGAGCGATGGCCCGGCGTGTGCGTAGTGGTTGTATAGGTGCCTGTGTGCGCTCTGCCTCTGCCATACCTTACGTACAACTATACACTCGATCGTGTTTTGTCCTGTACAGCTCCCTCCGATGGGACGTCTGTATTTTTTCGATCGATGGGACGTGCTTGAGATTTTCGCCGTATAAGGTCGAGGAAGCGAGCATACGTATAACAATAGTCTTGCACGCGAGAAAAGATTCGCAAGTGTTTTCGTTTATGCCGCTTTCAGTTTGGTGGATGTGCCGGTAAGATAATTTAATTTCGCCTGGAGCACGGCGAGATGTTATTGCATCGGGTGTGCAGTTTTACACGCGAAATTGAGCTCCCTGCTGATTGCGAATGATTGGATAATTGGTATCGAGCTCGAGGGAGCTCCAGGTGCATGTCACGCGTCTTTTTGCTAGACTACGTGATTGGTAAATACGCGAACGAGGTGAGTTGCCGTTACGGAGCTAAACCGTGTCTTATCTGCATTTAGACCTTGCAAGGCTTGGCAGAGCACGGGTTAACGATGTACTATCGTACTTTACTCATTTGGGTGTCTCGTTGAGATTGGAAAGTTAGTTTTTTTTTTTAACGGTCGCATTTTGGAATTATCAATGTATCGTACGTGTAGAGGTTTGGTACTTATTGGTAAAAGGGCGCTGCACACGTTGTATCAATTGAGCCACTTGATAACGAAACTCCGTTGTGGTTTTAAATATCGATCCCAGTCTTTAAATCCTTTGAAGGGAACTTTCAAAGCTGCACTCCGAGAGCTTAAACATTACTTTCATTCTGTCTTGTCTCTCGAGTATTAGCATTATTTATGCGTGGTTTGGTAATGCATTTGCATATTACAACGTCGCTAAATTCTTCCGAGTTTTGCGGGCGCACGCTCTCTTGATTTTTCGTTTTCCCTATCGCGATAGAGAGACCGTTGAATAAATCTGTTGGTATTTTCCTGCTGTGAGAGCTACGGTATTTTCATTTCATTGTTTTGATGTTTAAATGGATTCGCTTGAATGGAAACATGGATCGTTTTTGATCGAATTCCAGGATATATACGTAATTGTTTTTTTTTTGTTTTTAATGAAAAACAAAAATCATTCCCAGGATTGAAGCGTTCTATAGTATAAAAGTAATGATAACAATGATTAAGTGTCGTAAAAATACACCAATCTTCATAAAATCTGGGCATAAAACTTTCATCAGCGAAACACCGATTTGCAATTTCAGCCTCTATAAATACACGTCACGCAGTACACGAAATTTTAGCCTCTATCGTTGGAAGGAAAATAAAACGAAAATCGACGCATCCCTGAAACCCGTAATCCGCTAAGGCGGGGATTTGCGCGTCGCCCCAGAGCCCGTAATACTGGTATTGTAAATCATTTATGCAGATGACTCTCCCTGCCCCTCGCTCGTTTCCTTCACCTCTTCCTACTACATTTTTTTTGGTACCCATGACGGCGTATAGGTCAAGATTTCGGAGTGAAGAAGTAAAAAAAAAAAAAAAAAAAAACAGCATATGAGGGAAAACGGGGGAAAGGAAAGTAAGGAAGTGCGGTACACGTGCTTCCAACGCTGGGTGTTGTATTAAGTATGCAATATTCGCTAGATAGGTACTCTGTGAAATGGTCTGGTGCAAGAGGCTGCTGCTGCAGGTGTTTCGATAGTACGTCATGCAGAACAGAGATATGTGATTATGGAAGAGGGAAATGCGTTGAAATGGAAAATGTTGTTTTTCTTTTCGTTTTGGATTCAAGAGATAGATTTTTTTTCAAATTATACAGCAGAACAATAGCCATTCAATATCGGATTATAACTTGAAAGGCTTAATTGTTTCTTGCTCGGGTTTAGCGAACAAGAATAATAGTTAGAGGAAATATTTTACAATTTCTTTTTCGCTAAATGTAAATAATAATAACAACAATAATGATAATAATAATTTTTGTTATTAAAAGCAAGGTAGTATTTCATTCATTTAGTACTAGATTCGGGACTTCATAATACTGAATACACTTTGCTGATTGTGTACCATAATTCATTGAAACAATAATAGCGCGAATAACAGTCGCCAAAGTAAAAAAAGGCCAAAAAAATGTGAAAGTTTTTCATCATCAGCCAGTGTATGTAGCTTAGTATAATACATAATATCTGATTGAATTGGTATGTATCTACTTGCATGAGTTGGAAACATGAGTAGAATTGTCTGACCAAACTCGCATGCATCTACTCGCACTAATTTCTATGTTGGTAACATGATATAAATCAATATCTAAACGATATTGAAATGTGATTGATCCCATGTCAATCGACAATACATCGAAGTACAAATGCTTCAAACCGTCTGACCAAACTCGCCTAGTTCTACTTGCCTAATTTTGATACTATACGCAGTCATAGAAACTCACGCTTACCGTTGATGTGTCAGCTAAATAATTAACAGAAAAATTGGCTGTTATGCACACGACACAACGAGCTTTGATCAAACCTCTCCGATACATCGTGTGCGCTTATTTACCGCGAAAATTGATATTTACCCCCCGAGGAGCGCAAACTTTGCCAGACTATCTGCTTCCCACCAAGTGCCTCGGGCTCCTAAGCAGCGCATCCTCCACAAGGAGAATAAAGAAAAAGAGGAGGAGCGCACCCGATGTCAAAGTATCTTCTTCCCCTTCTTCTCCCCTCACCTCTGGCTCACCTCTCCCACTCCAGCTGCGATCATCGATCATAGTACAATCGCACTCCGCGATCAAAGCAGCCCGGAGACTCTGTCTGTCTGCCCACGGCGGCGCTGATCCCTTCCACTTGTACTTAAACTTTTCTTTCGTGCACGCGAGCTCGAGAGTTTCAGCGCCGGGGGGCTCTCATCCACAGCTCCGGCGCGATGGATGGCTGTGACGTTGCAAATGCAAAGACCCCCACCACCGCGTCATCCGCTAAACTCGAGAAAAGGCCACCCAAGTTCCCTAGCGATGAAAAATCGTCTCTTGTTCTTTTTCTTTCGCCCGTTTTTCCTCGCCCCTTGGAATCCCAGCGCACGTGCGATTAAAAAAAAAAAAAAAAAAGAACCAAGCAGCAACAATGCGCGCTCATCGCAAAATCGCGAAAAGAGCTCGAGAGACAAAAGCCTCCGTTTCACCGGCAACAGCCTCTCGGAAAACTTATTCGGCGCACAATGCCAAGAGTGGTATTTCGCATTAACCAAGGCGGGGCCACCCCCGGTTCCCGGCTAAAACGCCTCCCGTCCTCAATTCCTTGATTGTCAGGAATCACGCGTCTCTGCTCAGAAACTTGCCACGAAGCTGCTGTTTACTCGGCAAGTGTGAGCGCCGAACGTCGTCACATACACACTCTACTGTGCCCAAACCGCGAACTCGAGGTATCCGTACATTGGCACGCATACCAGGGAAGCAGCCTCGAGTCCGGAGGGGAACAACCAGAGAGTCAGCGAGCATACGTGTTTACGCGCTTATGTGGCAGGAAGCGACAAGCGACAGTGCTAGTGTAGATAGCCCCACGGAGCACCAAAGCAATCGAGAGAGCGAGTGCGCCGTCGCCACTGTGTGCGTTTAGTGGCCCTCCAGCAAGTTGTACTTACTTCCCTTATGGCCACGAGATAATTAACGCGCGCCCGTTTAAGCTGTGCCCGTCTCTCGTCCCTTGTGACATTTGCACTCGTTTTCCGCGTTTGTCTTTAACTCGAGGGAAGATGGTGTGCTCTATAAACAAGCGTCTCGAGCTGTTACACTGTCCAGCTAATGACGAATCAACCTTACTGTCGTATTCTCTTTCTCGTCTGCCCTCGACCGACTTATTTTTCTCGCTGGATTCTTGCTACCATACGTGTGTGTACCAGCTGCACCGTCGCCTAGAAGGTACTTGGTTACATGCGCACTTTTTCGGATTTACTACTCGCAGCGAACGAAAGTTTTTCGGCACTCCTTTTCGACTGGCAAAGGAGGGATTTAGTGCGCACCCTCCTCCCTCCCCCCCCTAACTTTCTATGTTCCACTCTTGCGTGAAGAAAAACTTTTCTCTCTTTCGCTTTCCTGTTTCTCTCGAGCGTGTACAGTGTAGAGGGGCAGAAACTTTGAGAGTCCGAGGAAACCGAACCGGTACTCGTTCGGAAACCATTAATTGCAGCATAGTCGTCGGGCTAGAGTTGACCGCTCGGGAAACAGAGAGACCTCGTTACACGAGCTATACCGCACTTGATTTTTTCAGAACAGTATTGACGGAGATTTGGATACGGGCTAAACGATGGAGGAGATCGAGGATATATATGCGAGCCACGTTTATTCTCGATTTTTGTAGGCTTGTTCAGTGGAGACCGACCGTGGCTGGCAGGAGAGGGAAATTTGATGGACATAATAATGAAAAGTGAGCGCTATTGTTGATCGCCCGTTTTATCTTCCACGGGGTTGGTGTGTGTAATATTTTTTTCTCTTGTTGCCGAAGCAATCGACGAAGCAATTTTCAAAAGCGTATTGAAAATTGTTGTTGTTTTTGTTTTTTTTTTTTTTTTTTAATATCAACACAATTTTTCACGAATTTTGTTGATTCATACGAATATTTTAATTTTCAGATATGAGAGCCGGATGACTGTTAAAAATTTTCAGTTTCAATAAAGCATCGAGAGATTCGCGCATTTCAGCGCACTGCGTGTTTGTGCACGAGCAACAGGCAAGTTTTCAAATTACTTCCGATGCAATAAAATTTACAAGCAAAATGTTATGAGCCCTATGGTACTCGAATCGTAAATAAAGATAAAAAACAAACCCACAGCCCCAGATCTCGATAACCAACAATTTAATTACAACGAAACCTCGGAAGGGGGGGGGGATGCAGAGGCGAAAAGCAAACTTTCGATTGGCAAACTGTCGGGGGCTGTCGTTCACGCCACTCCATCAGAGAGACGACAAAGAAGAGTAGTTGCTAGAAGCAGCCGCGACGAACTTTCCCGTCCACGTACACACACCCGCATATTCGTAGACGGAAGTGGGCTAACCCTGGCCGCGATAATTCGCGATCTCTGGCCTCCAATAGCAGCTAGTTAAATTATTCTGCCGACCGGGCAACGCAGCTGTATGGAACAATGTCGAAATGGCCGCGAGAATAGTGATAGGCCTTTGCGAGCACTGGACTGAGATTTTAATTGGTTTCCGGATAGCACGTGCATCCGCTCCTCTTACTCGGACGCGCTTGTCATACGCTTCGGACTGTTTTTTTTCACGCTGTGCTTGCCTACACTCTTCATTTTATCGGTGTATGTCTCTTTGCCTACATTTACACCAGACGTCTTTATCGTGCACTCGGGGATTAATGATTTGTGCATCGATGAGTTATAATTATTCATTCGAGGAAGTGAGGCGGGGTACGCACATTCACGGAATTGATTTGATTTCGTGTTTTCACGTCCAATTATTCAAAATTTCATTAAAAAATCCGCATCTATAAATGGAGAGATGGCTTTTCAAATTCTCACTAGTATTAGTTGAAAGAAAAAAAAAAAAAAAAGTAAAAGCTCTTTCTCGTGAAAACTTTAATTAAGCTCAATAAGGTCCCACTGAAATTTTTCCTCGGACATTTCCCTCGTTCTTCGTTAGAGCGCGATTTGCGTTTCAACAGCATTACTCGTTAAAAAGATCCAGCAGAAAGAGCATTCTACGATGGTAGTTGGACCAATCCGACAGGACACTTTTAGTTCAAACGGAGCATTCGGGCCCACTCACCGAGAGGTATGCGCTTGAATGATCGAACGCTTCGAGATCTTGTTTCTGTCAGATTTGATATATCGAACGTATTATTCATTTCAGTCGTTCAATAAAATGGCAAAAATGATCAACTACTATGGTGACATTGCGCATGAGTGACGGAGGATTTATTTTGATTTACGAATGCAGTTTTTGCAGTCCTAGGATTAAGATTCGGCAAGACGATGTAAATTAATTCCAAGCATGAATCAGCGACCATAGGAACGATAAATAATGATAGATGTCACGAGAAGAAAAAAAAGGCAATGCGTTAAAAAAAATTTGTTTGTAAAAACTTTTACTTTTGTTTACAATTCTCCGCTGTATCCTAGAAACGACTCATTTTTTATGATTATTCTCCACTCGGTTTATATCGCACCGCAGTAATTGAGAACGAATTTTTTATGTTGAAAGGGTTGAGTTTTTCAATCTACCAATTGAATATTTTATATTCCACGATCAAACAAAAACGCACGGTTGAAAAAAAAAAAACATTTTAATTTTCAACAGTGTCACGGGCGTATAAAATAAAAAAATGCAAAAACGATGTGAATTCGTCCGTATTCCCATTGAATCGAGCGTTTGACGAAAACCGAGCACTCAAAAGTAATAAAATTCCAACGAACGGCCCTTCAAGAGGCTCTCCTCGACCCCTCGGTAATCACTTCAACAAATATTGTTTCAGCAATCTCGAATCAGAGCTCCTTCCGTAAAAGCTCTGCAAATTCCTCAGCTCGGTGAACGAAGGATCAAAGTGCAGGACTCGGAGAGGACAACCCTTCACTCATTAAAACTTGGGTACTGAAAAGGAAAGAAAAAAAAAAAAAAAAAAATTCCGGAAGACATTCCAGCTCCATCGATTCGCGAAATCTTTCTCTCGCGTGCGCGCACACAGCACGGTTCTTACAGAGGCGTCGGGATAGACTGAGCACCTCGAAAGGAGAGCCTTAAAAGCACGGCTGTTTCCTAACGAGCGGCTAAAAGCTCGCATAAAGCGGAGTTAAGTGAGTGGAGGTAGAGAAAAAGAAGAAGCAGAGAAGGGAAAAAGGCGGGACGAGACTCCCGTCCCAACGAAACACTCGAGCGGAAAACTCTGGGAAAAACTGAAAAAGAGGAGGAAAATAAACAAGTGCCAGAAGAGACTCACGCCTGCCATCGCCGAGCTCCTTGTCCCGCAGAGCCCCGAGCGTCACCGATGCGGTGCAAACCAGCCACCAGAAGCACCACCCCACGATTATCCTGTCAGGCTGCATGGTTTTTGGAGCACTTTAATCCCCCTCCGTGTTCTCGATGAAAAAAAAAAAAAAAAAATATGTATGTATATATACCACCACCTCACTTTGAGCGCACTATACCGGTCTCGTATCTCTCGGCATATTGCCCCCGATAGCTCGAAAACGCAACAATCAACGCCCGTGTCCAGCCGGCACGAGCTCTCGCGCGCGACTCTGGCTCAAGCAAGCTGCTCGGCTCCTGTGTGCCCCTGACTCTGCTCCGAGGCGCGCGCAATGTTGCGCCGGGGAATCCCACCTTTATTTTCGTCCTGTACACGGAGGCTGTTTATGTGCGGAGAGGCTGCGCCTTCGGGTGCTCTTTTCTGCTTGGTGTCGATAGTCCATGTTTGGTTTTTTCAAGGTGAGAGAGAGAGAGAGAGTAGTTAGGGGTGTAGGGCAGATTAAGCTGGGCTATTTGTTGCGCGTTCGGGCGTCGCGTTGCGGTATTTGGTGTGATCCTGTTCTTTAGCTCGTAGGAGCTGTCCTGTTTGCCAAGAGCTCAAGAGGGTCAAGAGGGAGGGAGGGATTTTTTTAGATGCAATTTTTGGATGAACTGCAGACGGTGAGTTTGTTTTGGCAGAGAGGGCCATTTGTTTGGTGGGCTCGTTGGAGGAGGGATGGGGTTAGAGAATTATTTTGAATTTTATCTCTGTGGATTTTGGGTCCAATCGTTTGGTTAATTTCAATTAGAGTTCATCAACAGTTTATGGAGTAAGTAGGCTAGGATTGAGCATTTTTTGTTGGATGACAATAACTGTCGTGCATATTATGTTAATAATTTACAAGTTGAATTTTAAGTTATTGGGTAAAAATCGTGGGGCAAAATTATTATCATTATTATTTTTTTTTTACATTAACAGTTTCCACATCAGTCAGTACAATTAACGACTTGAAAACTGAAAAATAAAAATTTTCATAAACAAAACGAGAGAAGTAATCCTGGTATGAAAAAAGACAGCTCGTACCACGCGCATTACGTATATTTCAGCTCGTAATTGCAGTTAAAAATGGTTGGCAAGCAAAACAAAGGGGTTGGGGAGGACGAGGGAAAAAGTCGGCATGTCTCGCCCCAGCTTCGCCTCCCGCGTCTTTAACAAGGGCAATTAATTCCCCCCCCCCCTCCCTGTTTAAGCTCAGCGGCGCGCAGTAGCCAAAAAACGCGCAACACGAAAATCAGCGCCGCATAAACTTTCTCCGCAACCGAAGGGGTTCCCCTTTCCCTACCCCCCTATGGCTCGTATTATGAAGAAAAAGCAAGCTGACTCGCGAGCGCGTATAATTCGCCCAGTGCGTATAAATCTTGCGTCACTTACACCCACGCGAACATACGAATTCATACTCTTACGGTCGGAGGAAGAAAAAGAAGGAATGTAAGGTACCACGAAAATTTCCCCGCAGGGCAGTGGTCGGCTCGTACGCATCAAGCGTGAGCGGAAATGACGAAAAAGCTCGCTTCCTGTTCTCCCCCGTCCTCTCTTTGCACGACGCGGATCGAGCAGTTGTAGTAGTAGTGTATAAACGACCAGGCCGACGATATACCTGTCTCCCATGTAGCCCGATTGTTTCCGGCGAACCGGAACAAACAGACTCTCTCTCATTTTTCCTTTCGCAAGGGGATGGGTGTGTGCAGGAGAGAAAGAAAGAGCTGCAGTGCGCAGTTTTCGCGCGTGGCTGCAATTTTCCGCTGGAGTTGATGTAGTACAGCCAGTCGACGACGCGACTACCGTTTTGTGCTCTCTCTGTCTCTCTCTCTCTCTCTGATCTCGGGCTCGATTTTTTTAACGCTGAGGAGGGTTTATTCTTGTTTTGAAAAACGTGAGAGGAAGGCTGAACTTCACCGCATCACGCTCGAGCTCGTTATTTTTCGCTGATTGCCCTCGGCTGTGTGTACGCGTGAAAAGTGGCTTTGCGTCGTATCGCGTAGATGATTGGATTAGAAGCTTTCATGGGAATATTTTTCTGCATCATTTCGATGCGACGGGACAACCGAATGCAAACGATATTTGATCGACGATTCTACTCGGTCGTGATGTCTGACCAAACGTGATTGTACTACTTGGGTTACCTTTCATATTTGTTAATTGCAATAATTTTACATAGACGTGATGTCTCACCAACGTCAAGCTACACTATTTGAATTAAATACGACGAACTCAACATTTGATTCACATCTACGTACACACTATGGCTGACCAAACGAGGACTTTACTACTGTAGATCCGGTACTCGTTTAACTTGTGATTTGACTCGCAAGTGATGTCTGATCAAATATAGTCTACACTACTTATAATATCTGCTTTACTTATTTAAATTCAAGATAGGTCCTATGATAAGAAAAGGCTACAACTATCATGAGAAACTTGAGTAATTTTTAACTTGCTAGTAATTAAAAGATCGAAATTAAATATTACCAATTAAATCAAGAAAAATATTACATGTCGATTCATATTATAATTGTACGCGTGTCACAAATATTTACGTGTAAGAGAAAAAAAAATGAGAAGCAATTTGGTGAAATGTCTGTTTGCGATGTGCAGAGGGTTAAAGACGCCTGTGAAAAGTAGTATAGAGCGTCTAGAGGCTTGTTTGCGTTTTTGTACATATTTTTGTGTATAGTTGAATTTAATTTTATCTTTTTTTATAATGTCCTACTTTTCTCACTCTATACGTGGATATATTTTTAATGAATGTCATAAATCACGTTTCGAAGATGTTTCGGAATTTGTTCGCTTCTTAGCACGTTTCCCGTTTCTCCTATATATATGTTAATATTTCTGTCTACGAACTGCTACATATCATAAACTACACGGTTGAAAAATCTAAAAAAATGAAGACGTGCTAGTGGGATCGTGATGAATAAGTCATTCAATTTTTCCAACATGGCGAATCACCAGGAACCACCTTAGTTCCACTTGCGTGTAATGTCTGACCAAACGTGGACTGTACTACTTTGAGAGCTGAAAAATAGTAACAGAGCAGTATAATATTATAAGTTCTATTAAAAAATTCTTCTCCCATTTACTTGATAGTTAGGCTCCATTATTTGAGGTTTTGTTACATACAACAAATACTTTAAAAATATTTGTGTGGTTATTTAAAACTTTCTCAAAAAGCTCTACATAACCCTTTGAGGTATATATACCGTGCACCACTAGCAAAATAGGGATATTGCTTACAACCTTCTTTCCCTTATGTGATTTGAAATCAGATATCCTGTGGTTACTTTGTTGCAGTGCATCTGCGTAAAAAAAAGGCACGGAGTCTTGTTACGATCTTCAACGTTTTATGAAATTACGGGAGTATCAGATTTCAAGTCACGCTTGAAATACACTTACTTATTCATCGGAGTGGCCCGACTCTTCTTCTTTGTCATTTTTCCCTGAAATTTTATAATATTGTAATATCGTTTGAGTGAGCTTGTAAAGCTTGATCCGAGTTGAAAGAAATGGTTGAGCATTTTCCTACTCAAGATTTCAAAAGTGTCTTAGCAAACTCCGAAGAAAAGGATCTTGAGACGGAAGAAAAAAAAAAAAAAAAAAAAAACTGAAGCGCACTCAGTGGTGGGTGAGATGGGGTCCAAGGATTCAGATACATAGCCATCAGGCTTTAGCGCAAAACGCAAGTGGATTCAGCAAAGGGATATGCAGTTACTGCGAGTCGAAAGCGAAAGAAAAAACGAGGACCAACCGGCTCTACCATCGTGCGCCACTGCGGACGAATAAGGAAGAGAAAGAGGCGCCCGAGGCTGCCGCAGGAATGGAACGTCGAGGCGATAAAGATGATTTACCTACTATGCGTCGCGGAATGTGCTTTTGGGGAGCGTGGTGAGCTCGCGGACGCGTGAATGGGGCCAATCTATGGGGGTATACCTACTGACAAATATTCGCATATTGAAGAGACGGATATTATACGGGAAGAGTGGGCGTGGGCACGGGCTCGCTGGTGGTGTTTCATATCATACCGCGCTGACGAGGCTTTAAATAAATCTGCATGAGTTTACGGCGCTCTTCGTAGTTCGTTGGAAAATAGATGTGCAATCCGAAAATAGGTGAGGGAGGTTTTTTCTGGTTTAAGTATGCATGTAGTTTACAGAAGGGGTTGCATGAACGCACAAGGACTACGTATTACGGATTTTTAATTTTTCAGGTACAGAGTTTTATTTAGACTAAAAGAAAAGCTATTATTGGCTAAGAAAAATTTTGTTTTGTGCTGTACAGCTGAAGCTTGTCAGAAAAAAAAACACTCTCTCGATTATATATGGGTAAAAATAAACAGATGTTGGATATTTTCGTTTACAATTCATACTCTTCAGATTCAAAAAAACCTTTGCTGTGTAAAAGTATGACTTGTGATTAAAAAATATATCACTCAATAAAACATCGTAAACTTAAGCAGATATGGGAGTCTATACCTGCCTCGCTTATGTTATCATAGAAAGTTGTAAAAATAGCTGGCTTGCTAGATTGATAAATGATAATTTTATTTGATTCATTTTTTAATTTAATTTAATGAGATTCTTATAGTACTATTTGAAAGGAATTTCTTTCCTCGAATAGTACCACTTTACTCACACACAATTGAAAACGTGTACACGAATAACGCGTTTTGAGCACAAATACACCAAGCATTGTTGTTTATAATTTTTCACCAACTTATAACACAATTATATCCCAAATATACTTGTACATTGTATGAGCCGTGACAGTAATTCGTTTTAACAGGAGCGGCGTCATGCGTACGCGAATACATGAATCACGAAACGGAGCAGTGAAAATATACGCGCGAAAATCCTGCTCGCGTTTGATGATAAAGCACATTAGCGAAAATTAGCGAGACGCGCAATCACGGCGCCATTCGAGTAACTGTAAACCAAGAACACGTCGATGGTTGTACGTGTAGTTGCACGCGTAACGCGATTACGTTCGGATTATGCGCTGCGAGAGAATACGCGTGAGCCGGTACAGGTGCTTTGAGAAACGCATCGTGGTTCCTGGAATGAAAAATCCGCTCAAAACCGCGAATGAGACTGAATTTATCAATATAATACTCAGTAAGTGCGAAAAATTCTGTGGAATTACATTTGATCGCGTTGTTTGTTAATTTTTATTTAACTTTTTTTTTTTGTAAGTAATACTTTGATAATCCGATTTTACTAAATTTAAACTATACCTGTACATGGAAAAGATATCTGTACATATAAATTCATGTCGGGTAATACACGTGTTGAAAAATACTCGGAGATTAACTACTTACCGCAAGCATCCCGTGCTCACGGATTAAAAGTCACCCGAGCGAGAGCTCATCTTATTCCGAATAAATTCTCACCAGAGCGTAATGATATGAAAAAAGAAGATCACGCGTATACATCAAACTTTTTCTTGTAAAGAAACGCAAAAATTAACCGCACGTACACCGGGCAAGGGAGTGTTATAAATGTAAAATCAGTCCCGAGCGGAGTTTCATACCAACTTTCCACTCGTGCGTGCGCAAACAAAGAAAAAGAAACTGCGGAGAGAACAAAGCCCCGTGTTACAACGTAAAAGGCTTGCGTCGGTGTTTATAAGCTCGGGGGTGACTTGCGACGAAAGTTGAAAAACAAAAGTCCGAGAAAAAGAAGGAAACTCGGCACCAGAAGGCCGCGAGCGAAGAAAGGGAGTTGCGGCGAGCTAAATGAGGTGTCGTAATTCTCGCTAGCTCGCGACACCCCGCGTCCGCTCACTCTATTACCGTACTTTCGGTCCTGTAACTACCCCTCGACAACTGCTTTATTTACCGTCATCCGTTACTTTTCTCCACCTTCTTTTGTTAGCCCACCTCCTGCTCTTGCAGCCTGTCTTTCGCTTTCCTCTGGACCTGAGCCTGCTTTACCGAATCATTAATTACCACCCCCTTCCCACTCTCACGTAACTGATGGGGTGATTACGCACAAAGGATGCCCTAAGAACGTAATTATTTTTTCTCACCGAGTGTCATTTATAATCCACGCATTGCCTCCAACTATTGTGTTCTTTAATTATATATCTACGGTATCAGTATGATAATCTTATTGCGTCAAGATTTTTTAGAAGAACGACGATTGTTTTGAACACTCGAGTTTGTTACCCTCACTTTTCCGTGGGGATTCTTTGGGATTTACGATAAAGAGATCAGGTATGGGGTTACTTGGAGGGAGAGAGAGAGATAAAGGCATTTAAGGGGTACCTATGTGGGCCATGTGGGCACTAAATTTGAATCCGGGCGCTGTCGTGTCGTATACTCAAGAGCTTTTATCGGCTCTCACGACCAGGAATTCACGTGTTTTAGTACAGTTTTTTAAAATTAATATACTGTTCAGGATTATGGACGCTTCAGAGAAAAAAAATTCAGGTTTCGATTTTTTAGTTGTAAGAGATACAATGTCATCTAAAAAAAAAAATGAAAATTTTTTTTTCTTCTTTTTTTTTTGTACGCATATGTGATGAAATAAAATTTTGTACTATTTATGTTAATGGGTCAACGAGGATGAATTACTTCAACTTAAAGTTCAATCCTACGTATCATAAAATTAAAGTCCATAAAATAAAATGATCGAAGAGTAATAGTAGGAATTTCCTCATTGTAAACTGCACTAGACAACGAGCCACCCGGATGAATTTTCGTCCAAGAAATTTACTGAAGGGAAGGGATTGTATAATCCCGGGAATTTTCAGCAACAAGGAATCAGCTAAAAAGTAGTCAAGCCTACGAACGCCACGTCCTCTGCTGCTTCAGGAACTTTGACCCGGAAATTCAAACCCGCATGAAAGTACCAAAGTAAATTTTCTTAATTCACCTGCCCTGCCACTCGCTACTCTCCAACTTCTGAGCTGTACCTTTTTTCACTCCCCGACTCCAGCGTCATCTTTGCTCGACTTATTTTTCAAAGGTTCAAGCAAATCAGGGATAGCGAGGATTTTTCTTTGATTTTTCGGCACTTGAAAAGTTTGGAGAAGTGTATTTCGAAGCTCTGTGTACAATTTACAGCGAGTGTCTATGCGCGGGCTGCGATTATCAGCCATTGACGTCAAACACTCTATCCTACACTGCACGCCACACGATACAATGTAGAAGTTAGCGACTGAACGTTGAACGATATCAGTTGGAAGTTGGCTTTGTTTCCCCTTCGCTCAATAGTTTTGCGAGGTTGTAAAAATATCTCGCTCAGATAAGAAACGCGGTTGACATTTGTCTATTCAGTCGTATAGTGAGCCTAACCATTAGATGAATACTACAGTGCAACCGAATCGTTTGTTTATACTTACTGTTCTCTATTGTTTTGCTTTATTAATCAGAGCATAAATAAATTTGCTTTAATACATCATTATTTTGGTAGGGCGTGAATGAAACAATAATAAAACTTATGTTCTTACGAGTAACTAGTTTCGGCTGACTAAACTCGATCTGCTCTACTTTCACTGTCATGTGTTTATTATTTGGCATATAATCCAAAGTATGTGTGAATTTTTTCCACTTATCTGCAGTTTTTGTGTGTATGATGTGAATGTAGTTTTAATACTGTGTGTTTTTGACAACTCATTGTGGCTGACCAAACTCGATCTGATCTACTTGATCTGGTGCGTAGCGACTGTCGCTCCTTGTTGTACCACTTATGTGGTTTCAATAACACTTGTCAAGGAAAAAATAGAAATCAAGTGGCTTTCATTGTTTACGGACCGAAAATTTCCAATGAAAGTAATAACTTACTGCATAACACAACGTTTGCTCAGCTTGCTGAGAGGAAACACAGTGACGGTGCGTCCAAAATTTATATAACAAGTTGAAAACTCCTGAAAGTTACGTGTGATAGTATTTCTCGTAAATTCAGAGCCCCACTGTTGTTTTAACTCGAGTGTAACGCAACTTTACGCAGAGAATTGCTCAAACTGTTATCTGACGAGCTCGCATCCGTTTTACACCAGGTAATTAATATTTACGTTCCATCGCAAGCTGGTCCAATTAATTATGCGATTGTTTTACGAACCATTTTCAAGTCTTGCAAGTTTCCAATGCTAAATAAGAAAGTAAAAGCTCTCGCTGGACATAAATCATCGGAACTTTCGAAGAGTATACATGTCAAAACGTCATTATTTTGCATATAAATTACTCGTAATACCCTTCCTATAGTTTCTTATCCTACGAGGACCAGGGCGAATCCATCACGCTTTCGGATAAAATATTCCAAGATATTGAGTAAGAAGGGAAAGAGAAAAGAAAATAAGCCAAGATTAATCAAGTTCCTCGCCCCACTTTTCCTCCCCGCGTCCCTCTCTCACTGGGGCATTAATTTTTCCGGATGCAGAGGGAAGAACGGAAACTAAGCGCCGAGTCAAACGATCGTGGCTTCCCTTCGCGCCAGTGGCAACTAGTTCTGATAATGCCTTAGGAAATGAAGTACGAACGCTGCTAGGGGAAGTATCCAGAAGGTGCGAACACCAGCTGCGAAAATCTACCTGTAAGAAAAATGACGACTCCAGAGCATTACCAATTTGATTTGGTTCCTTCCTTTTTCTCCAGACCTGTAACTGTAAGACTATTCGTTTATCTGCGGTACACGGTGGTTTTGAGGCCTTTGCCAATCATCGAAAAACACCTTTGATGCATCGTTTTTTTTTTTTGCACAAGCAGACATGCGCTTACGGTGGAAGCCATCGATCGCAGCTTTTTCCATTCTCACTCAGCGGTGAATGTGGGTCAACGAAGAATAGCAAGAAGTTTCTCGATGGTGTGTATTTTTTAGGAAAAATTTTCGTGGAACTTTGTTTCGTCGGAGCGAGTTGCGTTGTTGCTGCAAAATGCAGATGCATTAGTACACGCCGAGGGCAGATACACAGCAGCTCTTACTTCGGACAAAAGAACGATGTACTCGGAGTGGATGGAAAAACGGGGCTTTGTTGTTTTTTTGATGAGTATTGTCAAGCGTTATTGAAGGAATTTCTGGTTAATATTTGGCTCATTAACTGCGATAGTGCTTACAAGCTTTCAGTTGTGTTAAGACGACAAAAGAAAATCTATTAATCATGGATTTTAAATAAGCTGCTGTAATTACTCTGCTTTTGAGTTTTACATCAATAATTTACATTAATTTTCTTACCTCGGGCGTTTTTTCAAATTATGTTGGGCGTTTGATGCGTTCTCGATAAGAAAAATAGCTGGAAGAAATACGCACCAGTGACGAAATCTACTAATTTTAACGCACAAGTTCTATTTAAGAAAAAAAAAAAAAAAACGAGTAAAAAAGCTTTCTTTCTCTTACCTTTAAATTTGAAAAGCCTTTTTTCTTGCCATGTTTTAAAAAAAGCTCCTTTTCACGCTGGCTTAATGTGATCTTTTTCAATTACCAACAGATAAGCTGCTTGGGTGCAATCCATTTTTGGAAAAGGGTTTTATCCCACATTGCACAACTAGAAAAACCACTCAGTCAGCCATGGCTATTTTTTTTATAAAAAGCCTTCCCCCATTAGCTTTAATGAAATATTTTCTATATTTTCTCGTTCTTTTTTTAACATCTGGCTCGAAATGGAGAAAAGGCAGAACATATATGAACTATTATTTTGAATTTTACTGTATTTCTACAATCATATTAACAGACCAGAGTAGGAAAAGGGGGTTGCTGGTGCTACAAAGGATTTGTTGAAGCTTCACGTATAGATAGCCAGTTTATGTAGTTTAATTAAAGGAAACGACTCGGAGAAAGTTCGATAGGTATTCATTCATTTGGGGCGGGCAACTGTGCGACCACGACCGCGATCGCAAATGGATGACTATAGTTTTATACGGTCCATCCGTTGTAGCCGTCTCTCGCTCTTCTTCTCCGCGTGTGTGTTTTCGAGGCTAGTATACGGCGACGGAAGAAAGAGTGGCAGCGCACAAAGGATCGAGGACGTGACTGCAATTTAGCTCGTGCACGCATCACTATTTTTTCATGCGCACCTACGTGTAGCCGCGGATGGAAATAAAAGTGTGCTTCGATTTTTTTCTCTCCTTTTTTTTGGTGGAACCGGGTGAACAGAAATGTCAAGTTTTATTCTGATTCCAAGTAAAAATTGAGACTCGTATCATTTGGTTTAAACATCTATATTTTCATACAATATTTTTCAAACAGGGTTGTTTTTAATGACGTGCTGTCTTCACCATTTGACAAAACTCAAGGTCTAAAGTCGTAGGACACACACGTGCACGAAGCGATAACTGTGTTTCAGAACTTTGCTTCTCTCATTGTCTCAAAACAGTTGTCACTGTCGCAGCAGCTTCGCAGCAAATCTCGAACTACGAAGTAAACTTTGAACGCACACTAGAATATACAGGGTACCAGCTCTGCGCATTGATGACAAACTGGGAGCAACTGCATGAGAAAAAAAGCTTGAGGCGTAAAAATAAGCTTTCTAAAATTAACAGGTCCCTTCTCATTTGGTTTTGTCGAGAAAAAAGTCTTGAATCATTTTGCGAGTCATGCATAAATTTTCGATGACTATCGACGAGTGAGAATGTAGGTAACTTTATCGTAGCAATTTTACGAGAAGAAAAAAAAAAATGTGTATAAAGAGTAATGATCCTTGGTTTTAAGAACATTAATTCAATCGCGTTGATAGAGTTGAGCCTCTGGGTTTCTTTTTGGAATTTTTTCAGATCAAAGTTCAATTTAACGAGTGTTTTTAGGAACAGCTCTGATTTACCAGGCAGTTTTTTTTCTATCAGGGTTCACTAGAATAAAAATGTAACAAACTGAATCTCCTTTTTTTTTATCCAGCGTTTCCTATCTGATAGATGTAAAACCTACAAAAGCAATCATCAATAGACGAAAAAAGGTTTCGTAGCCCAGTATAAGGAATCGTGTTCCAAAATCGAGTGAATCACAAAAAAAAAAAAAAAAAAAAAAATTGTAACCAACTAGCGATTTTTGAAAATGTATGAATATTGCCCAAACAATTTTGTACAATTTTTATCTGGGAAAAAAAAAAGAAAATCCGTAAAGCCTTGCATATTTTTTTGTATCCCATCGCCACCCCGTCCCCCGACGATTCTCGCGTTCTCTATGCACATATCGAATTCAACAGAGGTGCTCGACAAAAGCCCAGCCTGGCCCATACATTCAAACACCCATGCACCACACGCAAACTCTGTTACAAAGCCTCGAAGTGCGTGGGCCGCATTTCAGCCCGTTGTAATACATGTACACGGAGCACACGTGTTTACCCGAGAGCTTTGTCAAAGTAAGAATTAAAAGCGTGGCAGAATAAGAGTCTCGGCGCGAATGGCGCCCCTTGAAATTCCGGGGCTGGTTAAATTGGCTGGAAAATGCGGGAAAAGCTCTCGGCTCTTAATCCGACGACGAATAATGGGCCGCAAGCAAGGGCGGAGCCCTTTCGCGTTCCGCAGACTCGGCGACTCTTGGGCTTTTTATCCAGCTAGGCTCGCTGCTTTTGTGTGAACACGTACGTGCACACACCATCTCGGCTAAGCTCCCCCCTTCTCTCTCGTGAAACCTTACACTATACACTGCTCGTTTGTTTCGTCCACCGCTTATATTTTTTTTTCATTATCCTCTCGGCTGCGTGGTACACGCGCACATACACTGGCTGGTTTGTATTTTTTCAAACCCCCTTCTTTCTTCCCCTCCTTGGTCCTGCTCTGTCGTATTATAAACGCGCCCAGCGTAACGGGCACTTGGCTGCATGGCCTACTCCGAAACGCGAGCGGACCCCTTCTGTGCGCATTGTGTGTCCCGCCTTTCGAGATATTTGCCGAGCAAGCTGAGCCCTCTGTCCCTCGGCTGCTGCATAATTGTTCCATGAAAGGGGCTGGTAGAATTTTTAAAACAATCTTAAAGCTTCGCGCTCCATTGGCGAGTTGTATTTGTGTTTGCCCTTTGCGCCGGGGGTGGGGGCGAACAAAAAAAAAAATAAATAAATAAAGTGCTTGAGTCGGAAAAGAACCGAGGGATATTGCGAGAAGAAAGGGAGAAAGTTGAGAAAATAAAAATTAAAAAGTACACAGGAAGAAAGCGGCGAAGAGGAAAAACTGGGTTAGGACGTTTTGAACTTTTTGAATATTGCATTGCTCATTTGGAAATGAGTATTGAGACCGAGGGTAAGGGGCTGCTCGTGCTTTATTACTTTTCGGGTAGAAAACAGTGCCTATTAAATTGCTGCTGCCTAGGGGGAGAAATAAGGAATGGGGCCATTTGGGGTTGCGGTAATAATGAAAGTGGCATTTTTTTGCTGTAAGTACGATGAATAAGTAAGACAAATTTTTGCGTGTATTTAAAGCTAAGTGGAAATAATACAGCTGTGAATATTTTGAAATTTCTCGCCGAGACAATTAAAAAAATAAACGAATCGGCTTATGAGTTTGTTTCATGTTTTTTCAGGAGATATTACGCAAAATTTGCTTGTTGCTGATTAACTTAGTCCAGGTGTGAGTTTTATAGTTTTGTATGTACATCACAAGTTATTTTGATTAATCATCATTTGAGAATTTGTAGAAATTGCAAATGGTTGTATTTTAACGTTTCGATGAAAATTTTTCATGTATGTGATACTTAAACTTTTTTCAAACTTTGAAAGATTTCGAAATTCTTTTGAGTCATTTAATGACATTTTCGAATGACTTCTCATGACATTTACAAGACTTCTTGATTTAAAAAACTTACACTCAGTAAATGTTCACTGACAAATCAATTTCACTAGCTGAGCAGTAAAAATAGCAAAGAATCGATAATTTGCTTTTGTTACATCCAAAGTAAAAAACAAATTTTCGTCAAATATATTTTTCAAAGTAGATTTATCGTATTCTTCTCGAACGTAGTACAATTTCCCATTTGTCAAGACGATCGATTACCAGCATTGGAATCTCATTGAATTTTCGATAGCACACACATGAGAGTAATAGAGAGACGAAGAAAAAGAAAACGACGTGGAACAGGCGGTTTTTCAATACTCTGCGCCCGATGATGCGAAGCGAGGCATGAATAATGTATTTACGCTCAGGATGCGAATGGCTTGCATCAAGTTGTTCGGATAATGCCCTATTTCCTGGATATAAGATATTTTACGACTCTTCGGATGTACCGTGTCTTGAAGTACCTTGAAGTACCTTCCAAAAATATTTAAATGAATTACTTTAAGTTTTTTTTTTTCAAGTCTGACTATTCACTGACTGTAACTACTGATTGCTCAAAATGACGTTACATCTAAAAATGATTTTTCTAAAGTACTGTAGTTGATTTAGACAGTTTTAAATAACTTTCATGGTTTGCACTTAAAGTTTGTATAATAGTTTATTAATTTTAAAAAAATTGTAATTTCTCAGGTACACATAACCATAACCACAATTGAAAAAATTCGTGAAAAATTTATGGTATTGTATTCTCTAGGATCTGAAGTACTTATCTATCGGATTTCAGCTCTTTTCTATTGAGTATACATTTAAAGCGATTTTCTGAAGTAGTATTGCATCGTTTGGAAAGACAAGTTGGCATCAAATAGTTTTTCCTTATACATTAAAGATAAAACAATAGGGTGACCACGACATATTTCAATTGAATACGTGAATCTATATTTTTATAAAGATGTCATTTTTACACTTTTTTAACAGTTCAACTTCTATCATTTAATTTTTTGTAAAACACCCAATAATTTCAAAAGTTTGTGAAAAAAATTATTGTTCAAATAACCCCTTCCAATCAATCATGACCGATTATTTATTTAATTTCGTTAATCCTGCATTTTGTCAATTTCCGGAAAATAATTACAAACCAACTAATCCACAACCAAATTACTTGATTAATTATTAATATTATACGACATTGCCATCGAATGTACATTCACTCGAGTATGCAAATAATGTATCGATTGCTTAATTAACAATTGTAATTGCACTATGCGTAAACAGTCAATGAGCGAATTCAGAATTGTACTAACAATTATTTCTGGGCTTTCTCGACAAATTCATAAAGGTAATTGATATTTGGAGTTGAAATATATTTTTCAAGTGCTTAGTGATAAATATTTGGAATCTAGATTATCTTTCAAAATTGAGTTAAAAATTTATCAACATAAACATTAACATAAAGATAACATGAAATTTTAGACAACTTTAGATAAATAAGGTATACTTCTAGTCGTCAACGTTCAACATCACAGCCAAGACTAAGACGTACCTATGTAGAATACAAATCATCCGCGCCAATAATTAATCCAAGAAGGCTACGCACGTCTTGTCAACTTATTTTTGATGAATTCACAGGACGAACTCACCCATACACACACACACAGTAACTCAACGCACAATGGCAGAGCAAGAGGAAGAAGGAAAAGCTGATGCATCACGATTGAAAATTACACCAACATACCTAGCGTTAGTGCTGCTGCTACTGTACGTGCGCGTCCTCCCTAAACAGGACTAAACGCGCGCATACGTGGCTGCGGTGTATGTACGTACATCGTATCATCGTAAGACGTGCAGCGGCGTATTGTGTCAAGCGACGAGTAGACGTCTCTAATGGCTGTGTCGTCCAAAATGTCGTCGTCGTTGTCGTCCTTGTATAGCCGATATAGGCACTCGCAAACAGTGCTTACTCAGTGCACTCAGTGTAATTCGCCCTTGCGCCCTGCTCCCCCACCCGCTTCTTCCTTGCTTTGTGCTTATTTAACGTAGCTTGTGACGACTTGTACAAACTTCGCGAAGAAAGCGAATTTGTTTATTTATTTTGTTGCTCCATCTACGTTCTATTAGCTCTCGCGCCTTGGCTTTGAAAAGGGGAATTCAATTTTCGGGTCAGCGAATGCATACAATGTTTATTTGAATTCGCGAGAAACCGCTGATAAATTATAACGACTAACTGTTTACTCGTGTGGTGGAGTAAAATAATATGTCAAACTGGAACAGTAGTGAGAATTTTTATACAACTATTCATTGGAAATTGTGATAACTACGTTTATGTTTTGGGTAAAAAATATAATAGTTCTCCCTCATTTGCAAAAAGCTAGTACTTTTCGTACATTCGACAACTCGTGACAATTTCTGATTTTACGCCAGGTAAAGGACAAAAAGAATTATCAATCAAACGAATTTTACACACACGTTATATACGTATCCGCTGGCCGTGCAATCGAACTTTTCATTACGACGAAAAAAACGTTCAGCTCAAAGTGACGCTCCGTTTCGGTGTTGGCTGGCTCGTAAAATTATTTAGAACGAGTCGGCAGCCAAAGCTTTCGTCGCGAAATCTCATTAATTTCCCTCAAACGCACGCGCCCTCCGTAAAATGACGGAGCTCCAGCTGTTCCGAAAGAAAGCCAATCACATCGACGATTCCTATTTACTTCGGTTGCCTCGAAAAGAGACGCGCCGAGGCCTTTCAACGCGGCAAAGCCAAACGATCCGTCGAATAAAGAGCTGATGAGCAATTTTGCCTGAAAAAACCTTTCCAAATCCCTCGGAAAGGAACCACACTTGTATAAAAAATGAATTTCCATTCTTTTGGGCACACGTGCATGGCTCGGATGGTATGTACAGCCCTTAAAAAGTGAATGGATCCCTTGCATCGGCAATATACGAGCGGGCAAACACAAAACTAGTCCACATCCATTGTACTTGTACGTGTACACAGGGTCGGCGATATCGAGGTTCGATTGTGGGTGAATGTATACACTACGTGCTTATGACTGTGCTTCATTATTTCGCGAGAATAGGTACACGCTGATGCCGATATGCCTCGTGCTTTAACTCCAGCTGTTCATTTTTGCTGGTCACGCTAATGAGTTTCTCGGTTGGTTACCTGATGCCGTTTCTGCACATACTTTGTGCAGGTGTACTCATGTGTGTGGGTCGGCATCGTTTTTCGGGGAAATTATTGGATATCGATGGAGAAGTGATACCTAGGTCATTTTTGCCCGGGTCTATAAGTTGCTGATTTGAAGGTGTTACCCTCAACTATTGATAAATAATTAATAGCTCGTCCACTCTCGTGACTGTATAAGAATTAAATTTTTTTTTTTTTACTATGCTAATATTGTGTAGTAGCAAAAGAAAAGTGGTACTTGAGAAATAAAATTTCTTAATTCATGTAGATTATACATAGCTGTAGTAATCCCTTCAAGGCAAAAAAAAACCCAGCGAATCATATAAAGAGGTGGTAAAAAAAAGTGCCACACACGCAGCTGTATATTTATGGCAGCAATTAAGAACGAAAACCTAAAACATGGGATCGCCCGATAGTTTCCCAAGGCCGAATCTCACTGCGAGCAATGATAATCTTCCATACGTAAGAGCATTTTCAGTGCCGGCGACGGGATGGCAGTGGTCGTGGGGCGAAAAAAAAGGGAGCGAAGAGCAGTGGGGAGATAGCTCGTGCGGGTCGGGCCGGAAGATAAAGAGGAAAAATAGAGAGGAAGGCAGAGCCGAGCGGAAAAAGAACTGGGCGTATAAAAACGAAAATACAGCATCACGGGGAAAAAGACGGCAAATAAGGAGTGTAGAGGAGGGGCTGCGAAACACCGTACGTGCATTCGTTACTCGCGTTTAAATGTAATTTCCGCGTTATCTCATTTACATCGTTGGCGTTGTCGGGCTGCGGATGACTAGAATTTTCACTCTGCCACGAGACTTATTACAAGGAGTAAGGGATTTTTTTTTCTCTCGTTTCCGTCTATGCACATTTCTGTAGTTTCTTTGGAGAAAACTTTATGATGAATAATTTGCGTATAGGTACTCGTTTTGAAAAATGAAAGCAAATATTCTTTCAAAAATTCAGGTATATCGTTTGGGCCTATCCTTGCAGTATGCTATTGATTTTGTCTCAACCAATATCATCCTTGTATTAGCAAGCAAGTGAAATAGTGCACTCGTGACTGTAGATAATATTGAAATTTGCTAAATATATTCGTGGTCATGCACAGTTACTTTATCGTCCTAGAGAATTCGTAAGTAAAACAGTATCGATCTTAATGGAAGGTCCAAAGTTCACTGATCTAATTTTCTTTATAAAAAAATTTTATTAAAATTAGTTTATAGTTTTATCATAAATAAAATGAAACATTTTATACTTGTAATTTCAATCCATGAATTGTAAGGATACCCGATTTTTCTGGCTATTATAATTTTATCGAAGATATGGCGATTATCATCAGCTGAGTAAGTTTTCGTTTTTTTATGCTGACACCTTTGGAGCTTCAAAACTTGGCACGTAGATATAGTCATTAGAAACCACAGTTTAATTTCAAATACCCGACTGAATGGATGTTACTAAGCTTTTTAATACGATTTTAGAATGATGAATGAATGAATGGATGGCGTTTAAGGAGCAGATAAATATAACTGAAATTTTGAAAAACTTTCCAACTAGCAATTTTACTTTGCAGAGGATTAATCGATTTTTCAGTGTAAATAAGAAATCGCTTATAAATTTTGCTTTGTATAGAAATGTCGACGAATCATAAGATCTAAATTTGTATGCCAACTTAAGGCAAAGTAAGATAATGATGAAATTGATTACAAAGATAAAAATGGAGCATATTTACGATTTCATAAATCAACTGCCTTTAAAAAACGAAAAAATATCACTTGCAAATTATACCATGTATAAAAAATCCATTCACTATGACAGAGTCAAATCTTATTTTGCCAATAAAGAGCACTTGCTCATTCTTAAGTGAAATTCAATTTTGCCACACCAAACAAAAAATCACTGCGAAAGTACCCCATGTTCAGACTTGAGCAGTAAACAACAGAAAATTAAATTTACCCACAAAATAAAAGACCACCATCTCCACTGCCGAGCACTATACACTTCTAAAAAATTAACCCCCGAAAGGGTGCCTACAAAAGTGTCCCATCGATTTTTCAACTCCATCCACTCTTCCCTTCTTCCAACGCTGGTTCCCTGAAAATTTTGGTAGCCATCCAAGAGCCCACTCTTCGAGAAAAAAGGAAAACACCAGCGGTTAAAAAAAATAACACACAGCGGCAGCAACCCAGCACGCTGCATCCTTAGGATACGGGCACTCACGTACTTTCGCACCCCCCCCCCCCTTCCCTCTAAAGGTGCATGCCTATATACGCGCGTCACGTACCATACGCCATAAAACGTAAGGTCAAAGCAAAAGTGAGCGCTGCTGGTGCAGTGCGCAGGAGCCCAGGACCACGTACAAATTGCACGCGCTCGTAGCAACCCTGCTATGCGGCTGCATGAAATAATCATCTGTGGTGGTGAGTTGGTAATATTTAAAGCACCGGGAGATCCCCTCGAGCAACATCAATCGGAATAATCTCGCGCACACGTTACACCCGGAGCTGGTCGCCTCCTTCCCCCGTACGTGATGTCTCTTTCACCTTCTTTCCACTTTTCTACTTTTTCCTTTTTCCTTTTTCGGTCGCAGTGCATTTGGCAAACATGAAATTTAACACACCCGCGCACGCATATCTGCACGTGATAACGGCTTCTTTTATTCATCGCTAACGTACTTCCCGCTGCTTTCGATTTTCTCGATTTTTCTGAGCTCACACTTAGTTTCTGCACAACACATCCAAGGGAGGATATTCAATCGGTCCCATGGTACGCACGAGGGGGAGTCAATAAATAATCAGCCGGAAAAATGCCATCTGACTTTTTTTCATTGTCACCCGATCTCCTTTTTACAACCGTCGCACAGCTCTGTGAGATAGGGGAGTGTCTTGGTGTACGTGCGTTAGCATGCCATTCGAGGGGGGAGCTGAAGAGTGCCAGAGGGTATGTTACGGCTTGTCCTTATCAGATTTTTAATGCCCATCTGAGCGGCACTAGAACTTTTGATGCTAGCTCTTTGTTGAATGTGAGAGTGCATATTTATGTGTGTCATCTTTTTTTAAGAGATGAATCAAAATTAGAGTCTAAAGAGAGCTTTACTTCTTTTTCTGATCATCTTTCAAACCATTTTGTCATGCAATATCTTAATTTAGATTGTAATTTAGGATTTGACAGTGTGTGAAACGAATTATATATTTTTTTTTATTCATGGTTTAATTTTTAAGTAATAACATTTTATGGTTGTCATTTGTTATGAGGTTAGTAGAAAATATTTTTAAGTTGTAAAAGATTGGCATTAAAATGAGACATTGTTCCCAGTAGTACGTAAGAAATATACATCGTCAGGTATTGTAAATAATTATTTAACCAATTACTTATAAAATTAGTAATCATTAATTAGTTAGGACAGACGTTCAAAATAGAATATAATACATTTTAAGTAATATTCATGTATATAATGGTAATAATGNGAATTGTTATTATTTATGTTAGTTATTTAATTCTGGTGTAATTATCTGAGCAATTGATTAAATAAAATAAAAACCACTTGTAAGTAGTATACAGACGAAATAGTCAGACATGATAAAGAATTGTTATTATTTATGTTAGTTATTTAATTCTGGTGTAATTATCTGAGCAATTGATTAAATAAAATAAAAACCACTTGTAAGTAGTATACAGACGAAATAGTCAGACATGATAAAGAATTGTTATTATTTATGTTAGTTATTTAATTCTGGTGTAATTATCTGAGCAATTGATTAAATAAAATAAAAACCACTTGTAAGTAGTATACAGACGAAATAGTCAGACATGATAAAGAATTGTTATTATTTATGTTAGTTATTTAATTCTGGTGTAATTATCTGAGCAATTGATTAAATAAAATAAAAACCACTTGTAAGTAGTATACAGACGAAATAGTCAGACATGATAAAGAATTGTTATTATTTATGTTAGTTATTTAATTCTGGTGTAATTATCTGAGCAATTGATTAAATAAAATAAAAACCACTTGTAAGTAGTATACAGACGAAATAGTCAGACATGATAAAGAATTGTTATTATTTATGTTAGTTATTTAATTCTGGTGTAATTATCTGAGCAATTGATTAAATAAAATAAAAACCACTTGTAAGTAGTATACAGACGAAATAGTCAGACATGATAAAGAATTGTTATTATTTATGTTAGTTATTTAATTCTGGTGTAATTATCTGAGCAATTGATTAAATAAAATAAAAACCACTTGTAAGTAGTATACAGACGAAATAGTCAGACATGATAAAGAATTGTTATTATTTATGTTAGTTATTTAATTCTGGTGTAATTATCTGAGCAATTGATTAAATAAAATAAAAACCACTTGTAAGTAGTATACAGACGAAATAGTCAGACATGATAAAGAATTGTTATTATTTATGTTAGTTATTTAATTCTGGTGTAATTATCTGAGCAATTGATTAAATAAAATAAAAACCACTTGTAAGTAGTATACAGACGAAATAGTCAGACATGAGAAAGAATTGTTATTATTTATGTTAGTTATTTAATTCTGGTGTAATTATCTGAGCAATTGATTAAATAAAATAAAAACCATTTGTAAGTAGTATGCAGACAAAATGATCAGGCATGATAAACAATTGTTCTTAATAAATGTTTAAAAGGCTAGCAAAGAAAAAATTTTCTGCGTACACATACATTAAAGAAAAATCTATATTGCAAAGATGCACAATAACTTACGTTTTCTGAGAACTGTGATAAATGCAGTATGCACGTACTACTTTAAAGGAGAAGAATCAAACATCGCGTTGCTACACTTATCGTAAAGTAACAAGGAAGAAGTCGGCTCCGTCGGCTAAACATCCTTCCACTTCCTCCTTTTTTTTATTTCATCTTGTTCTCAGTATATCTTCTTAGTTTCGCGCTTTCGAAAAAGCTGTACGACTCGAGCCATTAATTTAATGCTCTAAGCGAATGAGCTTATCTGTATCGTGTCTCAAAAGTTACTCTTTAAGGAGACTTCACCTCAGCTGTAACGCGCACACAAACTTACATGTATTCAACCATAAATCACGGGAGTAAGAGTCGAGAGTAAAAAGGGTAAAATTGCAATCGAATTGTCAAAGTCTATACTTGCACAGACCTTTGCACACCAAAGCAAACGAGAGTATAGGATTAGAATCGATCGTTCTTTAAAACTCTGATATCTCATCTCGGAGCTCTACTCTTCTGCTTTTCTGCGCCCCTTTTACTGTCTATTGGGTTATCGATGCAGCACAGGGTATTAGCCTACTTCCTCTAATTTCTTGCGTCGATTTTTCAATCTCGACTTTAGCTGCTGTGGTAGTCGGGTGGTGAAAGGTGGAAATGTGCGGGAAATTCGTAAGCTGAATGGCTGCTACGAAGGCTGTTCTGCTCCGAGGAGGATATTGACGGAAGGGAGGGACTTGAAAAGGGAAAAGCGATGGCAGAACTTTGAAATTTAATTATCGGCAGATTTCTATTACCTGCAGCTTTTTTTCTCCCTCATATTTAGAACTGATTATGGGTACGCAAAGTGTGGCTTTTTTCCAAGTTATTCGTCAAGATTTGTCTTTTAAATCTGATTGAAAATTAAACTGTATTAATCTATAACAACTGTAATAACTATAATAATGATACAATGACGAATTTTAAAATTCGCTGGTACTTTGTAATTGTAAATCCACCAGCATTAAATTTTAATATTACCTATTCTTCTCTCCTGTTTTGCGAGAACTTTATACTTTTCATTTGGTTACTCGGTGCAGGATAACGAGTTATACCTTCAATGAAAATTTTTCTCGGCTACCGCGTACAGAAAAGTATTGCATCTGTACAACAATACCCGCACAGAAAAAAAAGGCTTGTTCTTTAATGAGATTTCCGAACGGCGAGTTACAAAATATGCAAATTAAATTAATTTTATCCGGCCCGTATAACTGCGAAAAAATATCGCGGAAACACCTTAATGCCTCTGTTCTCCGTGTGCACGTTTTAATTTCCAGTCGAGAAAATTTCGTTTTCCATGCAAATTTTTCTAATCCTGGCGAATAAATATTTAAGAACTGCCCGTAAAAAAAGAACCAACAAAACCCTCCGACTTGCCACTCGCAGCTTTTCGAAAGTCCATTGGCTCTTGAAAAAAGCACATCCGCATCGAACGCATCAATTTCTGTTACACTCGTACTCTTTTGAGCTTTTAAAACTTCGTAAACGCAAATGACGGATTACCAAATCAAAAGGAACGACCGTCCGTATCGGTAATCATTGATGAAAGCGAATGCTTCGAGCGAACGAATAATAGAGCAAAGGGGGAAACAACGCGCATCGAGTGAAAATATAAATGGTAGCCCATGCAGGGGAGTTTTGTGCTTGGTCCAAGGGCATACCACCTAATTTGTTTATTTGTTTAGCTGAAGGTGCTCTAATGCTAGAGGAAATCGACCTTTGGGGTAAAAACACAACAGACGAGGAAGAGAGGGCTGCTAAGAGTCACGGGGCGCGTTGCTGTTGAGAGAATGGCTTAAATAGGGGTAGGAGCGAGCGCATCGGCCGGCTACTATGAGTTGATGCAGGAAGAGCAAAGCTCCGAGCGAAGTACACACACGTAAGTGGGGAAAGAGAGTCGCAGCACTTAGGCCGGGCGGTGCTCTCGGTGCATATTAAAGCAGCCTCTCTCTCCGGCAAGTTTTCCCATTCCACTCTGCTGTTGCTGCTTGCGACACCAACACACGTGCGGTGTAATACTCGGAAAAGATGGCCCGAGATATTACGAGGCCGTTTGCTGTTCGTAAACGGGGGAGAGGAAACTCGCGCGTGTCGAGGGGATTCAGCTCGAGTGTACCGCGTGTCGAGCCGAGTCGCTGGGGGGATTTGGGGGACCCGGATTTCACGGGCCCGTTTTTGCTTCGTACGTTAATGCTGTTGTCGATGCTGGAAAAGCGCCTATTATGCTCGAGGAATCCTGTATTAGCTGTTTATTTTTGGCGAAGCTGTGTTTGTTTTTTCAGCGCTCGCTCTCTTGGGAGCTGGGGTAAGTCATGCGTTAGAGGGCCGGATTTGCGCGGGTAAATACACGGCTATACTCGCCCCGGCTACTGTTGGGGCGCACGAGTTGAGACTCTCGATCTCTTGACTATGTTTTCTATGTTTTTTTCCTTCCTTTCTTTCTTTACTTGTTTGTTTCTTTTTTTTTTTTTTTTTTTTTTTTTTTTTTTTCCACGTGTGCACAAGTCTGTAAGGGATTAAAAAAGAGATCGGGAGAGCTCGTCCCAGCGAGGGTACGTTATGGTAATCGAAGAGATCATTTAGAAATACTACACATTTTAAAAATATTTCCAATTTAATGTAAAGGTCTTATTTAAGTATGGTAACTTTTTTGCAAGTCTTGAACAGATACCTATAGGCTCGGCTGTTCCGCAGTTGTAAAGAAAAACCTTATTCGTGTGAAATGTGCGTCAAACAAAACAAAACAATACTACTGCAAATTTGTCACTCACAATCGGTACTTTTTCCCTCTCGTTGTCTCTCTCGCCAAAAAAAAGCTCGAGTCTTTCAACGCTGCAATAACAGAGAGTACCTCACGCCAGCATCTCTGCTCACAGTTGTAACAGCCGTCCGTAAATATTTAACCCGAGAGCCCGTAACACGTACGCGTAATGGGAGGTCGTAAGCCATAACAGCCGGAAAATGCGTGTTGTTTTCCGGGGCTCATTTGTTTCGCGCAACCAGCCGCCCTCTGCCGCGTGATACAAGCGGGTTTATATTGGTTTTTGTCACTCGCCGCTTTTTTTTCTTTTTCGTCCACACCGCTTTTCGAGCGTATAATACTATACGCTGTCATTTTGTATGTACATGTGTTTTGCGTGTGTCACGGATGGGCTTTTTGCCCGTGAAATTTTCAGAAATTGGGTCGCTGTGAATTAACGACGTCCACCGCAGCCATCGGAGTTGTTTTCGTTTTGTTCGAAACTCGGGTGGCACGGGTGTAGGATGCGCTTTGCGCTTATACCTGGAAATTCAAAGTTGCTTGAAAAAACTTTTAAAACGAGCTTCCGTATGAAAAAACTCGATTATATCTGCTCGGCGAGTTTATATCGATCCATCGGAGTTGGAAAAAAAACTTTTCGCGATTCAAGCAATCCTCGTTTTCTCTTATAATTATACTGGGTCGAAAGTACTTGTGACTTGTCATTTTCGAGGACAGTCATGATTAAGTCAAAACGATCGAGTTGTACGCCTGATTGAATCGACAAGCACACGGAGAGACTAATGAAAATGACAAGTCTTGCAAAAACGAGGCACGAAAAGCTGCAGAAAGTTGGCAAAAGTATCGCAAAATGGAGTAATGGAGCACGAAAACCGAGATCAACGACATCGGGGCCGGGAAGCACCATATTGTTTTCCCCCTTGGCCAAGAAAGCACGTCCCCCATACACTACCGTGCAACCCGGAAATCGGAAGATTCCCGCAAAGTTCACAGCAGCTCCGATATTACTTTCCCTGGAATTTATGTTTGGCGCGGGCCACATCATACTCGCGAAACTTTCGCCCTCCTTTTTCCCCCTCTTCTCGTCACTCTGTCGCGCAATACTTACGCGTCGTCTCGAATCGCGAGCTGCACATCAGATAAGTTCCAACAACAGCGGCGGCACATCAGCAAGGTGACGCTGCGAGCTCTAAAAACGTTCATTACCATGCAGTTGCCGGGGCTGCAAAGTTTTTCCACTTCCCCCGCTGTACTCCGGCACGTCGCTGCCTTTCGTGCTTTTTGTTCTTTTCTCGATGCTGGTGCTGCTGCTGCTGCTGCTGCTGCTGCTGTTATTGTTGTTGTTGCTCACCTCGACGATGCGAAAATGGCTGGCAGACGAAATTTTGTTCCGCCGGCGAATGGGCAAAGTTTAACCCGAGGATTCGTTTTGGGAACAAATTGGGCCCGAAAAGCGAGGTGTGCAACAGTCGATGGCCGGATGGACAAGTGTTGGACCAGAGTTTCGGTTCGTCTAAACACCGAGAGCTCCCGAATCCCGCGTCTTTTTTTACCATCCAAAATTTCATCCCTTAGTATATGAAAGTCGGTAGGAATGATTCACGAGCGGTTCGGAAGTACAAGTTGTTGGGAGAAGCGCACTGATATACTCATACGCGCACGGGGCAGACGTGACAGAACATTATTCACGAGTCGAAAGTTCGCCGAGGTATAATCCGAGCGAATAATAAACTTTGATTTTAATGCGCATATTTGGCACAATCATCCGTTCTCCGTCGGGGATGGATGCGAGTAATTTTTAATGAACGCGAACTACGCAGTGGCCGAAAGAAGCGAAAACTTTCCACCCGCGAAGTTCGCGGTGTGTTTTTAATCCAGGAAAATTTACAAACACCTCGGCGGTGTCGTGTGCCTATACAGCGTTCGACGTCTCGTGTTTTGCAGATACTCGTAATTTGAAACTTCTTGGATGGATAGTTGTATTCCGTGCGCGAATAAAATTGAATACTCCGTGACAAGCTTTTCGGATGTGATCCAAACTTTGCTCATAAATTTTTTGTCGCTCGATTGAGTCCCCATTTTCAAATGATACAATGACGGATACTATCTTAATAAAGCTTTTCTTTTCGAGAACACCAATTCGATTGTTGAGTTGTGGACAGCGTATATTCTAAACTATTTATACCGTCATTGACTTATTGTTATTAAAAAGGTTTTCTAAGATAACACGTAAAAATATTTTCTCCCTCTGCTGTTGCCATTGTCTCAACGAAAAGAAATTTATTCACATGAAAAGTTATTTCCCCCCATCAAATTTCTTACCCAACTCATCGCCCAACTTTTCGAACCCATAGTCGTTGGAGAGCACGAGAGAACACGGGCACCAAAGCAACCACAATACGGTTCGATCGAAAACAAAGTGGAGTTTTGAAAACAGCACATACTGCACGTGTAACATACACGCCCGTGTCTCATCAGAGTGGCGGAGCCATCAGCCCGTGCAGCATGGGGTAGTTTCACGCATGTCTACCTTCGCACACACACGAACTACACGGAGGTTACACGAAGCGAAGTGGGTGTATACGCAAGTCATTCGAGACGCGCGTCAGCACCGAGTTATGCGTGTATACATCTACATGAGCGAGTACAATAGAAGGTGAGGAGAGCAAAGCGAAGGTGGTTATACTCACTGGTAGCGCTGACTGCTGGTCCGTTTTCCGGGATCTTGGGCGTAACCGCTCTCGGCCCCGGCACGCCGGCCACGATCTTGTCCGCCGCCGCTGCAACACATTATTGTAATTATTTGGGGGTCTAATCACACCCACGTGTATATATATATATATATATGTATGCATGCATGCTATGTCTTTGGTGCAGCTCGACCGTCACCGTAGATACACCTACTCGTTAATTACCCAACAGAGCTAACATAGCGCGGCGGTCGACGCTCGAGAGAGACCAGGGCAGAGGCCAGGGCGAGCCTTGCATACTGCATGGGCCAATCTACCTTAATACCAGTCGAGGCCCCCTTACGCTCCATGATTTATTGCATTATAAATTCGTGGGGGCCATGCACCGACGGCGGTGCACGCGCCAATATTATTAACGCCCCTGCGACCTACTCCCCCGAGTTGCCTCTCTTATTCTTCCCACTTATGGCTCCACGGCTGTTTCGCTTCCGGACACTCGCTCTGAGGTACCTACTCCCATTCGGGGGCGCCCCGTTGCTGTTTATTTCGCTAGACTGACCGTGGCGTGGTAGGAGGAGTCAGGATGACTCGGTGTTTTTTACGGCGAATCCGTGGATGATGTCCGTAAAAATGGTATAAGGGTCCAGGGGGAAACTGAACACCTGAACCGAATTGGGTATCGATTCTTTCTTACAAGGTATATACCTACTGTATTGCTCCCTTGTATTGACAACAAAACACACAGGTTCAAATTAAATTGAGACGTTAATTTTTCATTCGCACATACATGTCCATCCGAGGTAATTAACCCGTGGCGTCCGCCAACTCATTGTCGTGCAGCCAATAGCGCGAATGCCAACGTTTGATCACGCACTCGCTCGTCGTCACAAATGAAGCTACATACCGTACAATCCGCTTGATTGCCGCGATACAACGTAGGCCCTCGCCTTCGAGTTGACATGACTCGGGAATACGGTCCACGAAAATTATGAGGAATCAAAGGGGCAGCGGCGTACACGCTTCTTCAATCAAATCAGGTGGACCGCGTGGCGAGCACTTCATACTATAGCGCGTGTAAATTATTTGCCTTTATATTCGTATGCGGCGCGGATGGATTTTGTCAGCCACGCGTATTGATGCACTCGTACAATGTTTGCTGAATCTCCGGGTGAGTGTACCGTGACACGCGTACCTACTTACTCGGTGACTGTGTTTTGTCCTGATTAGTTCCGACTTGGGTTTCATCGATTGCGTCCGCGGTGTGTTTATAGGGATCGATGAGGATACAGTTTCACTGGCTTTAGCGCTCGATCTAGACGGAGATTTTAAAGGACAGTTTTTTTTTCCGGGAAAATAATTTGATAAGATGCGTAAGATTTTTTTTTGTTAGGATAGCGAGAAATGAAACGTTTTTGATTTTGCGTTATTTGCACAGGCGTTATCGCTACATAATATCATGGCAGAGGGAATTGGGTTTGTGTTTGGACCGTGTAAAAAACTTTATAGCAAATTTCGAAAATAAAATCGTACGGTATTTTAATTGCCCCGTCATTTTTTGACGATCCTAAACATGAATGTGTCTAGTTGTTATCAACTGATTGTTATCATAAGCCTTTTTGATATTTTTTAATGCAAACCAAAATAAATACGAGAGTAATTGTGCATTATCATACATTTTTGCAGAATTACCTTACTTTGTTTGGATGCAACAAAATCAAGGACAGATACTCAAGTAATATTAATTAATAAATTATGAATACGATTTATCACCGCAGTCTTAAAACGCGATCAATCTTTTTGAGAATCAAAAAAGCTCCATCCGGCAGGAGGTAGGCAATCATTGTTTTGTCTGTAACGGCATTTACCAGGCGTCGTTTCTTCCTGTGTTATCAACAGCAAAAGGCAACGTAGTTTCCACGTGGCTTTGACCATCGGAGCTTGCTCTCTTCTTTACCGCCTCGGCGCATCGAGCTCGTATGATATGCATATGACCCCTCTAAACTTGGAATGTCTACCGTACCGACAACGTTTGGAAATCGATTTTTAGTTGAACTTTTATATTGTTTATCTTGAATAAATGTTCAGCAGCACATTGAAAGTGAAACTTTGGCGAAATATCTATTGGGTGGACTCTTGGATGAGTGTATCTTGGACTCAAGCGTATTTTTTAAATTTTCTCAAATTAAATTTGGGTCTGAATTTCTTCTTCGTTCATAATTTTACAACGGTAATTGAAAACCAAAAAAAAAAATTTAGATGAGGTGATAGCAATACTTGTTTTTTCGTGAATTTTGACGCGTGAGCGAAAAATCGAATGAATTTATCCCAGAAAAACTTACTTATCAAGTGAATCAAAATTTTATCCCAATTTATTTAATTGGGTAATTGGGATGAAATTTAAATAAAATAAAATTAAATTCATTAATGAATGTCCACGCGGTTATCCCCTAAGCTGTAGACGCACAGTTCGACCATCATTTTCTACCTGCTTCGAATCTCAAAGATCTTGGATTCCGTCGTCAATTCGTACACTAACTGCACGATAACCAAGCAAATCATGGTTTTTGGACTGCTTTGGAGTGGTTTGCCGCAGGCCAACAAATATATATACACGGAGGGAAACCCCGTATCCAGCCTGGAACTTCGCATATACCCTGTCCTTCTCTCCCTTTCGCGGCTGCTATTCGGTGGCAACTAACTTAAAGGGCATATCGCGACCAAACTCACCAAACTTTCCTCGGACCGATATTGAATGTAAAACGAATCGCTTAATATTGCTGTACCGGGGTGCTTCGGAGCTGTATGTATATACATACACAGATAAGTACGTACCTATACAGGCAAATGAACTTTTATATTGGCAATTTTAGCGGCTCGAGAACTTTCTGGTATGCGATATTGAAATTCATTTTCAAGTACCTATCTTGGAATTGTTATTATTTTTTTTTATTTCACTGCTTTTACGTTTGCAAGGAATTTTCATGTACGAAAATTTAAGTATTTCTTGTACTTATTAAAAAAAAAAAGAATTGTTTACGTAGTAGCAGAGTGTACTGACAATAATTCATAATCCGAGAAACGACTATGAACTCCAGGCTAAAATATTAATGCGCGTAAATATACGTACCTATCTACTTCATGACTTGCTCGTCTTACCGTACTCTACTGTTTCTACTGAACGGGAAAGTAAGACGGTAGAATTTGCTTTCTACAGTGCAAAACCAACTTACTTATCGTAATAATTTATTTAAATAGTAAAGATATTTTGAATGAAAATATACTTTTTGTTGTTTACTTTTTTCTGACTTTTTTTATAAATATGTGAGCCACGCTGTTTATTAAAAAAAAAAAAAGTAGGTAAAATGGTGCAATTCAGCTCCAAAGTATGAATTAAAAGCTTTGAAAAATAGAGCGTTATGTATGTACAAAAAAAAAAAAAAAAACAAATACGTCCACTTCAAAGCTTGGTTTGCTTTTGCGCTAATGAGCAGCGTGTGTACAACCCAAAAAAAAAAAAAAACAAATAAATAAACAAAAAAAAAATTAATAAAAGTCAACCTACCTCCAACGCTATCGTCCAAAGGCTGAAACTGGTACGTGGCCTTGAAACCCTGACCAGGCAGTCCCTGGCCCGGTGACACGGAGTTGGCGACAAAATCAACGAAAAGCTCGGGCCCCGTACTGAGGACCTCAAGTTCGGACTCTTTGTTGCAGAGGACGGCTATCGTCGGGTAGCTCGGATCACTACCGTCGTGCACCTTTATCAAGTCGGCGCTGTTCAGGCAGCTGAAAGCACGTAAATACACCACATTCAGATGCATAGGCTCTTTTGTTTATGAGCAACAGAAAAGACTTGAGATCGAATCGATGAAAGGGGAACAGTTAATTAAATCCATGGAAGGAGGTCAGCTCTGGCTAATTACGTAGGAGCTTGCGCTCGGGCCAATGGGGTCGATTGCGAGGCTGGGTATGTTGTACCACCCCTGTTACTCTCGGAGCTTTTGCGTCTCCGTTACATCGGCGCGCTCGATAGATTTTTCTCGTTCGAGGTAGCACCATAAGTTTTTGTATTGGGTGTGTAGGAAAGGGTGCTTTTTACGTTCTTCAATTAATGAAACTTGCAAATATTTTTCACAGCAACAATTAATTGTTCGTAAAACAAGTGGTTCATCGATTAATCTTGTTAAACGTCTATACGAATTTGAAGTACAATTTTATCGTGAAAAAGCCCTGATTTCGAAATGGAAGTATAAAAATTCGTGATGGACGATATCGTAACTACACATCACTCTGCATGTGAATAATCACCAAAATTACGCTCCAAATCAATGGTTACCGCTTAAGTGCTTTCCTTGATAACTACGACTAAATCAGCATTGAGCTTATCAATGAATCATCCCTCAATAATGTAGTTTCAAACAGGGAATGTTCCATTGTTCATCGCTGGATTGAGTATACTTTTTTTTTTGCATGAAATCAGTTCGTAAAATTTCGTAGGTACATAATAAGTGGTGGTATAGTCATTCGTCGAATCAGAAGAAAATTCCAGTTCAGTGTTTGGACAATCGAGTGTATACCTACATGTGTATTATTACTAGATACATTTTTCAAGTTTTCAGCAAGCAAGATTTTCCCTCTCTCTATCTGACACCTGGCATTAACTCGAGCAGGAAAAAAAATGGGAAGTCTCCAAGCGCGCAATCCCAGTAGGTTTTAAAGCTCCTCAAGCCAAGAGAGCTTGAGGGAGTACTCCGGAAGAGTCATTTCCAATTTCTGACGCATATGTGATGCCTCGCGTGTGCCAACACATGTGCGGTCGTAGGCACCAAACGGGAGTGGTTCCCCTGACAAATTGCGGCGACACAACTATTTTAATATCTCCTCAGCGGCGCTATGTGCCACGAAAGCTCTTCCATACAGGCACACCCCCACCTTTATTACTGGATGGTACCGAAAGCCTATACGCTCGCGCTCTCGCCTTATATTCCCACGCACGGGTATACGCCTCGTCGTCGACTACTTCGCGGTACGAGGGATATAAAAAAGATGACGGAGGGGGATAAAAAAAAAAAAAAAAAAAAAAAATAGAATGGAAAACTACTACAGTCGGTGGAATACGGCGTGGAAAGCGAGGCAGGTTGCGAGTCGTGTATGATGGAAAACTGACGTTTCCGCGAAGGAGCGGCGCGACTCGGCAAAAAATAGTAGCGATCCCTCGCCACGAGCTATATGCGGGCTGCGGTGCAGCTGTACTACTTCGCGTCAGAGAGGCAAAGTGCAAGAAGCCGTCGGGCTTGACGCGGTGCCAGCGTATATAGTGTCTCGGGAGCGGAGTGCAAACACGAATCGCGTGCTTCGTCTCTCTCTTCCTTTCCGATGATCTTCAGACTCGCTCTCGCTCTACCGCTTCTTCCTTTGTTTGGGCTTTTTGCGCTTGCGAGTGTACACAAACAGTTGGCGACAAAAGTTGTAATGGATCGTAATGCCGTTTTTTTCGCGGTCACGATCAATCCTCCTCAAACTTTTTTTGTTTTCCAGTGTATACTGTTTAGTGATTTTGCTCGGCATTTTTTTTTTTTTTTTTTTCGTAGGATTTTCAGTGCCAAATTAAATTCCACCGCGAAATAATGGATATATTTATGTACATAGACGTGTATTTTTCCGCGATTTGACGAGGAATGTAATGCGAATATATATATATATATATATATACATGCATCCTCCAGACGGCGGCGGAGGGTAGCCTTAATGGGTTAATGAATGGGATATAATCGAGGGGATAATCGCGGGAGCATCAAACGCGCATTAAATTTACAATTTTAATGCTCGGTCGACATAAAACGCGGCTGATGGTGCGCGTACACATATATTCACCCTTGAAAAGGAAGGGGAAAAAAACACTGGCGCGCCAAACGGCTTTCATGTGTATGTGTATAAAACACGTGTGCACAAAAGAAAAGTCCATCTGCTCGGTATTCCGGACGAAAATTCCGAGGCCATTCCGGTGTAATGTGCACCCCCACGTATATATGTATACACGGGGAGTAGGTCTCGCGGAAAATGTTGGAGTCGCGTAAAACTAGTAAAGAAGAAGAAGAAGAAGAAAAAAAAAAACGGTACGAGTGCACCTGTGGAGAGTTCCGGTAGTAAAGAAACCCATATTGCGCGCCAGAGTGTCGCAAAGGGGGAACGAGAGCGTACAATTTCCGCGGAAATATTAATACCGCGAGGGAAGAAGGAGCCGCTCGTATAACGAGGGTTATACGGGAGCGGCGTCGTCTTTTTCTCTCTCGACTTCAGGGGGGCTATCTCTGCTGCGAGGGGCAATTACCAGAGGCTCCAGCGATAATGCCATAAACGTTGGTTGATGCTCACAGTCCCCCCCCCCCCCGACGAAATTACACGCGCGCGAGCCCCTACTCTCTTAGCGTGGCGTCATTTTTCATTGATGATTTTTCATCGATCCGCGCACACGCGACCGTCGCATCTAGCGGTGATTGTACACGTCGTGCTCGATACGGCGAGTGGATCTTCAAAGTGTCGAACGACGCTTTTTCAGGGGTACAGCGCTTTTTTATCACTGCTCGCATAAGCTCCCGTTGCATTGCTGAAGAAGAGGGATTTTTTTTTTTTTTTTTTGGTACATTGTTTTTACCATAACTGAGCTGTTGGAAATGACATGTTTGAGTACTTAATCATGAGTTTGATGAATTTACGCGTATCATTGGTGTGTGAGATTTTTCGTCCAGCCATGCACTCACGGAAGCGCGCCAGCCACGTCACTTGAACTTGAAAACTGCACAGTCGGAGACGGCGACTACCCATCTCGTGAAATAAGCTGTCTCTCTCTCTCTCTCTCTGTTTTTCTGTCTCTCGGCTGCAGAAGAGGAGAAGCTGAGTGAAATTGGATGTTAGCGGAGACGCCCCTCTGAGCGTTTGCTCTCGGCGGAAATTATTTTGCAGGCTCCGCACCGAAATTGGAATTTAGCGGGAACTCAAGTTTTTTGATGTTTCGCTTGAATCATTTTGAAAACGTGATGGCTGTACTGCAAAGTTGTTCATCAATACTCGGGTGTGTACCAAACGGCAGCAAAGTGCGTCACATTTTTCCCCCATTATGGAATTACACGAGCTTGTACCGATTGATTATCTACGATTGAAATACCACTTGATTCAATCAGTTATCGAAGTAATGAACCCCGCAGCACGACCACGCTTCAAAGGAAAGTTGTTCGTCTCGTCAGCGCAAAACGAAAATTACCCACAACTCCGAGCTCCACCTATCAAATCAAATAATTAACTGGATTCGTGCGTCGGACAGTGATTAATTTAATCGTATCATGATATCCATTCTCAGCCAGTCTAACGAGTCCCAGAGAGCCCGAGGAACGCAATCGCGAGTTGGTTCTTAAAAAAAAGAGCTCCAGCCCCTGCACACGTACATTAATTCAGATGAAGCATTTTCCTTGCGTGGGTCAGGGAAACATGGAAGCAGAAAAGGGAAGGATACACGCGCCAAGACCAGAGCAGCAGGTCTGCGGGTGAGAGGGGCGTCCGGTAATCCCTGATAAATCCCAGAGCTCAACTCGGTCCTTAATTCCCGGGCATCGAGCGCTTCCGTAATTTCGACCTCCTGTCGCTATACCTGCTGTCACTGCTGGTAGGTGGTAGTCCCCGAAAGACCCGTCTCTTTGGGATAAATATCTTCCTGCTCCTGGCTGCTGCAACGAAATGGCCAGGGTGCTATTTTTCTCACTCTGCCGTGTGTCCCGGTATATACCTTGTACATACATAAAGGATTACTGCATATTCATCCTCCGAAGGAGGGGAAATTGCAAGAGAGAGACGAGGACGAAGCTGTCCCCTGGGAATTCGAAATTTTTTCGTGGACTCTAGTCGCGCCCCCTCGTCTCTTCCTCCGTATACGTCCTATCGGCTCTTTTCTCCGTTTTGGAGAGAGTCTACCTCATGTCTGTCGCTGTTGCTGGCAGCTTTCGCGCTTAGTTCTAAAGTCCTTCTGGTGCTCAAGGGGGATATACTAATACTATCACCACTTTGACGCTCGAGTAAATTAAGAGGTGCAAGAGAAGAGGGTGTAGTGTCCATGGAGTATGGGGGGGGGGGGAGCCCAATGGCTGTCGAATTAAGTGCACGTGCCAGGCCAGACTACGAATAAGCATCCCTGTCGCGGGACAATTTGGAGACGGAAGGACTTTGAGTCCTTTGGTAGAGAGACGGTTGCTTTCGAGGGATGCTCGATACCCACAGCTGCTCTACGCCGAGTTTTTACGGCACTTCACATTGCATTTAATGATTGAAACTGCTGGAGAATTTTTCTGATCGCTTGAACTTGATTTATCCTTAGCTTCTTTTTTATAGCCGCGCTTTTAGTGGAAAAATTTATTTGACGATCCTTCCAAGGGCACTAACAATACATCCAACTTCGCGAAGTATGCTCAGAGTTTTCTAGTCGACTGACCTATCGATCACGCGAATGTATAAGTTTGAGAAGCTTTTTTGATGATTCGTCGTTTTCAATGGGCTTTTCCAGAAGACCGATTGATATCTCGTGGGTAACAATTTTTGGTGGGAACTTTTCAAAGCAAGGCGTTTTTCTCGTAAGGTTCATCGACCGAAGCCATAAACAATATTTTTTACAAGTGCTTACGAAAGGGGGTAAAATAATTTGGCACTCACCTCACATCCGACTTTTCCAGCGTCAGCTCCTCGAACACAACGCGTATCCGCTCCTTTCCTCTGAAAAAAAAAAAAAAAAACAAGAAATAAAAGAAAAGACGATCCTATTACGAGCAAGCTGTACTCCCGATCGATGGGCGAATCAAAGCGACTGGTCTATTTATCTCCCATCAAAAGCCAGACGCGCAAAATGGAAAGAGCCAGCTCGAGCCTGGGTAATGCACCACTCGAAAAAGGGGAGAGAGGTAAAGAGGTTCCGGAGTGCGCGGGCGGGTAAGTGCAGCTCGCCGGTACAGCGGACGTGATTTTTGGCCAGAACCTACGTACTCGGGTCATTTTTCCTCGACTCGTACGAACACCGCGCATCAAACTCAAAAAATACTTGGCTCTGCTGTTTTTACTATTATCCTTCGTGGGGAGAAGAAAAACATTGACGGGAAGTGATGGAAAGAAGCACGTTGTAGCAGGAGAACCGGGAGAAAAAGGAGTGGACGCGGGAGGATCGGCACAAAACTGCCGGTGGCGAATTATACGAGCTCGGTAGTTCTGGAGTTAATCGAAAAAGTTTTTTATCTGCGTGAATTTTCATGATTATAATCGGGTCATCGTGCCGAAGCGAGCGCGTTAAAGCGGTAGTAAAGTAACTTTGAAATAGAATCATATCTGGACGGTAATAAACCTCGGAGTATGCAGTGGTGGGAGTAAGGCGCAATTAAAAAAATAAACTTGCGCAGCTCCATTTTTTTTTTTCTTTTTTTTCTTTTTTTTCTTTTTTTTTTTTTTTCTTGTAAAATCCAAGGTAGAAAAGAATCGCTCGAAATTCTCGAGAGCTTGAAAAACACGGCTCCGTCTTGGCGGAGCTTTATCATGCGCGAGTTGTTGCCCGAAAAAAAGGGGGACGCGTGGAAGTGAGAAAACATTTTGAAAAATGAAAGCCGCGCCGTGACTCTTTCGTTAACATTTATTTGTGACACTCGTACCCCTTGTTGCCTTTGCCGTGGACGGGGAACTGCAAAGACCTCTTTAATTTTTAATTAGGCTCTTGTACGGGTCGCGAGTCCGTTGTCGTATAAAAGAAAGCACGATAAATAATAATAAAAAAAAAGGGCGACAGAGAGTTGTACTCGGGGAGGGAGTCAACGAGAATGCTGAGCTATGAATTTTTTTCTCCTGACTTATCACGCTGCGTTACTTCTATTGAAATTTTATCAACTCTCGTAAATAAATTGTTTTTTTTCCGGATAAATATATGCATTGCTGCACAAAAGGAGTGAATGCGCGCACTACCGAGAAACTTGTACCGTCCTCCGGTTCTCTTCCTAGAAAGCTCACTTTCATTGTCCTGCATGCATAGATACAAGGGATTGAGCTTGGGCTGCATTTGCTGAGAGCTTTCATGATATCTTGATGAGTATAGGGAAATATTAAAATTCTCACAACCCTAAAGCTCGGAAGCGTTGACCGAACACGAGCTCGAGCTATGCGTTCATTTCTTTGGTAAACCAGAAAGCTCCGTCTCTAAAAATGTGAAACTTACCTCGCCCGAAACTGGTAGGTGCACCTGGTGTTGGGTATGTAGGGCGACGGATAGTACGGCGAGTAAAAGTGTCCGTGCTGGGGCATGAACTGCGAGCTGACGAACTGATAGTCGCAAGCTCTGTTTGGCACCGGCTGGCCGTCCGTCTCGAAGATACCTGCAAGAAAAAAAAAAAAAAGGTGTATAAGTAATAGGTACAGTTGATTAAAAACCAGCGTAGCCCCTGCTTTTAATTTATCACCCAGGGGACGTTGTCTCCTTTTTGCTCTTGTTTTTAGCCCGGTTGAGTGTAGACAACAGATGGCCTCGATAAGCTGCTTATCGAGGAGGAGCCGCTACTGTTCGTACGACCTCACTGGCAATAATTCAAGAGTCGCGGCGGCCGTGGTTTCCTCCTTCTTGTACGTTACTTAAAAGCATCGGGGATCCGTATTAAACGAGCCTCGGATATTGGAACGGTGTTTTTATTTAATAAGAAGTGCCTCGTATACTTCCGTCAAAGAGAAAATCGTAACATTTACGGATGAAATTATTATTTTCTTTTTTTTTTTTTTTTATGCTGTAAAACAAACTTTCAGTCGCGTTTCAAGTGCTTTGTTTCTCTTAATATACCCACATTTAATGCAGCAGTAACCCTTTTATTTTAGAGCCAAGTTGACCCCTTTCATATTATAAAGCCGAATCACCCCGTTTTTCTTCTCATTCGGTGTACAAAGTTTGAGAGAATTGCAATAAATTTGTCAATTCTGTCCCACGTCCAAAGGTATTTTTTGATATAAAGTCGCCAAATGGTATGAATAACAACACCCTCGCCACATAACAGAAACCAAGTAGTTCCTCCACATCCGCCTAATGTTGGCTTATAAAGTTAAGAGAGGGGGTGGGGGCAGGTCCGCGGTCCCTCGTCGACTCTTTTTTTGCGGCTCTCGTTAGCCAGGAAAATAAGAAACTCCTCGGGGATTTCTACCCTCCTTTTTTTTTTTTTTATTCTTTCTTTCCTACGCCGGGGGGAAAAAGTTTCAAGTAAAATAGAGCGCAACCTCCGTCTCGCTTAAATCAAACGCAAGAAAAAAAGCGCCCTGCTCCGTGAAAAAGCAGCAAACACCTGTCACGCGAGCACCCCCTTTCTTGGGAAAAGCCACAACGAGCCCGGAGAATCGTCACGGAGGATAGCGCCGAACAAATCGAACAAAAGTGCGACTCAGCGCGTGAGATAGCGCATGTAAAATAATCCTCTCGCTGTGTGCCACTACATGTGCCCAAAGTAACTCGGCCAGGCGGAAAAGTTTCGGCAAAGCTTCGGGGAAACTGCAGAGTCGTTTCCTCTCCTCGTGCACCATACTCTTAAAACGTCAAAGTTCGTCGCGAACGAGAAACGAATTCCACTGTACTCGAGACAGAAAGATGGGGTGGTACGGTGGGTCAGAAGAATGTCCGACTGTAGCAGCGGAGATCAGAGGGAATAAAGGACGGGGTACTTGTACACGTCTGGAAATGGGATTTTCTTTGATTGCAGCTCTCTATACCCCTCGTGTAACTATGCTCTGTGATATCCTTTCTCTATTGCATTCTCGGTGAATTCTTCCCTCGTCTCTTTTCGTTTCATTTGTACCCACTTTTTACACTTTATTTTGCCTCGTTAAAGTACAACCCGAGCTATATAGCCTTGGCCACAACTACTGCTTCCTTTTGCACTTCAGGATTTTTACGCTTGCTTGTCATATAAAATTGAGTGGACAGCCCTAACATCTGCGGTTGCCGCGTTACATCGTTTTTACGATGACATTTTTTTAGCGTCGTAAGGGTGTCAAGTGCACTTTAATGTTGTTATTGTTGATGAAAACGTATAGATTTCGTATCTTAAGTAAAACGAAACTCCATCGGAATCAGCGAAATGCACCGAGGTATAGGTAAAAGTAACGCGGGCCTTTATTGCTTCGTCGAAAGCTCGGAATGGCCATTCGAGCAGATCTCATTACATAAAGGGGGGGGGGGTTCTCGATAATGGCACGTGAGTTCGTACATTGAACCCATACAGAGTTTTCAGAAAAACATGTCGAGGGTACACTGCCGATTGTGATGGACGAATATTTCAGAACCACGTGCTCCATCGCGCTCGACTATACCATTACCAACGTCTTCGAGGACACGCAGTTTCCCCTAAACTCATGCCGTTGTTCCTGAAAACTTGGCTAATAAATGGAAGCCCATAGCGACGATTCACCCCTTTTTTCCGGAAAACTTCCTTTTCCTTCCGATAAAAGCACAAACCAACTTAATCACCAAAGTTCCCAGCGCAATGCTTTCGCAAAAGGGAAGACACCCTCCCACGTCATTACCCGCACTTACACCGGATTAGCTCACAACGGCAAACAAGAAACAACTTTTCCCCCGTCCCATTGCATACATTATCAACAAAATCAGTGGCCATGTGCACCGATACCGAAAACTTGCATCGATCTTCCAAACTGAAAATTACTCCCCGTACCTGTGCGCGTCGCCCCCCTGGAATAATAAACAACGAAACTCGCTAAATGCATGATCGAGCAGCAACACCAGCTTCGCCCCGACTCAAGGGTTGCGCGCAAGAGATTGGCGATTTTCCACAGATATACCACAGGTGTAGTGCTTAGAAAAAGCTCTTTTCCCCCTGCATACCTGATGGGCTCTCGTAACGAACATTAAACGACAGATTGATGGATACAGTGGCTGTACACAGTGCTCCGAGGCGATATCTTCCTCCTGGCTGGCCATCGGTGCTCTCGCACCTGCATCCATACACACGCGTGGCTCGTAAATCTTGGTATCCGTCGCCCCTCCCTGCCTCCTCCTTCTCGATAACCCATGTCGATACCGTAACTCTGTCGGATGATTTACTCTTACAATAGTCCACGTACAGGTAGTGCTTACGCGTAGCAAACAGCCAACGTATGGTATATGTATTCAATATTTAGCCAATAAAGCCCGTAGAGCCACAGGTACTTATATTCATGAGGAAAAGCTCGACTTTGTGAATGGCAGGCTAAGGCTGCACCGAGAGAGGGAAAAAAAGGCATAAGTACACGGTTAAGCTCGTCTCTCGCTCGGCATTAATAACGCGTTCACACGCGACTATCTTACCTGTACTTAACGAGCCGCACTCGCTCACAATGCGAGAGCAAAGTTGCGGAAAAAAAGTTAGACGCCGGGGAAAAACGAAGGGGTGAAACTCTCCCGATCCACGTGTCGTCTTTTGGCATGGCCCTCGCGCGCACTCCCGCCTTCTCTCTCGCTCTCGTTTTTTTTCTCCCCTACTCCGCGTTGTCACCTATACGGGTGCGAGTATCCATACACGTAGACGAAGCGAGACCGAGTCCCTGCCAATTTTGCTCTTAGCCGTATTGCATGCGTAACGGAGCCACGGAGAGCTTCTTTCCTCGCGCATCTGATTATATACGTGTACACACGCTGCAAAAGCTCCGAGCTCGTTCCCAGGGGAGCTTCCCCAGACATCAGGTTGGCCCGACCCCGTCGAGATTTCACGCTTGTTATTATTTTACGGGAGGGGTGTGAAAAGTGCTTACGGTATGAGCGTCGATCTCTTCATGGCGGGAAAGACGTTTGGCGAGGGGGTAGGTGGACAAGGTTTCTCGGTCGGTGTGCAGTGAAACTTGCTCGCAGTGGGAGTATCAGATCGACAGGTGAGACATTGGCGCGAGATCCGACATATAGACGTCCTTACTGGTGTCATCGTCATCGTCGAAGCAATGTATTTATAATCGAAAATTTCGCTCAAGTGCAACGAGGGAGAGAGAGGGTATTCCGATACGACCGTTGTACGAAGCGAACATGGGGGTGACAGCCATACATACATACGTATATTTTAATTACGCAGCACGCGCTCCAATAACCAGACCAGCGTGAATCGTAAAATGCCAGGGCCTCGTATTCGTTTCCCAGCCCGAAAATTATGTACAATTGTCCTTTTCCCCCGCAGCCTCTCCCATTGTTCCATTCTCTCATCTGCTGCCCCTGCAGCTGCAGTTACACCACGTACAGTGTATAGCTATATTATGCCGTACCGGCCAATCTGCGCCGCTTCTGGCCGCGGTAAGCCGGCGCTGCACCGGTAGCCCCTTTTATGTATTAGGATACAGTTAATAGGCGGCTCCTCCTCCCTCTCTTTCTACAGAAGCTACATAGCGCACCAGCGCGTTATTGCACCGTACATACATACTCTCGCTCTCTCTCCTCGTGTGCCGTTATGGACGGAAAATTGCTTCCTCCCCCCATCCCTTTCCGCCCTCTTGCTGCTTTCCTTTTTTTTAAAGGATTTTCCATTATACGCGTTTTTCGCTTATTGCGATACTGGAGTGATATCGTTATTACGAGCTGAACCATATTAAGGCAGGACGGTTCATTTTCTGCGGCTTATTTTCCTTGCTCTCTTTCGACGGGAGAACTCGTCGCTGCGTGACGCATATACATCATATGTATACACGTTGATGCACGTATAGTCGGTGGTACAGCGCTTTCTTTGAAAAAATACGAGTTAGCCGAGTATTGGCTCGTAATGTATATCTGTATATCATACCAAACGTACACCTACATCGGTGTGTTGGCGAGAAATGGAAAAAAATCACCGCATCATCGTGTACACGTTACCAATCGTGCTTGTGGTTAAGGTTACAAAATATGGGGGGATGTATTACTCGCTGTGTTTACGGTTGATTGGCAGCGCTGCCACGTGTTCGCGTAATTTACGTGTACGGGTCGGAGGTACGCCGGTTGCGGAAAAATGAGCAACAGCGCGAAAATTCAATCCTGTCGACTTCGTAGACGAAGCTTTTCTTTCTACGGATTTCCGGTTTTTTTTTTCTCCACAGATCGTTTCGTTTGCGGAAAATCGAAGCGCCTTTATGATGATCGATGGTGGCTGTTGATTGGGGTTTCTAACTCGGTGATGGGATAACGATTTTCTGTGAACAGGTGCGACGAGGGATCGTTTGGAGGTTTTTTTTTTTTTTTTTAGCCCTGATTGGTAATCAATGATTCATGGAAAGAATACCTTGCCAAAGCTGTAAAAAAAAAATTAATAATAAAATCGAGAGGAGGAGAAAGCTTGCGAAAGTTTTTGAATTAATTGCAAGCTCGGGGCTATAGGAAGGACTTTTCTTTTATAAACTTGTCCGTAGGGACTGTCTTTTGTTTTTTTGTTTTCGCTCCACTTGACATTGGAGAAAACTTGTTTTCGAACAATCAAAAGCTCAGCGAATCAAAGTTATGTGAGTTGCACGTGTATTATATACGTTTTTCGCGTGACTGAATAATTGACTTTTCAAACGAAATTCACGTTTAGTCAGGAAAATTTGTATCCGTTGTATTCGGTGAGTCGGGAAATTTCGTCGAATGCATAAACGATGATGGGTAATAAATTATTAAGACCATTAAACTCAACTTTAACGATGAAATTTTATTCACCGTTGCAACGAACGCAAAAATTGGATTTAACGTATTGTGTTTACACGTTGATCGTTTAATGAAGTAAAAATTTTACGATTACGTGGAACTTGGCATATACGTAGTCTATTGTTGGACTCACGTAAGTTTGACGTGTGCACGTGGCAGGTATAAAAAAAAAAAAAAAAAGAAAAAAAAAAATAGATAAGCGCAACTAAAGCCAGCACCGTGAATTCGAGTCTCGTGCAAATTTCCAACGTTTCAGCCACTTAAGCGCGCGCCGCGCAGAGACTACTTTTGACAAATGGCTGGGCAAACACACACACACGACCCGGGGCTTCTCCAGAGTGAGTATTCTCCGTGAAAAAAAGGTTGGGCAAAAATCCTCTACGACTCACGTGCTCGAAAAAAAAAAAAAAAAAAAATATATCCCGCTTCACTGCAAACAGCTGTAAAATACACATTCAGAATTTTCTAAAAAAACTTTAAACGTAGAAACATTAATTATATATATGACACATTAGATAAACAGTAAAAATAAATGTTCCATCCAAAAATTGAATTAAAATTCCCATTGCGCGACAGAGACGCCAGGACGAAAGAGCAGAGTTTTGTATATGTACATCAACCCCCTTAAAGTAGCACATAGGAGCTCCGTATAGCCCTCGGGTCGCACGTTTGCAGAGATAATATTATAGTGTTGCCTTTTAATTCACTCGAGCTCGAACATCCGCTTCCCGTCGAAGATTCCGCGGAAGCCCCGAGATACTCGATTACGAGGGGGATTGAATTTTCCACGGGGCTGCAGCGCAGGAAGCCCTGAAACGTACAGCTTGCATAACACCGCCTTGCGTAACCTGGGAAATAATACCTCCTCGCTTCTGAGATACGGCAAACATCGGCACTCCTTTTATACCAAAGCAAATGTTTGCAACTGTGGCCAATACCCATAAACCACGAGCCGTGCCCGACCAAAGTTAGTGTACGTATACCAAAATGAAGCCGCAGGCCTTTCGCTGACCATCATCCCGACACGCCCGGTGACGCTAAACACCCTTTATTACATCACAAATCGTTAACTCTCCTCGTTGAAAGTGGCTACGGGGGATGCGCATTGTGAGTAACCCTTGGCTTTTACAACCCCTCGAGCGTTGCGAGGGGAACGATTAAGGAGTTTGCCCGGGAGAAGCCGGGGATGGGAGGAGTATGAGACGCTGCAGACAGTTTAGCGACGAAATACACTCGCTCTGTTTGTCGAATCCATGCGCCCTTACACACGCTGACTCTACATACAGCCTCTCTTTATGGCTAGCGTCGGCGAGGCTGACACTTTCGACTTGATGGCTCGTGTTTACGCCTACACGGCTGACGGCGTCGCGAAGGGGGTTGTATCTTTTCTTTGTTTAAGCTCCCTCCTCCACTTTTGTCGACTACGCTGCCTACTCGGGGATGCGTTTTGATGCGTGCACTGCTGTTGGAATGGGATTCAAAGCCGGGGATCATGAATCGCCTGGGCGTTCTGTTTCGAGCTTTCGACGTCACACGCAACGGTAAGCCGCGAGCGTCGAGCAACGAAATGGCCGTATAAAGGCTGAGATGTTTCTGATCGAGCGTTCCTCCCGAGCGCTGATTTTGACGAGTCGATCGGCATGATTTTCCCTCGAGAGAAAAAGATACGTGTACTCAAATGCAACGAGAGATAGTCGATGTTTACGCTCGCGCGAGCTTGCGGATTGGGGATCCGACGAGGTGCTCCCGCGTGTGCTCGCGAAGATGTATACGTACGTGGCTGCTCGACTGAGCATGTGAGATTTCGAGTGAAATATCGAGATGACTTCTTTAATACGAGCTGGAGCGCGGAATATCAATTTCGAGATTCATCCGAGGGAGAGGGGCAGATTGGAAAAGTGTCTACTTTAATATCCCTTCCCCCCCCACTGTGTTTTAGCGTAAAATGTTACACTTTGTGGATCTCTTTCTAGAAGCGAGAAAACTCGACTGTAGGTGGAGGAAAGATAGCCCAGGATTTTCGCAGCGAGATGCAAATTTGTTTTTTCTTTCCTTCAAGTTTCGTTGTTTATGCACATGTAAATGCGCGTGAAATTCATGACGAGATTTTTCTATCTTTGCGGGATGATGTAGCGTTTTTGTGCAGCACTGTTTGAGGCTCTTGTTTAGAAGTTTGTGTTAAAAAATTGGCTTAATTTATGAAAGAGACTAGGCTGCTTTTGCATACGACGTACGGATGATACACGCATTCATCTCAAGAGTAAAAATGTAAATTCAAACATACCAAAGTTGTGGGTGACAAGTTTTTATCATTTTGAAACTTTTTTTAGCCAAATTAAAGTTATTCTCATCATTGACAAATTATAAGGATAATTTAAGATTCTTGTATATGCTAGTTTGTCCGAAGATATAAAAAAAAAGCGCAAGACGCCAATCATTTCTAAGGAAGTTGTACAAACTAGTAAATATGACTAATGAAGCCCCAATGTAAAAGGATCATGACGATGCAAAAGTGAGACAATTCCTCGATCCTAATGGCAGCCGAAGGCACCAAGTAGAAAAAAAGGATGTATCCCTGCCCCATGGCAAATCTCTTTTCGACTAACGAATCTGCAGATACTCCGAGATGAAGCATCAGAAGCTCAGCGAGATTTCGTAGCGAAATAAAAAAAAAAAAAAAAAAAAAAATACAGGATGTATACATAGAGCGAAATTCGTGAGATTTCACGGCTTTGGGCCACGACTTGCGAGAGGAGCCACTCTTATAGGACGTAATAAAAGTGAATAATGGGACTGTGGAGAGAGAGAGAGAGAGAGAGAGAAAGAAAACAAAGGAGTACCAGCAAAGCGTGAGCTTTGGCTAAGAAGCAACGAGAGAAGGGTCCAGGATCATTTTGCTCTCAAAAAGTTTGGTATATATAATAGGACGAGCGAGAGCGAAGCCCTTAAAAGATCCTCTTGATGAGGGAGCTCAATACAGTACTGCTGCACCTACTCTTGCTGCGCAGTTTTATTCTTTTTCTTGGCTATGCTCATTTCTGTTTGTCTTATTTTGTCATAGGTACATCATAAACTTTTTTCTACCTCATCGTAAGATTACATCCAATGGCAAGTTTGGATGTGTCACGTGTTTGAATTAGTAATTTTGTATGTATTAGCAACAAAAACACATTGTTGTGACTCAACCATGACACTGTGTCCCAGAGAAATACGGGTACTATTGAAGAACATAACTTTGATTTGCAAAATTAACTGAAGGCAAACACACTCGGCCGACGCTGTTGAAATCACGTATACCATTAAAAACACAGGGCTCCAACAAATTGATTCACCTCGCACCCAACTCCAAAGATTACACATCAACGTTCTCAAACAGATCACGTATGCACCGAAAGTTGCAACCTCGCCAGTTTCACGACGAGTTTCCAATCGGCCGATAAAGCTCAAACATTCATGCAATTATATTACTCCAGCTCATTGGCGCGGGGTGCTTCAAACAGCCCCGTCGATTAAACACGCGCGCGAAAAACCTTTTCTCCAACACGCAACGGGGACAATTAACGCGCCTCTTACCCCCCCCCCCCCCGACACGTGCAATTTGCACCTAAAGCCAGCCGAACCTCGGCTAAATCAGCTAATCTCCGCCCAAGCCCTTCTCCCTATGCTCCCCGCAACAGCTCAGGCCAGACTGCAATTGATAACTGGGTCAGCGAGGCGAGATATGTGTATACACACACGTGTATACCTGAAGGGTCGGAGGGGGGGGGGAGATAGAGAGCGGCCAAATGAAATACGAATGCACTTCGATCGAGCGCGTGCACAAGGGAGCAAACGAAGCGCGCAGGTGAATGTGTGTGTACATTGTATGTACATACATCCGAGGCCGGCTAATAACGATCCTCCCTGCGAACGGTGTAATCAGCCGCGAAGGCAAGTTGTGCCATGGATGCCTGATGCACGGTGTACCTACATGGGTGGGTAGGCGCGGCTGCCACCACTATCGGAGAGCTTGCGAGCCAAGCACACCTCGCTTTGCGGAGCTTGCCTAATGTACGTGGTGTCGGAGGGTTTCTTGGTTGCGTGGGGAGGTGACTGCATACAGGGTCAACGATGGAGTTTGCTGTGTCGTGAAAAAAATAAAAATACTGCTTGCTGTGATGAGCTTTTTCGTCAGAGCTTTCAAAAATGAAGATTGCCTCGACAATGCCTCGTTTTTAGATTTTAAATCAAACGCTTGCCAAGTGCCAATTGGCTATTGCGAGCTTGCGATGAGCAACTGCTTTACTTTGTATCCGAAAAGTATCAGCTCGAGTCTTGAATCGCAGAGGGATGAGAGAAATAAACAAGAAGAAAATGAAAAATTCAACCATCACTACAGCCACAAACTAGCGTCCCACGGCCAAAAGCGCGGGCGCCGCACATCATTATAGAGCTTTCGACATGGTTCCCTGCCCTAAGAACGTCCATTTGTTAAATGCAGTGAGCCACCCCGACAGGGAGACACAGAAATCCAGGAGCCGACCCTCGTCACACATTAATTCGCCCCGTATCCTACGCTTGAGCTTCGTACGACTGAAAAATGCAAAATGCGCGCGAAGCGTCCCAGCCAATTTTACCCTCCAGTGCAGCGAGTTCATATAGGTACGGGAGCCGCCACCGCGGGACCTACACCGCCACTACACTTCCGGTAGCCATAATTAATCTGCCCGTACCAAGCCGAGCTTTACGTGTATATATGCACGACTAGTGGCTGGCGTGTGCGTGCGTCGTTGCGTGTACTTATCCTAGCGCGCATCCAGGGGATGATGCTGCGAAGTCTACTCAACGGCATCACCAGTAGGCAATGGCTCGATCTTGCTGAATACAATTTTCAAAAGCGTTAACCTCGGGAGGATCGATATGACGAACAGGATAGATCAGCTTCCTTGGCAAGAGTTATACACCAGGGGGTTGTTTTTTTTTTTTTTTTTTTTTTCTTAATTAACTCTCCAGTACTCATCGAGATACATTTGTTTATTTGTTTCTTTTAAATTTTTGTATTACATAAAAATCCAGTGAAACAAGNTTTTTTTTTTTTTTTTTTTTTCTTAATAAGTTTTGGTGGCGACAGAACGCGTGAATTCGTTTGGTGTTGATTTTGTACGTACAATAACTTTATTACTTTAAATCAAGATTATTCTAGGAATCCAAAACTTTTCTCAATGAGGAATCTCGGACAAGTACACTGCAGTCGTAAGTATCGTTGGTCCATGTTTTTGTTTTATCATTAACACATTACTAATTAACTTTACAATACTTTACGAAGACTTTAAACCTTGTAAAAAGACTCAGTTGTATTTTACGTGGGTTATTATCAGTGGCTTTTGATTCAAGGACAGGAGAAAAAATTTGAAACGCATTTTCAAGCGTCACCAAGAAAAAAAACCAACGAAACCACCAATCAGAATCGTGAATCACCTCCCGAGACAGTACAGGAGCATCGAATCCAATTAGCTCTCTCCTTGGTCTCCTTGCTCGCAGCCACTCTGCAACATCGAGAAAATTCGAGCCCGGGGTAATTGCGACGACGGAGCATGTATACATCGAACTTTTCTCCCTTCCTCGGCAGCGTCCAGCGAGTGCAAACCACAGCTCCCACCGGCTTCGTATGCATATATATATATTATACGCTGCACGCATGCATATATACGCTATCCAAACACCACAGAGACCGCCACCTCAACCACCAGCAATCCCTGTTGTAGACTAGCACCAGCGACTCTCGGCATCGGTGACTACATCCAACAATCTCCTCCAGTTGTGCGTTAGCACTTCATATACACACACAGCCATTACCGCAAGCTCAAAGCCACGCTGCAGCTATATAGGGAGTAGAAACGCCTGTAGAAACTGCGCTCGTCGACGAAGACGCGGGGCCTGACATCGATCTTACTTTGCTCCTCCGCTGTACAGACTACACCTTCCTTCGTCGCTGTCATTTCTCATATGTGGGTACGTACGTACGTGCGTGCGTACGTAGGTACACAGCAGCAGCAGAGCGGAAGGATCGCCCACCCTGATGCCTGTCCGTGTTGGATGTTGTATAAGCACGTAAGCCAAGGGGCAGGCCGTCGGAGGAAATTGTTAAATTTCGCGTTACACGCCAGATAGATTTTAATGGACCTTGGTATCCCGGACACGTAGTCACTTTGCTCAAACCTCACCCCCCCCCCCTTCCTGGTACTGCTTGGGTTGGCTGGCGCCGGGAGATCTGACGCTCCCTCTGCGCTTATCGCCTCTTGTCCCCCCCCCCAACCCCCCCGAGAGGCAGCATGGCGCCCTCGTGCTTTCTCCTGCTGCTGCGTGCCCCTCTTTAGGAGTCAACTTTTACTTTTTATCAGAGATGCAGGGCGTGCGCGTTTATTGATGGTATCGTTCGGGGACAATACTCTGTGTACTGCAGTTCAGTTTTGAACATCACTTCGAGGGGGTTGTCATTTTGTCTGCTTGGTGCTCGATTTTTTTTTTTTTTTTTTTTTTTTTTTTCAATGTCCTGTACACTTCTCTCGTCGCCTTCAAATTAAAAGTCAATGTACTCGCAGGACTCTGGTGGAAAAAAGCCGTCCTGTAACTTTCCTAATCAACATTTTTGTGGTAGAAAAAAGAAGGTCCGGCGGGACGAAGGACAAAAAGTTAATTCTGTTGAGCGTGAACGAAGTTGAGGGTGAAAATACGCTCGGTGCCCTCTATGCGGGCGTTAACTTTTTCAAACCCGCCTCCTGCGTTCGCAGGACCGCGGAAATGGCCAAAAGTTTTATTGCGCTGGTTGTTTATGCCCCGCGTGAAAATGTCTCGGCTGAAGTGAGCTTTTTTTCATTCGAACTCTCAAAGTGATCTGTATCCACTCATGTACTTGTTGCAAACAAGTGAATGTTTATCAACACGCACTACCCTATCCAAACAATGTACCAGGTTAAATTTCGAAATGGAAAAAAAGCCTCTAGTCGTGTCACCTTCGGTGAAGAAAGAATCCACTCACAAGTCCTGTACCTATTACCCGCATAATGTTACTATACGAGCGCTAATAACTTCGACGTGGAAACTAGTGCGTTATATTTTTACCATAAGCCGAATTAACACGAGGAAACGTAAAAACAGGGGCCCACCCTTAATTGAAAGAGTAGCTCGTAGCTACGGATGAAAAGTGAATGTTTTTTTTCCTCCTCCCTCGGCCACGATAGTATATTTTATTTCAGCTTTTAAAATTAATCCTCCTTCCATTAAGCTCCGGTGCAGCTAGCGAAAATACTTGCACCAAAATAATCCTCTCTGTTGTACTTACATCGTCACGTGATAACCTTCTATATACCCTTACGATGAGATACGACCACGTAGGTATACACGTGCTCGAAAAGGTTTTCGCACCTTCCTCGGCACTCAACATAAAACACCGAGCTCTTATTTGCGGGTAGGAAAAGCTTTTAAACATTTTCTACAACCAAAAGTCCCAGCCCAGAAAAAAGCCAGAGTTCATCAGAAGGACGTTAGCTCCCGTGGTTTCAATCAAGGGCCCTCGTAACTCGTCTCTTGGCAGCAGTGCTTGCGCCATCCGGCCAATTACACCCCACTATGGACCCTTACCTCATGCCACGACCACCCGTTCACAGTACTGTCACTGTCTTCTCCGCGCAGTGTATCTGCAGAGCGATGGTGACAAGCCCACCGCTCAAAGTGCCCGAAGAACAGGGTGCAGGTGACGATCTCCCGCGGGCTAGACCGCAAACAAAGCGAGACGGTGTATGTACACAGGGTGAAAGGAACTTTTAACCCAAGTTGCTGGGAAGACAGGAAGTGGCAAGCGAAGGAGGGAAGGAGTTTCGCTCAAGTTGAAGATCCGATGTGGAGGAGGAAAAATTTTCACGAGTACTGCCTCTCTCGCTTACATCGCGGCCTGAAACTTGATCTTGCTGTTATATACCTATATACGTATGGTTATTGTACCCGGGGACTACTCGTTGTGTCTTGAACTCGGTAATGGATGAAAAGTTTCGCGTCCTTCTCGAGTGACATGGATGTTTTTTTTTTTTTTTTCCAACAGCTGTCTTCAGGACAAAAAAAAAGGGTATCTCTTGATCCATGTTGGTACGCATACTCGTACCGTTCCTGCAGACAATTAGATCATCGTTACGTGTAGGTATATCTCATGTCGAGAAAGTAGAGAAATGTGAAAATTCGAGCCGACAAAATTCCTTGGTCAGAGGGAAATTACACCAGTTATTATTGTACTTGCTTAGGAGCCGGCAATTTCGCTGTCCACCCCATCCCCCTTATCACCGGAAGGAACTTTATACACGTGTCCGGCAGATGACATTTGTCGCTCTTTGATATCACCTCCAAAGCATTTGGCTATTATTTTCGAGGGTACACGTGTACTTCATGCAGAGATGCAGTGCATTTCGGAGTTTAGCGTTCAACTTTGCTCGCGTACTATTTTACTTAGAGCGTGTGGTGTAACGTAACTGCAGTTGTCCGACTGCCTCCCTCTCTCTTGTCGCCCAAAACTGTGTCGATTATTTCGTCCATAATTGTTCCACCGATGTGCCATACATGTAACACGCGCAAGCCACTGCTGCCATTTGCGGTGGCGGAAATTCAGTTTTGATGCCCATGCGTGCACGTGCACTTCCTTGATTGCTCGCTCTTGATTGCGGAAAATACTCAATAAAACATCCAAATCGAATTGAATTTGGCAGCATCGTGCGTATCGAAATGATTTTCTGGCACAAGATACTTCAATATTTGCTGGAATTTCGAGATGCATCGTATTTTATGGATGTTTGCGAAGAGCCTACACTCGACGATGTCATTCAATTTATTTCTCGTTCATTAGTTTTCATCGATCAATTCATATTTATAATATTATTTGTAATTTATACTATAAATTTATTTCGTTTTTAATGGGATGCATTGGTAATTAATTGGTATTCTCGTCAAATTATCATACGAATATTTACTGATTTTTTTTTTCTTAATTAACTCTCCAGTACTCATCGAGATACATTTGTTTATTTGTTTCTTTTAAATTTTTGTATTACATAAAAATCCAGTGAAACAAGTTCACTCTCGGATAACTAATACCAATGTAACGATCCCTTTCAATCACCTCGGCCCTGGTCTCCAAAATTATCTTAATTGTCAAATCTCCAGCATATCCTTCCATGGGGTGCTCGGTATGCATAGTCACAAAATGCAGAATAACGAAGCATCTACAGCCAGACTGAGCCGTTTATACCTGTATTTTCAGGTGTGCGCTAATTCGCTGCTCCCATTTGCAGGTAATTAAGAGTCGTTAAGGTAACACAAAATACGAGATGGTCGCCCATTAAACCGGAAGAATGGTTTGCTACTGTTCTTTCTCTCTGTCTCTCTCTATGTGTCCCTATACCATCCTCCATCCACTCTAGCCTCGATGTGATTGCGAGTGGGTGAGTGCGCGTTACTGTCGTGTTGTGCTGGTATGGTTAATATTGTTGCAGCTGAAAGCTTTTACGTGAATAGTTTCAGAAACAAAAACAAAAAAATTACATTACATTTTGAACCACTGACTCGTCAATTTGATTGTTTTACGCTTTGAGCTCTTGAAACACGAGCAAACAAAACAAACCTTAAGTTTATAAAATAATACAATATTTCACCTATACTATCTGCACTTGTTTCATAGCCAGTATCGTGTGTTTGGTCAAGTTGATGAGTTGATGCGTGGCACGTATCATGTGTCGAGACAACAAGTACTAACTGAATCAATTAATCATATACTCGTTGTCATCGTACAAATGTTTGTTCAGTATTCTAAGTGATTACACAAACAAGATAGAGCCCAATAATGGATAAGCTTGCAAAATGTGCTCGAATGCAACTATAGATACATTTTGCATTAAGCCGAGAAGTTTAACAATATTCTCTCATCATTCCGTACGTTTCTCCCGACAGTGACATTTACCAGTGATTCACGAGCTTGTAATTGTAAATATTACTGGCTAAACATATTATTGTACACAATGTTCATACAGGTAGTCGCAATTTGGCCTGACAACATTTTTCAAACTGGGTACTTTATATCGTATTCCGAATTTTTTTCTCCACCTAAAGCTACTCCTTTTACCGACCAGCAAGCGTGCCATTTTTTGTCCATTTAAGTTTTTGCCTCCCTTTATTTTGCACGTTGTCATTTTTCATCGGTACGAAGGCACGTAAACTAAACGCGACTACGCGTATTACTCTGTGATTTGCAGAACGGTATATAAATACGTGCTCGTGGTTGTATCACATGGTTTTAAAAAGAGCTTGTTTTAAGAGCGCCAAACAAAACCCATCCATACGTGTACCCGCGTGAGCTAACGCAAGTGCTTTTTTCTCCTCCCCTCTCGGGTGGATTATACAATTTAGACACCAGTGTATACACGACCACCCGTCCAACAAATACCCATCGGCAGCTCCACGCAGCTGTGCACTGTCGGAGAATGCAGGTCGGCTGCGTGAAATTGCATTTTCCGCTCTCGGGCTTTATCATCGTTGGCTGAAACTAATGCGCGAAAAATAAATAATAGAGCAACGCGAGCGCAAGCTGGCCCCCGAGAGCATTGCTTGAATCACGATTTCGTTTTGTATCAGGGACTTTGGAAGTGGTAATAATCCTTTCCGACACTCTGATTCGTTTCATTTGAGCCGATGTTCCTCCCCGACGTTTTTGGAATTTACGTTCGAAATGACACGCAACAAGGGCTATTGTTTACTGATACGAGCTTTGCGAGCTCAAGGAACATCAATGGCATGACTGCACAATATAGCGTTCTCGATTACATTATTTTAAAGCATAGGACTATCATTTTTAAATCTTTATCCTTATTTCAACAAACCCAAATTAATGAAAAAGAATAACAAATTTTTTCATTTCCCGAAGGTTATTAAAAACCACATATTGAACCACTACTCGGCTCCTCTCCCGAGAAATCATGCGCAATAAATCACCCACTAGGTACCTACATCCCATCTCTCCCAAGATCGACGATCCCGCGGCTCATTGCAATGCAGCCCAGTTCGCCAAAAAGCTGTACCCATCCCGTGAGCCCCACACCCCATATAACGGCTCCCTACACTCACTTGGTTATTACTTTCAGTCAGTCAGTAGTCAGTCAGTCAGTTGTTACCAAACTCTCCCCCGACGCTCTCCTCTTCAGTTCTTTGGAAATTCGGCTCTCGTCCGCGCGCTCTTTTATACAAAGCCAACTTCTTCAATCTCCCGCTCGCTAGGTACGGGATAGTCGGAACGGAGAAACTTTGCCCTGCGTCTACACGCACTGTAGATTTAATATAGGTACCCACAGGTGTATGTATACTCACGTCTATCGACGAATCGAAAACTCCCCGAGAAGCCGAGCTGAACGGGAGCCGCGTCGAGGGGACTCGGTGGCCCCGAGTGGAATTCGAAGACGAGAGTCGAGCTCATGCTGTAGACGGGGTGGGGCACGTCGGTCAGGTTGCCGCAGAGCACGCCCGACCACTGGGTGTACTCGTTGACGCCAGTTACGCCGGGTTCCAGGTGCAGGAACATCTTCAAGTAATCACCTCGGCTGCAGCTGGAAACAGAGCGAAAGGGCGTTAGAGGTGACAGATATGACAATGTATTGGCCACTCGTGGCGTTTTACAAAGTATATATTATTTTGGTGTACCTGCTCTCTTACTGATTAAAAGGTTTTTTTTTTTTTTTTTTTTTTTTTTTTTTTTTTTTTTTATAGAAAACGGATAAAAAAACGCGGTTGAGCTTTCGGGGGTTTTCATTTCCAATTGGATTCTTCGACTTTTGTATAGACTCTGCAGCCGAACCGTACTTCAGTCAGGGTCCTATTTTTCGGGTGGGTGTACACGGAAACATCATAAAGTAATTCATTCAACTACAAGAGTATTGGTTTACTTGTGTTGCTGTTGTGCTTTACTCGCGTACCTTTTGTATCTGGACATTTACAGAATATGACATGTGCATGGTGAGATCTTTATGCTAACATTGAATTTTTGTGTTTTTGTTTTTTTTTTTCAAGTTTGATGATAAAAGTTTTTGCGAACCTGGATATCATTGTTTATTAAACTTTTTCAATATTTTAATTACAGCCAGTAAAACACTCGCAACAAAATTTTTTCAATACTTCAACGATTACAGTGTGTACGGTAGCGTATTGAATTTTCTTAATAAGCACAAAGTAAAACCCTAATCACTCAATATAAGTATCGGTCTACAAAAACGATCTGACTAAGCATGTATTTATATTCCTGTTACACTGTCCTCCCACCAGTACGTATTGTAAAAAGCTCTTTCCCGCACCGCAGGCTTGGACGTATAATTTTTACTTTAATGCAGAAAAAAAGCAAACAGCATTTCCTATATTTTTTTCATTTCCCATTAGCAAAAATAATTACGTCTTATGCAAGACTTGCTCAGCTCATACGTACAGTACCACATGATTCCGCGAAATCAGCGAGAATAGAGTTCGTTACGTCTCGAAAGACAGGTCGAACAATGACGGCACATCCTCGCCAAGAGATCGCGCAGTCGAGCGGTGCATTTAAATTGGCTAACCAACCAGAATTGCTCGGTCTCCTGCGTGGACTCTGCACTCCCGTGCTCTCTCGTCGAGTTTCTGCTCGACTGTTACGTCCTTACCAGCGTAAACATCGGCCGAGGAATTTTATGCGCTCTGCCTTTGAATAAAATCCATCCAAATGTATACGAACAGTGACATTACGATAGCGTGTATTTTTCGTATTCGTCTGATTCAACTTTTTACGATGACATCGACACTGAAAGTGCAATCAAATTAACGTGGAAGACAAAAAAAACCCATTAGCCCCAAGTACGAGACCTTCATCGTCGAAATTCCGCCACGCAAGCTCGGTGCAGAAGGGGCGGTAAAACCGCTCGCCTGTATCGATCTCCCCCTTTGTATGTGCACTCGGCCGTCGAAGATACCATTCCAATGAAATATTTATAAAGGGAACAAGAGGGCGAAGAACAATAAACCCTCGCGGGGGCTCTCGAGACTTTTAATTGACTTTTCGGCGGCTTAATTGAAAGCCCACGTCTCCAGGACTCGCCGGCGCGTAGATAAGCAACTTATAATAAGTCCCATAAGTGAGCGGCGGGGGGTCGAAAGTGAGTACAGAGTCAAGACGCCAATGAGAGAATGAGCGATGGTAGAAGAGGCCTTCCGGCTTAAAACTGTCGTTTCCCACGAGGAGCAGCTGAAGCAAAGATTTTATCCCTTTTTTTCCTACGGCAGCTGGAGACAGAGGAAAAAGTAGAAGTCGGAGGGAGGACTCGGCGAGATGGAAAAATCCAATCCTTCAGACGCAGCTTAACTATTTTTTTTTTTTTTTACGCCCACGTATTCTATATACCATATTCGTGGTATGTATACTATACATCTGTGCGAATGTCTGTCGCGTATACGCCCGTCTATGGACGCATTATTCGTGGATACCGAACACGCGCCAATGGCACAGTATCGGTTTCTCGCCCGTGGTATAATCTCGGGGGACTCTTCCGTCGTTGCTTGCACTGTCACCTTTTTTCTCTCTCTCTCTTTCTCTCTGCACTGCAGTTTGGGATTTGGTTTTATTTTCCTTTCACATTTTCAGAGTTACGATTACATTTTATCGTTGATAAAATACTTTCAGCTGATACGTACATGTATAAGTTTTGTTGGTCCAACGAAATTTATTGGTTCCAACGTCGCGACAGCTGACAAAGTTTTTCCAATAGTCGAGTATGCAACACTATGTAGTTTGATTGCAAAAAAAAAAAAAAAAAAAAAAAGGATCTCGAAAATAGGGGAGGAAAGTTATTTTTCCAGCTAACGTCACATCTCGCTGTAAGATAAACTCCCCGAGATCTCAATGGCTAATGGGAACTCCAGTAGCCGGAGTAGACTTTCGTGTCTTCTTCATCATCCGCGAGGCAGCCACTTTTCTCTCTATCCTGTTCTTTCAGCTGTATAATGTATATAGGCGCTCTTTCGTTCTTCAAGGGTGCATTAGCACGTAAAGGAGCTCCCTCTCCTCCGAAAAAGCAATTACACGCAGGGCCGAGATAAAAGAGCAGCTCCGACTAGAAATGTAGGGCATGCACCTTCGGCTACAGAGCCAAGAGAACCCGAAGGAGCCGAAAGAAGAAGTATACGTGTATCTCCCTTTTGGAGCCGCTGCAGCCAGACCCTATCTTCAAGACTCATACGGAGTATGCCTGCACCTGCTCCTTTTCGGTGCTTCGTCTTCGACGTGTTGCCTGTACACCCGAAAGCGCGAGTAGTCTCGCTAATTACATGATTGAAAAGTTCGCTCCGCGCTATCGGCGGAGGTGGGGTATAGGGTCTACTTTCTTGTGTACGCGCATTCAACTCTGATGAGCTTGCGATGATTAATCCAATTAAGAGCACCGCCCGCCGGTGAAAGGTGTAATTTCCCTGTAGTCCAAAGATAATTTGATGAAACACTGTTCAGCAAAGTTACAGAGGGGCCCCTCCTCGTACTTCCTACTTATAGAACTATGGTGTTTAGCAAAAGGACTCGGATTAATAAAACATTAAAGAAGCCTTCGTTGCAGTCTTGCGTTGGTTACGATCTTTAATCGGCTTATTGTTTTCAGCTTATTTTCCTCTCGACGAGCATTTAGTTTGCACGAAAGACTTACGCATCGAGTCACTGGTTTTTGATTTGCGAAAAAACGAGATTCAGCCAACCGAGCGCTGTTAAAACGTGGAGAAAATTATATCCGATCTCAATCCAGCTGGAAGCCCCAGATCCGCTTTTCGCCGCCTATGAACAATAAGTGCCCTTTCCCCAGCCCGTGAAAGAAAAAAAGATGAGAACAACAACAAAAAAAGCCACAGCACTCGCGCAGAAAACAGTAACAGTATGGCAGTAGCAGCTGTAACACCCAGTGCGGAGGTGAGAAAAAAAAAACGTCCGAGCAGCGGCCATCTAATCTCGCGATTCGAGTCGCGTACACCCGTGTGTATACAGATATACACAACAATACTCGTGGTCGTTGTCGACGGGGTGGAAACAAGTGGCAGCGAGAATAACGAGCGACGCGAACGGAGACCGTAAGTGTATGTGCAACCCCATACGGGGGTATGAAGCCAGCCGATAAAAGTCTACATACACAGTGCAGGTATACAGACTGCACCTATTCTTTTTTTTTTTCCCCCTCCTCCAGCTCTCGTGATGGGCGCGTGCGGAAACACTCTCGGCTCAAAATAACTTTTGGCCCCACTGCGGAGCTCTTGTACTCGAGATTTTTCGGTCTAGCCCTCTCCCTTCGACACGTGGGAGATTAAATTTTGGGGGCCCGAGTTGTTTTTTTCCTCTTTTCAATGACGCAGAGCCCCCAGCGTGGCGACAGTTGTTACGCAACCACTTGCATACAAACGACCATAAACTGAATGTCACGCCGATGGAAAAAACGTCCCCCACCCACGGCAAGAAAGTTCATTCACTCGCCAACCACGTCCCTTTGAACTTCCTCTCGTTTTCTTATTCTTACTCTCCTTTCTTTGCCACGCTACTATTATCGCCCGACCGCACTACCATAACTCTCCAGCCCCCACACACCCCCGTTGTCCTTGCACGCGGCGCGCGGGCGCTTTAGGCTCCCTTAAATCTCTCGGTCTGGAAAATCTCGGGGAGACAAAAGCGACTTAGCCACCAGTGGTGTCCGGCGCGTATATCACTCCTCGGGTACGGGGGTAGGGGTTGGGGGGAGGGTTAGATAGGCACCAGCAGGTACTCGGCCGGAAGCAGTGGAATCCAAAATTCCATGCGTGGCGCGTGCAGTGAGTTCGCGGGATCGTGGAGTTACGGTGTGATCCGTGGCTCGTTTGACGAGTCGTGCGTGACGAAACTGTGCTTCTTTCACCGATTTTCTCTCTCTTTATGTATACCTTATCCCACTACTACTACTACCACCACCACAGCAATGTTAATGGGGTGATAAAAGTGACGCGCACCAGGAGAATGATATATGTTTTATAGCCGTGCGTTTATCTATAAAGTTATCCCTCCTCATTCCCTTTCTCTTTGCTCCGTCAAAATTGCTTAAATGCCACTTGCAATGGCTATTACGGCTGAAATTAGGATAAATAGTCTTTGTGTTAAGCTTGTACGTCTGTCTTTTGTTTTACCCTCGTGCTGCTTTTGTATGGTCCGAGGTCGTGTAAGGATTCGAAGGTTGAGGGAGATATTATTATCACCTTTCACGGAGTCTCTCGTTACTCGTGAGATGTGGTGAGAAAAGTAATACTCGAAATTGAAGCCTTTATCAGTCGGTTGTATATAATACTCAAATGAAAAAAAAAAAAAAAAAAAAAAAAAAAACCAACCAACTCGCCGAACTATCCGTCAACAGAAAAAATTGTAATGAGCGCTTGACATGGCTGTTATGTGGTGATGATAATCTAACAAAGTGGCTGAGGTTTGAGGTAACTTTGTGCCAGTGAATGATCAGCGGTCTCTCTATTCATCGTAACCACATACGAAAATCTAATTTTCCCGAGAATCCTACCTGTACATTCTTTCCAACTAAAAGGAGGTCGCATCGAAAAAACCAAGGCAGAGCGATTCCCCGCCGGTCCGTGAATCATTCGCCTCGCCGTGGTCAATCCCGCACAATCGCGTTATCAGGTACACTAGTCCATTTCTGTACCCTGCACGCACGATTTATTTCTCCGGCCGTCGTTTGTTACGCCGCGCTTCTATACTCGCCCAGCCCCAAGCACACGACCCAGCGCTACACGTACAGTCCCGCGGCCGTGCATTCTTTTCCTCCTCCTCCGCGAACCGTCCGGCTTGTCTCCTCGAGTTTCCAGCTCTTCCCTCCCATTACTCGCAAGATTTTCAAATCGCCTCTGTATTTTCCATGACCCCGCCACCGCGCTGCACTTTGGTAATTGCGTTTCAACCGTCTCGCACCCGGTTCTTTGTACGCATCAGGGGGGGGGGTGCAATTAAATTTCGGAATTTCCTTTTCTTGGTTGGGAACGGAGTTTCTACAGCGCTTTCCCACCCCTAAACTTCTTGCGCACAAATCGAAAAACAAAATACCTCGTTTCGCACGTCCTCCGCGAAAAACAAAGCCTCACCCGGGGCCGAGGGAACAGAAAGAACCGCGAGCGGCTATCTTTTACGACCCCCGGGATATCGCGCGGAATCGCGAAAGCGAGTACACCCATCCGCGGTTTCAAATAGCTCGGCTCCCCAAAATCGCGGCCGATCTCTCCCCCGCTCGCGCCGTAAATCAAAAGTTTTCCAGCCTGATGTAACAATCGGGGGACGTGCATTTAACTTTACGAACGGTACAGAGGAGAATGGGCGGGCCGAAGAGATTCCTGGAAATTCGGGTGTGTGTACCTCTACCTCCGTTTCGGCGAGCTAAACTTGTTTCATTGAACCCACACTTACACGTATGTACGTGCGTGTGTATACAGAGTAATGAATACGTACCTGTGGCACCCCGTTAAACGCTCGAGTCGAGTTGTTTGATAGAAAGGAAGGGGGAGGGCTGAGCGAGTGTGGGCGATGATTTTACGAGTGGAGGATAAGGACGATGACGATCTTTTGTACCGATCGCCAACACCAGCCAACGAGGTTATACTTTTCTTATTCGGTTTATTTGTACAGCGCCGCAGTATAAACCTATGCACGGTCGAGCGATCGATGAGGTGGAAAAGTATCGCGTGACAAGCCCTCGTGAGGAATGAACGCCCGTGGCCCGCGTATCCGGTTGTTGTTGTTGCGCGGATTTACGGGGGGAGGAAAAGTTTCGCGGTGCACCGGAGGGTTGGATTTATGCGTTGTGGAAACGTTTATGCGCACGGGGTGATCTCTCTCGCTCGCGCTTTGAATGCACTTTTGGTATGCACGTGTAGTGTGTATGTACCTCCACGAAACGTTTTATGGTACGTGTTACACTTTGCTTGGTTGCGCGGACATTTTAATGGAGCGGGTCTTTTTTTATACATCTGGTCAAACGTTGTGGCTTGTCTGATGTAGGATGTTGACTCAAATTTTTATAAGTACTCGATCCACTGTTGCTTCGATCGTTCGAGAGCCTATTATCATTCACCGATACGCGTTGTATAAGTTTGGAAATTTTGTGCACATTTTGGCAAATACTGCGTTACTAGTAGTAATGGATGAAAATGTACAAAGAATGCATTCTTCAAAGAATATCTTCTGTTATTCTTCGTGGGAGTAAAAGCCCATCTCGTTTACATAACTGAATTTCAAAGGATACTTCATCAAACAATACAAAAAAAGGGAGGAAAAAAAACCAAACGAAACACGCTGCGTAAAATCACTCCATTTTTCATGAATCCAAAGCTGTAGCCCATACCATACACATCTTTCTTTTTTCCTCTCTTTTCACTACAGCACACAAATTAAAATTTATGAGACAGACGGCATCAATCATCGGTCGTCTGAACAAAAGCATCGATGCCGCGAAAGTAAAGTAACCCCCTCACCTTTAGACCCGAAAAAAAAAAAAAAAAACCTGTAAGGCTGGTAACAAAAATAAAACTGTACTCCAACTGAGAGAGCTTTAAAAGAAGAAAAAGAAGAAGAAGAAGAAGCATAAAGAAGTATCCAAAGTTAGATCGGGTACACGCGGTGTATACCCACTTGTATCATAAAAATACTTACTCGGGCAAAGTGCTGCGCGTCTCGAAGTGATGGAACGTCAACTCGACGATCTCGTCCTCGCGGCCGAGGAAGGTGTACAGAAGACAGTCGACGTTCGGTGGGTAGCGTTTCGGGTAGTCGGGTGACGTGAAAATGCCACCCTGCGGGCTGTGACGGCTGCTGTAGACGACGCAGGAACAACCTGGGGGATATACAAACTTTTTCAGCCAGACGCATGTATAGGACGCGCTTTTTCTTTTTTTAATCAGGCGAGCTGATGCATGGCTGTTTTTTACTTTCTCAACCCTCCCCCTTCCCCCCTTCGATATGACTCTGCTGCTCTTGTTAAGCGATAATATCGAGAGGAGCTTTTGGCAACGTCAGCGTGTTCGCGAGACTATAGGCGTGCGCGCTGTTTTTTTTTCTCCTTTTTTGTTCAAGAACGACGCGACATCCAAGACTTTTCTGTCCCCCCTCCTCCCTACACACTCGAGTCTTTTTTTCTTCTGCGCGAAAATGTGTATTTTAAAAAAATGACAGAGCTGCTACTTTTTTTTTTATTCGTTATCTGCTATCGGATTTGTCTACTCTCATCGTGCTGTGTTATTGTGATTTCTTTTTTTCTTTTTTTTTTGTTGCTGCGTTGCTCTTCGTTATTTGATCTGGGGATGTTTCATTATTTTACCTGTATGCTGAGCTTTTATTCGTTATTATTCATTGGAGCCAGGTAATTATGAAGTTTAGATGGAAAAAGGATAAAAGTTACCAGTAGATATTGGAATTTTTTTATTAATAAAAAATCTACGGAGTTTGATTTGTGGGTATACATAGAGTTATTGAATTTTTAAGCTTTGATGGTACGTCTGATGTAAGATTACTTTTCAACCTGTATATTTATTCATCATCTGATGGTGGTTCCAAGTTTTCAAGCTTTAAGATCCACATCTAAAGCTTCATATGCACAAACATAATTAACTTTTAAAGTTACTCAAATTGAAAGCTTATTTTTTTACATTAATTACCTCATTGCATTTAGTAATGAAACATTAATTTTATTTTTTTCTTAACAGACATAGAAAAATAAATAAGGCTTAGCTTTAAATTAAAAGGGAAAAATCTTTTCTAGAAGAGACAAAAATTAATTCTAAAATCCCCTAGGACTGAGTGTGCCAACAAGAGAATGAGATTGTTGTTTTTCCTTCTGACTGCATTTTTGCTGTACAAATAATTACTTTCTCCAAAAAATCTCTGAACAAAAATATTTTTAATACTCCCTCGCGTCGCGTAGCTGCATATTTTTAAACATAAATAACAAAAAGTGTCGAAGAAGCTTGAAAAACCCGAACACAAAAGAAAGGACACGAGCTAAAAATGCAGCGCACCCCGGACATTCAAGCGCGCATATTTCTGAATACTTTCGTCTCTGCTCGCTGAGCTGCAACTGCATGCTTCATCAAAACACCCTCGTTGCATGTAAATTGCAAACTATTCTTACTTGTTTTTTACATTCCTCCTTGTATTTGTTTCTAAAGTAAAAAAAAAAAAAAAAAATCACACACTCGGAATTAAAAAGTGGCAAAACTGTCTTTTTCGCACTCCGAGATCTTGGATGAACGCACGCCAGAGACGGAAGCGCTGAAAGGGTATTCCTGTGCTTTATCTCTTGGCCAGCTCACATTGGGCTTCGGTTTCATTTTTTTCCTCACCGCTGCCAGAAATCGTATCTGCTCCCCAAATTCTTCCTTTCCCTCCGCCACGTCGCCGTGAGCTGTTCTGTTTCTCCCACCTCGCGAAAGCTCTTTGCAAAACATCGAGGGCAACTTTTGTCTTTTCCCTCACCTTGTCCCAATCACTTTTTCCCTGGGACTGTTCGATTTTTTTATCTTCTCTGCATGTATGATTTCACGTTTTACGGATCATATTCACGTCTATTTTTATATATTTTCACCCACGCGAGTTATGAAGATTTTGCGTATACTACTGTACACAACATTCGTACGTTAGGCGCGAGATTCATAAAAATCTCCTGAAAATTGGAGAACACGCGCGATAATGAAAAAGAAACGAAATTAGATAAAACAGGGAGGAAAAAAGTTTGCATGGTATAGCTCCCGCAGCGTCTCGGAGCGTGTTTTCCTCCTCCATTACACCCTTTTCCATTTCTTTCATTTAAGCCGCATCCCATATCGCACCCTCTCGCTTTCCCCTCTTTACCGCGCGTACATTTACAGTAACAGCCCCGCAGCCTCGGGTCGTAGAAGTATGGTTTTTTTTTTACCTCCGTGGTTTTTATTTCTGTGTCCGTACACGTGGCTCTCCTCCTTGACCCACCTTTTTCTTTTTTTTTTTTGTGAGCTCGTGTGGTTTCTTTTATCGGTAAAATAGTTGCGTCGAAGCGACGGTCACCAGGACAAGAAACTTGTGAAGAGAAAGTGCGGCGAGAGAGAGAGAGAGAGAGAGAGAGAGTGTCAAAGGAATGTACAGTTATTATTCAAAGGAAAGGCAATTAATCGATGGGTGTGGGTGTCATGTACAAGGCGCTACAGTATTTTTTTTTCAACCTTTTACATTCGTAAACATACTATGTAAATTTTTTTTTCTTTCAAAAAGGCCAGTTACTTTATGAGTAACCAGATAGTTGCGGAACTTTCAGATCAAGGGGGACTCCATTTGGAGGGATGATATTTTTCCCAACGAGTCCAGACCATTTCTCTCGCTTTCGTAATTGCACATCAAAGTGTATAGAGTACGCGCTTGCTCTCGTATTGCCGACGAGGTTTGCACGCTATGCGCTTTGTGCTTCTTCCTTCTTTCAGCGCAGAAAGTCAGTTGAAGAATCGTAGTTATTTAATTTACACAGCATTGTTTTGTTTGCATTTTTGGAATTCTGTTGTTTGAGCTTTGTGTACGAAACCACCAAAAGAAGTATATATGCTCCGTTGAAATCTTCTGGAAATCTCTGGAAATCTTCTTTCAGCGCAGAAAGTCAGTTGAAGAATCGTAGTTATTTAATTTACACAGCATTGTTTTGTTTGCATTTTTGGAATTCTGTTGTTTGAGCTTTGTGTACGAAACCACCAAAGGAAGTATATATGCTCCGTTGAAATCTTCTGGACATTGGAAACGTTGTCAAAGTCTGAGCTTTTAGAGCTGTTGGGACAGGAACAATGGGGGTTTAAAACGCATATTTGTGTACTTGTGATTGGAGATTCTTTTTTGTTTAGAATGTGTGGAAAAAAAATTAAAAAATTTCATCGGCCTTGTACATCGGTACAAATTGATTTTTTTTTTTTTTGTATTAAAAGAATTAAATCCTTAGAGAGTTACGGTGGCTGAGACAGATGTAAAATTTTTTCGTTACTTCATTCCCGTACTATTGATTGCAACAAAAAAACCACTGTTATTGATTAATCATATTTAATTAAAACGTGGTACTCACGTAAAAATGCCAGAACTAGAAAAAAAAAAGAGGTATGTGAAATAACGTTCAGCAAGGCCAATTTCATCAAGGCGATTTCTAAAAATTCTTCGTTAAATGATTGGATTCAGCCATCGAGCGGATTGATTTTTCGACAATGAATTAAAAAGCTCTTTGTGCGACGTGGAACGCGAACGACTAAGTAGATTAACAATTTCGTCGAAGCCATGCTGTTTGCCAAATCGGATTTATATCCGATACACGTACTAAAAGGCGCTTCCAAAGAATTTTATTCGTGAATTAAAACGTTTAATTAAAAAAAAAATTGATTAAAACACCCCCAAAAACAATCAAATGACTTGAATTTTCAAATTCAGTTAAATAACGTGAATGCGTACACGAGATTATAATATTTGGAAAGCCGAGAAATACCGATGGAAAAATGTCACCGTGACGTTGTATACGAACGAAGGTCCAATGTTCATGTTTCTCATGTCACGCGGTAACGCAAAGTTATACGGAACGCGTCGCAAGAAGCCTTGGGAAGTATTATTTTATTTCACGGCAGTTCCGGAGGATGCGTTGCTCGGAAATCCACTAAACTTTGCGAAAAATATTTGCCAAAAGTTTATACTCAAATGTCTCCCCGCGCACTTGCAACTGGAAAAAAAAACTTGCTTCCTTTTTCGCAGAAGTTAACTTGTTTCCTCTTCCCATAAGAAAGTCTTGCGAAATATCCTTGAGGGTGACGCACAGGACTCCATGAAAACAATATTTATATGAATTTAGAACGAAATTCTCCATCACTCCAATCAACCCTTATACATCATGTTCTGTAAATTTAATCACCTCAAACATCTTTTAAGCCACTCGTAACGCGTGCGCCAGGTATATTTGAAAAACAAGTTCCTTTGATGTAACACACCCACACTCACGACTCTGCCATTCAATTAGAAAGGATAAGTTGCGGATTGAATCAAATGGGTACTGTAATCTGGCGAATGAACTACTTTGAACTGAAAAACGAAGAAAAATATCCTGCCACAATCAATTTTATTACTTTTCCGTATATAGTGTACAGAAAGAAAAAACTTGGCCAATTCATTCGAAGCGTAAGAGGAATTCAAGCCCTATACTCCGATCGACCAGGGATTTTTCTCGGAAATTCTCTCTCTCTACATCCAAACGAATTCCCTCCAAATCCTTGATACAACCAACGGGTTCCTCTTCTGCTTTCCCGCCACAAGCACACCTTTCCCCAATTACAACACTTAATTAACCAGACCATCATCTCAACGGCAGTCAACTCGCTCTCCCTTTCGATTAGAGTCTCCACACGCACACCCGTTGCATAATAAAAGCCACCGAGAGGCGTCATAAGCGCGACGAGTCTCTCGCGCCTCGGCACGCGTAGCTACTGTGCGCACTTAAAAATACATTAATCCCCCTTCCGCCAACCCCTTCATCTACTTTACGTAACACTACCCTCTTTTTCATACTCTCGGGAGCGCGTAACCGCGCAACACCGTCACCATCCCCTTCTCTCTCCCTCTAAAAAATCCTTCCAATTTTCTAATCACTTTTCTATTGTAACGCACTGTGCCAATAAGCTCATCGTCATCATCGTTGTGCGCGTGACTAATTTTTATCCTGTTCCCAGATTGTATAAGCGTAAATTTAAAAGGAAAAGATCTGCAGCCTCTTTTGTTGGGTGCGCTATTTATTGGGGACAACTGCGGGGGGACGAAGGGAGTCCACACAATGGACAGCACGTCGCGTAATTAACGCGGCGCGCAACAACAGCAATAGCGAGCCGCGGATAGTATAATATGTACACACACGCGCATCAGAAACGGGCTTCATACCACCACCACCCCCACAGCTGTACACACTGGGAGGGCATGCATTACCGTATACTATAGTATCCCTCTCTTCTCATTCGAAAGCGCACACCTACAAGCATAAATATACGAGAGGAGCCTGCCGAGGGAGACAGATGGAGTCTGGACAGCAGTAGCACACCACGACGCGCGCCAGTGCGATATCTTTCTCTCTCTCTCTCCAATGCACCTGCATTATCACCGGCCCGTGGCGATTTACGAGAGGTGCCTATTTGCGGCCTCGCGCCTCGTTAAGGTCAGACCCTACCGAACATTCGTAGGTCATAGGTACGTGTGCAGCATTCGCAGATCCACAATTTGCGGGCGGTGCAGTGTATATTAATGTTGGTGTTTCGCGGCTATGCGGGTGTATTATACGGTTTTGCGGCCGAGCTTGCAGACTCCGTTTCTGTGCTTGCACGTGCTTTGAGGTTATTTATCCTTTTTTTTCGTACTCCAGCCGATACCACGATGTTTAATAGATTTCCTTTTCTCAATGCCTTAGAACGAGCTGGTGCAGGAGCTTTTATACTTTCGGTTTTTTCAAAAACATTGGAGCTTTGTTCCGAGATGGAAATGCACGCACAAATCGGAGCACCTCCAAACAAGCCATAGGCATAAATTACTTAAACCAGCACAGGTGAGGTGTTTTATGGAGCTTCGCATATTTGCGGGGAAAACAGTTGCTGGTATGCGTAATATGCACGTGGTCGCGGGATTCCTAGCTCTGGCTCCCCAAGGAACCTCTACGTTTTACTGCGCGACATTATTGCGCTTGTATCATTAATGAATGCACGTTTATGCATTGCGGCGATGATTTACGGCCCGAGAACGAGATATGAGCACGATTTTATTAAAAATATATATACATTCCAACGAGTTGAGCTGAGTAATCATGTGCACAACTGATAAAACTCTGGTAAAACGTAACAACGATTATGAATTAGTGATGGGGTAAATATTCCCAACACCTCGAGAGAAACGAAAAAATCGCTCTCTCACTCTGACGCCGACCGTAGTACATCATATCTTTTAAATTTAATGATAAGAAGCAAATGGCACCTCTTGCAGTCACACGTGGCCGAACGAAACCTAACTATCGCTGGCTTGCGCGAGGCTTCCGGCGTATAAATCTCAAGCTGGAGTGTGCAAGCCGTTCCTTTGTGACTTTGCGCGTTATTGAATTTTCACCTTCCCCGCGCGCAACACCGCGTTCCTTCTTTCCACATGCACATCCATATGGAATCAAGTGCGACACTCTTCGCGCGACCATCGATCATTTCTTTCTCTGTGTGTCTCACGTTTGATGATAAATCATCCGTGGGGAAATAAATTACTTTCTTTCTTTGACTTCTCTCGTTGTCGTTCGACTCTTTGGCTCGTGCGTGAAGGTGCGCTTTTTTTTCTTATTTTCTTCTTTTCATCGATCATATTAGGTGCGATGGTATTACAAATATTATTTGCTCCTATCTTCTGTTTTCATTGCTTGAAAGCTGGAAACGTAGAGTGCGGTTTTTTCCCGATAATTTATCGCTTTCTCTTTGCCAGAGACGTCTTTCCACGATCTGTTCTTTTATAAGCGTACCGTCCTTTATTTGTCGTCATTATTTTCTAACTTTTACCTCAATCCTCTCAGGGGAGATGTAATTTTTTGCAGCTCGTCATAAGCAATAACGCCAGAACAGCTTGTGCGCATGTAATGCTCGGTAGTGTATATATTATGTTGGAATTGGGAGCCGTAAAAAGTACGGACAAAAAAAGGTGTTTCGTGCAGATAAGTATACGATACGTGATTCGTAAATTGACCTGTGCTCCGTTGAATATCATCACAGAAGAATGTACTATCATTTGGAGAAAAAAAAAATTGCGATACCAATTTGAAGTTAATGCTATACGTCGACAGACAACTCCACTTTGAATCTCACATTTCTTCGTGATTTGTGTTCGTGCGGTTTGTTTTTTCTTCGATAGTTCCCGAGAATAACAATCTAAAAAAATTCAAACTTTACTCAATTGTGAGTTTCTTGGATTTGAACAATACAGTAATAAATACAACTGAAAAATAATAACGAGAATGATAACATGCCAATCATTGTTAATAACTGGTATTTTATGTTACATTATTTTTTATGAAGATTACCTTTGCATGAACTATCTCAACAACCAATCAACAAACTATACATAAATCAATGTCCAATAACAAACAAATAGTTAACTGATTCCTCGTTAAATTAATGTGTTTGAGACACCCAGCGACGCACTCATAATAATGGAGTTTTTTTTAAACTTTTTGCAGAGTTCCCTTTTTCCTTCTTTCTGATGCAGGAAAATGAGTTATTAACTTTTAGCGATTCATTGATGTTTTTTAAAATATTTTTAATTAGACGACTACAGTCATCTTAAAATATGCAATCATTAAGGGAAAGCGTTCGAGTAAACATTTCTTTCGATGAGATTAGTTATGAAAAAATTCCCCAGACAGTCAAAAGTCTCATTCCCATGGCAATTCAGGATGAAAGATTCGTAAAACCTTCGCCTTTAGTATTATTCATAACCTCGACATTATTATTTTTCAAAGACACTGTCTATAAACACTGACAAATAGCTTTGCTCTTTGAATTTTTCGAGCCGATCAAAATCAAGTGCGCATAATAAATTTCCATAATGGATACACCCGGGCGTTCGAGAAAATTGCGAGCACTTTCAGACGCTTTTCTCGAAATTTCCATCCCCTTTCGGGTGTAGACTGCCGTGACGTGAGAGCCGAAAAATCGAACCTCGCCTCTACGGTGCTCGGGAGCACCTTGGGTCTGCGAATCGAATGAACGGAGGGATATAATTTATCGTCCCGTTCCCGTCGTCGCCATTTAAAATGAAATTCCGCCAATTGCAAAATGCACCCCTGTTCAACCTAACGCCCTCGTGATTGAAATAGTACACACGATTATCGTACCTCCTTGAAATTAGTTTCATTATTTTTCAATTTACAAAATGTTTTTTGCAAATGATTGCCAACCACCATGGATATGTTTATTAAACATAATTGATAGAAAAAATTTCCCGGGAGTTCAAACAATTCCAATCATCTGGCTCGATGAGCTTTCGCAAGAGTGTGTACTCAATACAACGCTCCACACACATCGTACGCACGCAGCACCTAGCAACCAGCAATAAAGCCCGGGCTGCTGAATTTTTCGACCCACGATACACCAGGGCTACCGAAAATTTCAGCCGAGTATTTTTAATTGTCCAACCGAGCGAATCCCACGTTTGTTTACCGATACAATATCCTCCCCCCCTTTTTGATTTTTCGGGGCTGCCCGTAAACAACGAACGAGGAGTACGCGCAGGCGGATATTTAATAATCATCGCTGTAAATTACACGCGCACACAAAACCGTGAGAGCACATATTGTGAAAGGTATAACTGGTGTACACAAGGGAGGGGCAATGGGATCGATTCGCGAAAAACTTTATCCACGCAGTGTAACCGAGCCAATATACGTGTGATTTTTACTTCCGGATGGGCAAATCGTTTCGATTAATCGAGTACGGTATCAATTTGGTCACCCTTTTTCGTTACCACGTCTAAAATGACCTTTTCCAGAACTCTGGCCTGAAAAAAAAGTTCACCAGAGCGGGGGACTAATTATCCGTCATATCGGCTGATAAGCTGTCGTTACTATCCCTTTCCTGTCTCTTGACTAATAATAATTAGCGACAGGCACATCGCATTAGCGAACAATGAATTTAAATTTGCAATGCACCCCCCGACAGCAGTCAATAAACGGAGCACCCGATAAATGGGGCGAGCTTGCGGATGCCATTTGTATAGGTATAGCTCGTGATACTGAGCCGCGAATAAAGCCACGGTCATAGGGAGATCATAAGCCGGATTGGCCCGTCCAAATTTAACGAACGGCTATGTGTATGCGAGCACCGTATCGGCAATATTTTCGCGAGCGAGCGCGCGTGATATTTCCGAAGCCCACCGCGGCTGATGGGCTTTATTGAATTTTGATGTTTCGGTGCGCTGGAGGGTGTACGCGAGGTGTCTCTCTACGGTGGTAGTTGAGTTCTCGCTTTCACGGGGACCACGGGGCTTTTAGCTGAGAGAAGAAAAATGAACGGTGCTCGGGTGAGCGCATGGTGATACTGGCTTGGGTATATGTATTAAAATCAACTGCTAGCTTGGGTGTCACGGGCGACGGGCAGGTGTGAAATGTGGTGGTTCATTTTGTTTAGCGAATCGGTGGTGGAAGAAATTTTTTATTTGATATTTGATTATTATTATTGTGATTAATGAATTTTCATTGCTTTCTGTTTGATTTGCGCGTTGCACATTGGAGTCTCGTAATTTCAAACAGTATTAACTTGGCTTCGAGCTTATTACACGTGATAGTCTGTGCAGAAAATCGGATTTTCAGTAACACTACAGTAATTTATAATTAGTAAGTTATAATTATCATTATAATAATAATCATCATCGTAATAATCAATATAATATTAGTAATATTAATTCAAATTAAAAGCTGCTTATTGCTTGTTTATGGGAAGTTTAAAATGAATTCGAAATCTTATGAGTAATTAATGAGAATTTTAATTAAAGTTATATTCATAACCATCAAACATGGACCGAGAGTAAATTTTAATTTAATTCTTGAAAAAAATTATTTACTTGATACTTTATTTGACAATACGTCATGTTCAGACAACATAATTTTTTTTTAACACAACTCAATTTGAACGATTAAAAGTAAAAAAAATTATTACTCTAGTCCAAACATAGTACTCATTAGTAATATTTTATAACAATGGTAGTTTTCCTACGAGTTTGAAAAGTCTCTGTTTGCGAACCGAGAGGTTTGCGGCCCGAGCCGAAGGCGAGGTCCGTAACGAGGTTCGTAAAGGAGAATTTTCGAACGAGTTCCGGAAAACTGCTTTTTCGCCCGAGGAAGTACCAGCCTCCCAAAACCACCCGAGGGCGGAAAACTGTTTTTTCGCCCGAGGAAGTACCAGCCTCCCAAAACCACCCGAGGGCGGAAAAGGTAATTTTGGGGCTCACATAGGAAAACAAAGCGCTAAACCAAAAACTGCAGAGGTAGAAGAAATCACATGATTACACACACGAAATTACATATATTTGTATTAATTTAACATAAAGAGTTTTTACTCAATACATTCATAATTTTTTAAAAGTTTGGATCAATGACTTTTTCTACAATTTAGTTTTACATTTTATTCACTGACTATTGAGTAGTTTTTATTTTGTTCAGATTTTTATCAATTTCTGTCTCTTTTTATGAAAACTTATGTATATCTGTCCATTCTTTGTGCGTATAACTTGTTTTACATTCTCGCATTCCAAACTGTTATGATTCAGATCCACCCCCATTTTTTTCTTGAGTACATATTAATCTATCTTTCTTTTACGTTCTTTGGGCGATCAATTTATTATTTTTCTGCTTTTCTATTTACATTCAGCCTCGTCTTTTTTTACCTATACCTTCATTTTCCATGATTGTTTGACCATATCTATCACATATTTTTTCAACCTATTCTTTGTTTGGACCACCCAAAAACAAACTGATTTTTCTATTATTTTTAATAGAAATTTCCAAATAACCCAAAATCCACACTGGCGGGCGAGTTATCGTCTTGGTGCACTCGTTGCACACTATAATGGTAATTAACACGAAGGCCCAATTAATTATGCTTTCGGAAAAAACAAAAATCTTTCGTGTTTAATTCACACAATAAGACCCAGAGGTGATATTCTTAAAGCAGACCAACATTTTTAATATCCCTCTGATTTATCATATACCTCGTGCATGAATTGAAACTTTTTCGATGGAAGAATGAGCAGGGAGTAGATCTTGAAGGAGCTTCGTATGATAAACTAGAGTAAAAAAATGATTGGTAGGGGGTTTTGCGGTGACCTGTACTCCGAAGCTCGAGGAATCCAAGCAATGGACGAAATAGATTGTAGCCGATAGTTAAAGTATATTATATGTGGCACGATGGAAAGTAGGGGTGCTCGGTGGAAGTGAAATCGGAAAAGAGGAAGGGAACGAAGGAGGCTCCGAAAGATTACGAGCAAAATGAGAGAAAAAGATGTTAGCCGAGGGTACATGGGGTGGAGGGCGAATGGTGTACAAAGTGGGACGTGACCCTCGTCAGTATATAGGGCTAGGAAGAACGAGAAATGCGCTCAGCACGAGAGTTTGGCTGCAGTTTACTCGTACACCCACGACTGTAAACACCACTTTACTTAAGATCCAATATGTGCCGACTGTACGCAATGTTTTTCCTTGTACGATTGGTACAGCTGATGAAAATTATTATTCACGGCCGCGTTTTGTGGGTTTTGTTTGCTTCTTGTGAATGCACAAGTAGGCAGATACTCGCATTTTATGTGCTTTCCATTCCACTTTGTAAACACGATGTTGTTTCATCATTAGTTGGTCGTGTATTCTTTTCAGAATATTTTATCGAAATGAATATTCAAAGTACTCCATCAGTGTTTCCATTTAAAACGATGGACCGAAAAGAAAGAAAAAAAGATGATTCTCCCTTGATGCAAAATTGTTTTTCACAGCATTTCATAGAAATCGTTGCTTTTGCTCGTAAAATCAAAGGACCATGTATCTCCAATTACGCGTCTAAAAAAAGATTTTCACTCCGAACGGTGTCAGATCAAATTCGCGGAAAGTAAGTGGATACTAGCTCGAATATAAGTTTTTGCACTCCCATCCGTTCTTTTTCCGCCATCCACGCTGTGTCTACTTTTTCGCTCAAGTTGAAAAGTTATATATATATTTTTATCGCGTAGGTATCTCGTCGAACTTCCGGCAACTTTTTTTTTTCATCCCCCTCAATATCAGCTTTGAAATTTGTATGCCCCAGCCGTCTGTCAATGATCCGGTTTTCGAAAACCCCCTGTCTCGTAATAACAGATATCACTTTTTTTCTGTCAATTTTTATTTTTATGTTCACTTCGTATGCTATTTTTGGACTGCAGTACTTTTTACTATCCGGCTAGGATCGAATGCCAACCCACCCCACGCGCGCAACGAAAGTTGAAAAAAAATGTTGTTTTTTTGTTTTCAAATAAGCTTTAAAACGAAAAAATGGAGAAATCATAGTCACTACGAAACCCATACAGTAATGCGAGAACGAATGACGGACGATACAGTCCCCGGGCGACGAAGGCGCCCACGAGGAGGCAAAAAAGGGGAGCAAAGTAAGTGAGAAAGAGGGAGAACGATCGCGTATAATGTGTTATATGAAGGGGGGGGGCGGAGGAGGTAGTACGCACACATGCAGGTATACGTATACACACACACACACGGTAGGGTGGGCGTCTAAGACCACCGGCGGCGCGGCGGCGCCACACGGGATGTATTTATCATCGCGAGATATCAGCCTGCCCGAACATTAATCATCGCGGCCGGCGAGTTGCAGCAGCTACTACTGCCTTTCCCACCCACAGGCGCATACGTGTTTGGCTTCAGGGACGACTGCGTGTACATATGCACCTCGTGTGTGGCTCCGACGAGCGCGCACCTGTGACACATTGCGCGGGTGACTTCGCGCTCGCCCCCCGTACACGTGTATTATTACTACGACTCCGTGTTTAGCTACCGGTAGTGGCTTGGAATTCCCGGAAGCACGGCGTTTATATACGAGCTCGGTCGCAGTCGACTGGTGTAGTTGGGGATTTTAGCGGAATCTTTTTTCGGGGGGACGAAATGTTTTTGCAATCACTGTGCGGGCCGATGCAGGATTTGTTGGAATTTTTAGGGCTGTGTACGTTGATGGGTAAAAGTTTGGGGTTTGGGGTAAAAGTTCGTACTGCAAGCACAAAGCGAGCTTTTCATATGAACTACTCTGTTTTTTTTGGTTTTTGAGAAAAATTCACCAGTTGGTTGCTGGATTTTGTCGCTTTTTCAAAAATGTATCCGTGTCAATTAGTGCGAAAAACTCGAAATAGGAATTGCAAAAAAAATATGGAGCTTTTTCCGCGTTAAAAAAAAAAAAGTTTTCATAAAAACTCAAACTCATTTTCGTGCAGGTTAGAGATCAGTGTAATATTTGATGAGATAGATACGTGTGACCCGATAGTCAACGGGATGGGGCGAAAGAGATTGAGAAAGCTGCAACCCCACTTGGCATAAAAAATTGAGAATTCCGCTCCACCTCATCTTCGTAGCGTAATCATGAGTTGCGGGGCTTTAAAAATTTCCCTGTCCATTTCCCAGGGTGGAAGTATACCCAGTTAAAGAGTTTTGACTGTCGTAAATTGTTTATGATATGGCCTTACCAGGAGTGGGTGGATGCATCCTGCGGGTGTGGGAACGTATAGATGCACACCGTATATGTGGAGGTATATCCACACTCTCGAAATGGAGGCAAAGCTTGCATTATGTATTTAAGATCGAGTGGAGCTTGCGGGTGTGCACGTGGGCATCAGTAGATAGTGGCCAAGCTGTAAAATGCAGCTCAGCAGCGGACGCTGTACGCGGCTTCCCTTACCTGTCGATTGAGCAGATGGTGGTAGTATTTACTGGTATAGTGGAGTGCACTCCGTGACGAGAACCCACAGGAATGGCGGGGAAAACAGATGGGCTATTCCCTTTATATATATGTCTTTAGGCATATTTGATTTTTATTAACTTGAGAAAATTAGAATCAATTTATAAAAGTTTATCAACAATACGTGAATTGTCATTAATTTTTTTGGCTCCAACAACAAAAAATGAACCAATTGTATTTAAGACAAATGTATTTTTTTCTATAATATTCTTTATAACTGTCGTTTAAGTGCAACAATATTGTTCTCAATCGTTTGAATTTTCTGCTTTGTTACTTTTATACCACGAAGCGAAGCAGAACCAAAGTTTATGATTTGATTGACGGAAATATGAATGTTACAATTTTTCTAGCTGAAGCTCGACTCGGCAGTTTGTTTGTCAAAGGCTCGCACACTGATCTTTATTATGCCTTAGCTGATCAGATGAGGTATTTTACAGCAGAGGGAAAAGTAATAAAACGAAGGGACCTCCAATTCAGAGAGAAAAAAAGTTTTGCTCAAGATGTTATTACGACTTTGACGACTTTGTCGTGCCATTAAAAAAGTTGACATTTATAAAGCGAGTCGGAGTAGAGGGTACGGAGATTGGAGGAGGGAGGGATGAAGTTAGAATAAAAATCAAAGGCCAGGGTGAGTAAAGTCGTGATCGGAAAAATACTGACGTCGGCAATTGGATGGACTCGATGAAAAGCTCATTTATGCTCCGTGTAATCTCGGAAATGAGAAATAGCGCGTGGAAAAAAGCACTTGTGATTTTATTAAGCGATTCCCGATGATAAGCTCTATTTTTTTTTTTTTTTCTATTTTCTCGATGAATATTTTATCCTCGCTTTATAAGATTTTAATTTGCACTTGCGTCATCATAAAGTTGATTTTCAATCGCTACGGGACGTAATGGTACAAAAACTTGTCACCTGCATAGATGACGTTTCAGCATTGCAAACGTGATCAGCGAAATCTCAAAGGACTAAAAGATTTATGGTCAGCTCGCTAGTTTACCTACTCGAATATTTAAATCAAGTTTTTTGTCTACATCAAAGAATTTGATTGGATAAAATAAATTTCATCAATGTACCGATACGTCTAAATTAATTATCTTTTTAAAATATATCAGGGCGCTATCGTAGCATCAACATAAACATTGAATTGACCGTAGAAGTGTATCAAAGAAAATGAGCAATAAATTTATGCAAATTTTCGTGTTAATTAACGACATGTATCATAATTATAAACCTCCCTCAAATAGGCTGATTGCCAGTGCTTATATACATGCAAATTAATTATAATTGGCAGGTACTTGCGATAGCTATACACATGGTAACAACGCTTAAACGTGTTCAGTATAGTTGTATAGAGAGAGTGTAGAGTTGATTTTGTAGTTTTCGAGGCTCGAAACCTCGTGATGGGCTCCGGTCTAAGCTACAAAAGGTCTTATCACCCGTGGGTTGGAAAAGTATAACAGTATTAGTAATTTAGACCTCATCACCTTTGCGTGCAGCACCACCCCCCAGCCCGTAACCCGATTAACACAGCATCCGCTCTCGGTAGTTCCCCTTCAATGCAAACAAACACCCCACATTGCACCAACTCCCACGTGCAAGCTCAATCGGGCAGATTCCGGCTCATTCCCATCAAGGGCACACGAGGGCTCCCTCTCCAACATCCTGGAAACAATAGGCTCCCCGCTGCTGTTCACGACCCAGAGTCAATGACTTTCGGCCAGAAAATGAGATTCCCCACAGTTTGGAAAACGAAAGATCATCGCTTCGCATCCATCTCCCGGCATGGCTGCTATGTACTGCTACCGACCCCATAACCAGTCGAAATAAATCAAGAAAGTTGAGGAGGCCTACAGTTCCCTCCCCTTCCATATGCCGGGCGCACAAACTTTCCTATCATTTAATAAAGAGAGGGAGGGCAAAGCTGCACCGACGATCGAGAGATATCCACAGTCAGTATACGGGGCGCAGCCTAAGCCAGCACCTCAGGAGACAAAAGGGTGAAGAGGATATAGGGCGAGCGATAGGGGTAGGAGGCCAGCACCGGCCAAAGTCCGTTTAAGTCCACTTAAGTCGGCAACGCCTTCAATAACCTCTCCTCCCCCCCACCTTCGTGGACTTGGGTGAAAGAGAGATGGGCGCGGAGGAGGGTGGGATGTAAGCTCGACAAGCTCTCGGGGGCTCCCGGCCGAAATTAAACAGCCCTCTTGCCCCTGCTCCGAAGAAGGTCTCTGTCAGCCTGCCAGGCGAGAGCCCACGGTGTATATACATGTATTGCTATAAACACGAGAGAGCTGGTGTATGCTTAGCTGCGAGGAAGTGGTTACCGGTTACTACAAGGACCCATGGATCGATTGTGGGCTCGTTTATGCATATACCTTACGCGCGTGCAATAGCATCGGTTCCATGGAAACATACATGTATAATAGACTGGAGTCATATATAGTTAACTCTGTACACACACACACACACACATGTATAAACCTATGTGTCAAGTATAATTATGCACTCACGCGTGCATACGACAATATAACCAAATTCATACATATCTGGCTCTTAGCGTCTCACTGGCACTCTGTAGTAATATGTGTGTTGTAGTTAGCTCGAGGCTCGAGAAACGATTAGCTCTGGCTCTGTGTATTTGTGTAATCGTCTCAAATGAATTGTCTCCATCTCTCACTGTGACACAAACGTATATCGACGTGCAAAGAACGCGAGTATATGCAAATATTCGATCTTTTCTGTATCTCAGAAGACGATTTTCAGAATTTATAATATATATGTATGATTAATTTCGTTAATTAATCAAAAATTGATAAAAGGGTTCTGTTTCGTTTCATAATCATCACTTTGATAATCAACACCCACGTTCGTGCGATAGTATTAAATGAACGTGAGTGATTTCATTAGATTGATCAGCCTATATAAAGCTATCGTAAAATATAACCTGCGATAATATAGACGAAAATTATTGTTTGATCGATTTGATTGATGCAATCAATTGACGCGTCCTTAATCGAATAAAAAAAAAACTTTTAATCAATTATGCAAATATGAGAATAACAAATTTATGCGTCTCTTCTAAAAATTATCTTTCATAAATATACTTCACAATATTTATTTATTCAATGAATAATCGTCACATTCGAGGCTCCTTTTATCAGTGGATACGGTACACGAGAGCGAAACTTAAACCAAATAACGCTAAATTTCAAGCCCCTTTCCCTACCATTCGACTTACACAGGTGTATATTATTGAACGTTTATAGCTGCGAGGTGGTTACACGATAGTACAACAGTTGAGGTCGGAGATCTTGTTGTTTGAAGGAGGGAGGGGAACACTGGCAGACCGAGTTCACGAGTCCTTTACTCACCCAATTCGCTTATCTGAAATATCATCCTCTCATGTGCATTTACTAAACATAGTTTCATGATTTAGGAGCCAAATATAATGTGACGTCTCAATTGTTGTGTAAATAAATTATTGATTTACAGTAAATCGAAGGCTGTTTTTCTAAGCCAATAACAATAGCAAATTTGTGCATAGCAACATGGCAGTGGAGTACCGTATAGGCTATCGTAAAAACGGCTATTGAAAAAATAATATCAAAAAAAGTTTAGAGCTGACCAATAAATACCAGGTATCCACGCAGATCCACAAACACCAGGAAATCCGGGAATTCTCTGGGATTTTTTTTCTGTATCACGGAAACCAGGACAACTCCAAGAATCAACTTTTGGATCCCAGAAAAGTTTTGTGTCTACTAATACAATATGAATAATCGAGACACACGTACAGACATTAGGCTTTGTTACATTTATACTGTGGCTCATGTATTCAGCAAAAAAAAATAATTTTGCCTTGCTCGTAAGCAATTGCATGTTTTATCAGTTTTGTTTTTCATAAATTCAAAAATACGTGCACTGCTTGTTTTTTTAGCTTATTGTTAATGCTATTATTATTTTGTATTACTTGAAATTATTAGACTTAGTCATATTTATTTAATTATTATTTATCATACATATTTTTTGATTCCAATGTAATAACTTGAAACGTATGGACAAACATTTGTCGTTTATAATCAGTCAAGTAAAAAAGCCTTTGAAAAATGATATGACTGCTAGAGTAATCATTCAATTTACATACTAGATATTGTAACACACACGAAAGCGAAAATACACCATTCTCGTACGGTTCCCAAATGGCACTAGAGACTCTCTGGAGCGTAATAAGTTAATCATATTCTGACGTGTACTGTAATACATCGACGGCGTGGCATGGGTAGGTCTGATGCCCGTTTGCTTTAAGATATAACGAGGTAATCAATTGCACCTGTAATTATATCATTGTTACGCTAGGGCGTATTTTTTTTTTTTTTTTTCTCTAATTATACGCGCACAACGTCAACATTGTCAAAATTAGTTTTAACGGCTCAGAAGTAGCAAGCGAAAGATAAAATTTCCATGAAAAATAATTTGGAGGATTTCCGAAGGTCAAAAGGGAGAGCCGAGAGATTGGAGACGGGAAAAATCAAGGTGCCAAGGGGAGGAAAGGCAAAGAGAGCTTAATCTGAGTGGACTGAAAAAAGTCAAAGAGGCCAAGCGGGCTTTGGAGATCGGATCGGTAAAAATCAATTTCAAACTCGCGTAATCTCATCCCGTTATAAACTTGTTTTTCCAAACTCTTGAAAAACTTGAAAGGAAAGGATGACCTGCCCGCCGAAGCTCCTTTACCCTGCCCCCTTCAAATCCACTCGATTGAAAGCGATCCTAAACGATATTCACCGACAAAAGATCAACCCCCAAGAGTTGGTTATTCATGAAAACTCCTCGGGCTCGATCACATTAGAAATCGATAAAAATACAGTTTTAGATTGCTTTTCCGTTGTTTACTGTTTAATTCGAACAAATACTGCCAAATATTACCTAGAAATCCAAAAAACAGGCACTCTGCAATCGAAACGATGGTAAAACTTTTAACCGTACCGATCTCACTTCGAATAGCCAAAGGGCCACGTGACCGGAGTATACGAAGTGAAAGCACCTCAGCACAATGCCACCACCTCCTCCTTGTTACACAATCCCCGTATTCTCCTTCCAAAACCACGACTAGCGCCAATAGTACTTACGTAATAGTGATAAGGCAATGTGTAAACGGGTGAATCGGCGCACAAAGTTAATTATCAATCAGTAATCGCTGGAAGCCGGCTATACGCTATATATAATACACAGGGTAAAGTTCGCAAACTCCGAATAATGAAGGTACAATGCCTTGGTCCTCGTCGTCGATAACGAGGAACAATCACAGCCCCACCCCCCCCCCCGCCACCCTCTGGCCCCTACTACCCTCTATTATACAGCCCTTGAGGAATATAGCCACCGTGAAACCGCTGGCTTACCCAAAACTGGTTTCCCTATACTCTTATTCACTGTGTAGGTAAGTGTGTGTGTGTGTGTGCGCGCGCGTGTGTGTGTGTAGGGAGGAAGTTTACTCGGGGATGGAAAGGGAGATTCGAATGTGCGATCGGTTACGCTGCAAGGGCGTGAAACTGGAGGGTGGTGGCACGTCTCGGGCGAAACTTCATCATCGATCGGGCGCCTAAGAAGGAAGCGTAGTAGGCGTAGAGGGGGGTGAGGCAGTTATTTCCAAAGTTTCCCAGCGGTGCTACTGCCGAGCTAGCGCTGAGCGAGAGGGATCGGTTCGGAGGGACGAATATGACTTTTGTAATACTTTGTTTGTTTGTTTCTTCCTGTTCTGCTGAGCCAAGAATATTTTTCCTTGGAGGACTCGGGATTTTCCGGGCCTCGGGAGGTGTATTTAAGATTCAACGGGAAAATAATGTGGAAGCGATTGCTTGAGTACCCATGAGAATACTGCCTCGAACAGGTGTGTTGTTTATTTCATCGTAAGTTGTGCGAGCCGTGACAGCTACGATGGTTAAAAGACTTGGGTTCGGTAAACAGATCCGAGATGGTATGGAAATAAAAAATTACTTGTTTTGAAGCATTTAAATATGTTTTATAGTTATATTTATTTTGGGAAATTGAAACGTTTTTTTTTCTTCAATTTTCTATGAGCTTTAGATGAAGCTTCAGATTTTCATGCATTTTTTTCATTTGTATTAAAAAAAAAAAAAACAATAATAATAAGTAAACAAATAAAAAGTAGTAGAAAATTTTTAAATCATACCACTTAAGAATCTAATACATCAAATCCAGGTTGAAGATAGATTATGACAGTTTTTATGATAAGTGTTAAAATTTTTGTATTATGAAATATGCGACCAAGTAAGTAGTTGAAATTCCTTATCAAAGATATTACTTTCATGCATACGAAGAGTATTCAAATGGTAAAAAAATGTTTTCATCTGTGATTCCACATCTTTCGATATTGGTTATTGGAGAAGAAAAATGCATTTGAATTTTTAAACCACTTTGTAATTTCTATCTATTTTTTTCCATTCTGTAAAAGTTACTAACCCTCAGTTTAACTGTACAATTGTAGCTTGTAAGTAACCGCAATCTCGACCTCAAACAAGCACGACCATTATACCTCTGACTTTGACGGAAAAAGCTTTAGCATAGCCCACAACGTAGACTTACGAGTGCGCGCCACGTCTTCCCTCTGCGTTGCAAAAAGCGCCATCCTTGTGAGCCCGAAAAGGTTCACCGGAAAAAAAATCTTAGCAAAAAGACTCTCGTCCCTCAAACGATTCGCCTCTCTTGGGGCTTAAGTTCTCAAGAAGCTCCGTAGAAACTTGCAATTAACACAATCGAGGAAAAGCTCGGTTCTTATTTTAGCTCCAAACGCGCACTCATTAAGCACGCTCCACTCAGTTTCCGGGCGTGAACCAAATTACTCGAATTTGATGCAATTAGTGGAAAGTATACACGTACATCGAGCGTACAAGGAAAAGCCCGAGATTCCCGAGTCGAAAATAAACACCCTTGGGTGATCACTATAGTGGGAGAACCAGCGCGAGCGCGTGTATCGATAATGCAGAAATTAGTCGGGTCCATGTTTTATGCATCCTCCGCTGGAACCGACCTCAATCCAACATCGATTTTCTTCTGTATTTATACGTACACGTACACAGCTACTGGATAAAGCGCCGGGATCCTTCTTACCCTTAAAATTCGCGAAAGCCAATTCGACTCGATGTTTAATTCACACCCTCATAGGGAGAATCACTGCGCGAGCTCAAGCTTTTAAATCCAAATTCGTTTTTTGCTCAATCACCGAGCTGTGATGAGAACGTACGTATTAATTATTTTCTGCTCTGTTTCTGTTGTTCATGTGGTTTGGTGAGCGAAATAATTTATTAATGCGGTGCTGAACGGATTTAGTGGCTCACGTGAATAATCGAGAAGTGCGCATAATTCGGTTATACTTGGAATAAAAATAAGGCACGGCGTCGCGGGGTAATGGAATTGGAAATAAGAAAATACGTAGATCGATAATATAATTAATGTTATGAGTGCAGTGTGAAATAATGTTTGAACGAACGTCAAAGATCATGCTCTACCAATGACGAGGTATAAAAAAAATATTATTTTGAGCTGATGAATCAAACAGTTGTACCACCGCGTGATTCTGCTACTTTTTTTCGGAAGGAATTTTTGTCAAAGAGTGTCAGCCCTAAAGGCCTGACCTAACAGTGCGATACATACCTGAGACTATTTCTGTACCATTAGAGAATCATTACCATCGATTTATATAATAAACTCCGATAACCTTCGTTCATTCAAACAATACTGACATTAAATGTCTACGTACTGTTATAACGTTCACAAAGATTCAGTGATGGTATATTATAATACCTTGAAATGCGTAGCTAATAATCTAGAAAATTCAGCTCGTTAGAGTTCCAACGCGTCTAATTGATGCTTCAAAGTTATACGCAACTAATATATAGACTTAGCTTAATACCTCTGTAAACAGAGCAAATCAACCGGAACATGAAGATTCGACTAATTATTATCTTTGCAGGTGAAGTAACTATATACTAGAACATTAAAAATTTACGTTGATGCATATTTTAAAATGAATTTTAATTTATCTATCTGACTTTGTGCATTTGATGGAATTGACGTCATGGATTAATCGACCCGATACTCTTTATATATTTTCCAAAATCTCCTATGAGATGAGCACGAATCAAGTGAGAGTCGACGAAAGCGGAGATGTCGCGTACCGGTAAAAGATGCATATTTAATAAAAGGGACTAGCTCATGCTGCTTTTCTGACGAACGGGAATAAAAGCTTACGATGGGTAATACAAGAAGATACAGCGCGGGCATGGATTTATTAAAAAAATACGATATATTGCAGTAGCAATGGTTAATATTACCTGGATTCACTGTGCGGCAAATATCGAGAAACATCAGCAAACAGCAGAAGAAAAGCAGCCTCCTCTGCATCTGCAATCATAAAAAAGACAAAGAATTTTATTTTCTCATTTCGATTATAAACTGTGTGTTCGGTTGTTAAGTTATTATTGTTGTTAGAATGGCTATCATTTTTTAATTTATTTTTCATTTCAAAATCTTGTGAAAGTATTAAAAAAAAAAAATAGGTACAAAAACTCGTACTAACATGAATAAAAAATTTCAAAATTAATAGGGGGGTCGATTCCACGGGTCCATTAGTTCGTCCTACCACGTGGAATAAAAATTTACGCGTCAAAAATAAATCATCTCCTTTCGTGCCTTTCACAGGATTTTCTTAATTCAAAAATAATAGAGCACCACGTGACCCCTCCCCCATAATCAGCCGAGCAACAATTTCCCATCGTTACTTTTTCCACACAATCGTACACTACTCTCGCCAATTTAACACCGGGGAAAGGCGCCCCTTCCTCGGCAATTTACCTTTCCCTCGGGCGTGAAAAGCCCCCATATTTATATTTCTCTCTAACGTACGACCTTCTCCTTCTCCTTCCTTAAAAAAAAGTGGAGCTACAGAAGGAAGCAGCTGTAGCTGTTGTCGCACCACCTGGTGAAAAAAAAAACAAAAAACAGAAAAGTCAATAAAGATTGTTTACCGTCCCTGTTTCCACACTCTCGCACGCCCGCCTACACGAACTTATGTATGCATATACAGACGAGCAGGATCCAGCAGGCAGGGGAGAAAATTGCTTTCGTTATTTTTCAGTCCCCGTTCGATGCATGAGAAAAAAAAAATCATCGCGACGGAATATATAAATATGCATACCCAACTGATCGAAGTCTTTAAACACAGCCATACGCGTATGTATGTATATGACCTGTTGGCGTGTACGCATACGTAGGTGTGCGCAGCTCAACTCCTCGTCGTTAATGCATGCAATGCAGTCGCTGATTGAGGCTTCGGAGCCGAGCTGCGTGGGCTTTATTTGCGGACAGGTCGATTTCGAAGCTCCACGGCCTCGCCCTCTCACCTACCCCCTTCTCTCTCGATTAGCGACCACTAGCACATCCTGTCCTCTCCTTCCAACACCACATCCTCTTTCCGCTGTGTACGCACCTTTTGTCCGGCGCTTCCTGCGATTCTTGCTCGGCGTTATATGCATACTGGTTGCTGGCGTGCGTGTGACCTTTGGCTCGCGTTCGTTAGTAACGGATTGAGTGCTTGATACCGATGTTTCCACTGAATGTTTTCCCGTTTTATTTTTTTGCATTACTTGTTTCATTACTCCTAGAAAAATGAAAAGTGTCACTGGCTTTTTAATACTTTTGTTAGGCTTCCTTGTTTCAAAACTGATCGATATTCGTGTACAGTCTCTGTTTCAAAAAATAAATTTTCGAAGCATAACTTTTTCTATACCAATACTGCATATATAATAAACGCACGCCAATCAAAAACAATAAAAAATGAAAAGAAAGTACCCATCTTGAGACAAATCAATTTGGGGATGTAAAAAACAAAAAAAAAAAAAATCTGCAAATACTATGTTCCTCGATTGACATGTACTTTGACAGGAGCAGTGTGCCCCCTTTGTATTTTCAGAAACGAAGATAATCCGGTTTGATTTGCATTATCCGTCATCTCGGCATCCTCATCCTCCACGCACTTTTTTTTATGAGCGAATGAGTCTGCGTACGTGTTTGCGCAGTTGCGGACGAGCGAGCAGGGTAAAATTGGAGCTCGCTCCGGCTTGCGATGTTTGCCAATCTTTGCTGCGAGCGCACATCACCTAATCTTGTTTGTCCTCGTGCTAGTTTGAAAGTGAATGAGAAATAAATCGAATCTGAAAAATTGCCGGTCGTACAATGCATGTGAATGTAAAGTGCTTTACTCTTTCTGTTTTACACATAAAAATTGTTTCTTTTTTTCCCCCACAGAAAAAAAACACTGTTTTTCACCAGCTCACCGAGATAAAACGAGCTTGAAATTTTTTCGGAATAAAAATTCGTACCTTTTCCAAATTATGCGCAATTTTTTGTCGGCAATGTTCCGAAAAATTCATAAGGACCATTTTCGTGCGCGATTTCATTCGTTTTTTCCTTTGTTTCCGAGTTGCCTCTCTGTCTTTTTATTACTCATGAAACTACGGGATTCTGGAAAATTTGTGCAACGTTGCTAAACAAACTGACGTATAAAACGAAAAATTGCACCCATGCCAAACTTTCACTGACATTTTACGCGTGGCATCCAAAATTTATGGACTGATTATAAATGTTTGTGGATAAAAATTGTGCTCTTTCTGTTTACCAGAAAAAAACTTCGACCAATCACAATCAATTTATTTACTACGGAAAGCTGTTTTTATTTCCATTCGTGAAGTTGTCATGAAAACTTTGAAAAACAAAACAATGACTACTTGCTTTTGACTACAAAATCAAATTACCAACAAACTATCAGCGCTCGCGTGGCACTCTCGAGTCACAGTAACGAGCTTGCAAGCTCGAATCTCTGAAATACGAGGTGTCTTTGCAAAAAGCGCGGTGTTGTCATTAACAGCCCATTCTCTCAAATTATCGTCATTAGAATCTCCTGACGCACAGTTACGAGGATTGAAAGTCACCTTTTCCTTTCCCCAGAAGGAACACGACAAGTCAATGCATTTTCTCGTTTGCCGTGACTTATGCCTTCTCTCCTGTCTGATTTTTTTTACTTTGGGACACACAAACGTAGCTTCACTCCATCAGCTATTCATTATTTTCGTTGAATCTCCTCTCATTCCCCTTTCCCACAGCTCCGTTCACGCTCCGATCAGACAATATTTCCGGTGCTTGCATCCTTTTGTTGTTCCATGCAGTCGAACTGGATTGAATGTCTAGATATATGCCTTTCCACTAGTACGCTATTGCTGGAACGCCCTGACCCCACAATGCGGTTTCCTTTCTCTCTTATAAATACTCTCATACCTATAGATACCATTCTGCATATTTCTTATCCCAATCACTAGATGATATGGCTGTCTCGTTTGTTTTTCCAATGGCTCTTTCTTCGGAAAATTTACTCGAATTTAGAGCTTCGTTTGTGAATGTACTCAGTGATTTATGGATTTTGATGGTACTGTTTTTGTTGCCATCCATTTTGGCAAAATCAGGAAAACCAATTTTTTCTTACAAAGCTCTAGACTGTGATTTATATGACTAAAGACAACGAGGAAAGGACAAAAAGAAGTTCGCCTCAACTAAAGGATACTTAGGAAAAGACAGTTTAGGGTAAGCGAACTTTTTTATCTCTCGTACAGAAGGTAATAACAGACGATATATTTATTGGGATTCCTTTTTACTGATTGTTTCAGTAATTACTATGCTATACATGATAATTTTTTGGTGCAGAAAGCGTATTTTTTATATGGTTTTTTATAGACCAATAATTGCTCGTTGTATCCCATTTTACAAAAATAACACGTAGTAGTAGATGTACAAGAGTATAGTAAAGATAAACTTTGTTGCATCACTAAAATAACTCGTCATATAAGGATGACTTGAAGCATCTTTTTGTCTTTTTTTTTAAGTATAAAGAGGTGGTCAGTTCTACACAAATCGGTTCAACACAACGTCCTTTTGTACACCTGTATGTGTGTAATATATACATAGATACATAACGTATAAATCCTTTCGTTAGGGGGTAGCGGACTTACTCTTCTCTTATAATAAGTTATTAGTAAAAGATGTTCATTACTCAGACATTTTTTAAACATCTTTTCAAAAAATAAGTAGTAACTGTCAGTTTGGGACAGACTTTTTTCTTCCAGGCTTACGTAATTAGAAACACATACTTAATATGGGACAAGTGTTTGTTCCATTTAGCGTAAGAATAAGTCTTTTATGATTCAACAAAGATATAAAAAAAATGTAGTAATCTATGGTTTGTATCAAACAGACTTTTTTCGGCTAATCAAAGTTTATAGGAACAGCCAATTCAGTAGGACATTTGTTAAAATTTTTTGCAAGAATAAGTAGTAACAGTCAATTTGAGTCAGGCGGTATTCTTCTTCACTGATGAAGTGAATATTACCGAACACTTAATATGAAGCAAGTCTGAAAAAATAATAAAAATAAGTGATTGGCAGTTCAGTAACGATAAATTAATACTTTATATCAAACAAAAGTAGTCACAGATAGTTTTGGTCAGACGGAATTTTTCTTCCCTAGACAAAGTAAGTAGAAACAGACGGTTCAGTATGATATTTAAAAAAATTATTTGCAATGATAAGTAGTAACAGTCAATTTGAGTCAGACAGTCCTCTTTTTTACTGATGAACTTAGTAGTACTAGACATTTTATATACGGCAAATTTGAAAAAATAATAAAAATAAGTGATTGGCAGTTCAGTAACGATAAATTAATACTTTATATCAAACAAAAGTAGTCACAGATAGTATTGGTCAGACGGAATTTTTCTTCCCTAGGCAAAGTAAGTAGAAACAGACGGTTCAGTATGACATTCGTTAGTTATTTGCAAGAATAAGTAGAAACAGTTAGTTTGAGTCAGACAGTCCTCTTCTTCACTGATGAAGTTAGTAGTACCAGAAATTTTATACAAGGCAAGTCTGAAAAAATAATAAAAATAAGTGACTGGCAGTTCAGTAAAGATAAAATTAATACTGTACATCAAGCAAAAGTAGTCACAGATAGTTTTGGTCAGACTGAATTTTTCTTCTCTAGGCACAATAAGTAGAAAAAGACGGTTCAGTATGGCATTCGTTAGTTATTTGCAAGAATAAGTAGAAACAGTTAGTTTGAGTCAGACAGTCCTCTTTTTCACTAATGAAGTTAGTAGTACCAGACATTTTACATAAGGCAAGTCTGAAAAAATAATAAAAATAAGTGATAAGGCAGTTCAGTAAAGATAAAATTAATACTGTACATCAAACAAAAGTAGTCAGATGGTTTTGGCAAAGAGGTTTCACTCTATAATGTGACTTGACAGAATACTTAGTGTTACGAAACTTTGACAAAGCCTTGAAAACTCGTTTAAGGAAATCTTTAAAAATTTGACCGATGTAATTTCTTGATTCACAGTGAACTTATCTCGATATTGTAAACTCCATGGAAGTATTTTGAAAATATTCAACAAGTACAAAAAAAAGCATGGAAAATCGTCCAGTTTTCTCTAGACCACGTCTCTCAGTACCAAACAGAAGCAGCCGCAAAGTCCCAGCCAATACCAACGCGCAAACAAGTCGGGCTTTTGCGGCGCACTGAAGCTGTTTACGTCTTTTCCCGTTTGAAATTGCTTTAGCGCCCTTCGGACATTTTCTTCGCTTTCTTTCTTCCTTCTCTTCCTCGAAGGCTCCAACACAAGCTACCAAACAATCTCGAGTACACTCTCTACCCATATATGCACACACTCATACACATTCACAACAAAGTCTAGAGAAAGCGTGCAGATATCGGTGCCCGTATCTGTACATGGGGTCCGAGAGCAAGGAAAGCGAGCTCCATCCGGAGAATCGAGCTTTCAGTGTAAGACACCCCGCACTCCGGAAACTGTCGCAAGCAGCGGCCAAGCCGATTGTCTCTGGATGAACAATTACCGACACGGAAACGCTGCAAACGTCTGTCCCCTCCCTCTTTTACCGAACGAGGAACTCAATTCTCTCTCTCTCCCTCTCTCTCTCTCTTCCTATCTGCCACTACCTAACTATAGCTTTGTGATCCCCTTGTCACCTCGAATCAAACGTTTTCCTCTGATTCTTCATAACACAATTTACACATGATATTACTACAAAAGGTAAGCGCACTCGTGGCAATAATCGCACATCCAGCAACAATGTACGAATATCTCCCTTATGGGGTCGCTGCGCCTCATTTCCATTTGCCCTCCACCCTGAACTCTTTTTCTTTTTATCCCCCACTGCTCATTGACCCGCTATCTCCCACTTCCTGGCTCCAGCGAGCCTTTCACCGTCATTGCGCCTCTCTACCATCAGCATCTGCTGTTGCTGCTGGCGCTCTTTCTCCCTACAAGCCCTATAAACGGTGAGGCTTCTATTTTGCCACGACTCGGGCTCGGTGAAACAAAAAAAAGTCTCCCGCCTCCCTTTTGCAATGAAAAGGCAACGAATGCAAATGCGCGCACATAGTGAATCGGAATGCAGAGTGAGAGAAAGCCGAGCAACGAGGATGACGAGGGGGGAGTGGGAAAAGCAAACGCTCCGCCGTTACGACAAAAATACGAGAGGGAGCTGGCAGCGAGAAAAAATCGAGGGGGCCACTTTGACCCTCCAGCTTTTCTATCGCTGTTACCTCTGTGTATATGCACTGCTGGCTCAATATGCGCGCCTACATGTATATTTGCGAGATGGCTGGCTGTACGCTTTGTTGTACCCTATATTTTTCGGTATATCATATTAGGTTGCAGGCAACAATCTTTCCCAATGCAGTCTCTTGTACTTTCTCAATGAAATTCTTTCTTTGGTATGTACGGAAAACTGAATGACGTGTGAAGTGTTAAAAATACATTTTTTTTTTCCATCTTAAAACTATAACAACAATTTAAAAAGCAATTTGTTTTTCAACTCACCATAACTTAGCTTCCAAATTAGATAAAAGTAAATTTTTTGGTGTAACCATTAGGTAACAAAAACTGTAACAAATATTTCATACAATTTCCAAATCAGAACTTGGAGAATCTTTGTACTAATTAATTAGTTGCCATTTAATTATTTCACGACAAAATGCACCACCAGAACTCACATGTCAACATCACTCGATCGCAAGGACCTGACTACCAAGTTGGTTATAAGGAATCCAGTCATTTTCATTAGTTGTCAACGATTCCATTCAAAAGTAGTTTGAATCTTATCAACTTTAAAAGTACATATGATCATATACACACTTATACATATATGGGGAGGACAACCATAAAAAAGCTCAGTCTCGTTTGATGCAGCATTTAGCCCCATTACTTTAATAATTAGCGTTTCCAAGCCATTAATTAGGAGAAACGACATTGTGGCGGCGACGGTCACCGGCTTTTTATCTCGCTGTCCTCGACGGCAGTGGGACATTTTCCACTTCGTGCAACCGCCTGTTCCACGAAAAGTAAACGTTGGAAAAAAAATCTGGGAGTTTTTTGACACCAGCATAAAAACAAAATAAAGAGGAAAGCTCTGCCAAAAATACCGAGGGACGCGCAAAGTGACACTGTGAGCTGAAGAATTTTCTCGAACGTCACAACGAACTGGACGTTGGCAGAAACATCAAGAAGTCTCCAGTGAGAAAATTGCACATTGAAGCGTTGAGATATCCGACCCAGATTACGAGATTTTTTTATCTCGAGTTTCTACTCCTCTCGTCGTCCTTTGCTTTCCTGTGCGGTCAGCTCGTCTGCGTTTCCTTACTTTGGCTCCCCCAGATTGAGTTAGTGCTTAAAAATTACATGATTTTTGCTTTGAGACTATAAGTTGGCAAGATTAGCCACGAAAGCCGTAAATATTAAATACTCGGTTTCCCAGTCGAGAAAGATAGCGAACGAAAATGATGTTCGAGGTAACGCGCTGACGAAACCAAGAGAGACAAAATTGGCATAAAATACAAGAATGACTCCAAGAATTGTGCAGGTGTACAGAACAAGCTTCTCGGAATGTACGAAAATTTTTGGAGAGTTACGGGCTTTTGTGTTTCTACTTTTACCGCTGAATTGGTAAATTTTTTTCCTCTACCCTCCCTTATCTCAAATTACTCGACGTAACGATGGAAAAGCTGCAGAGGTGGTGGCGCTCAATTGGAGTTATTCTCATCTGAATTCGAGCCGAGAAGTTTGGGACGCTGCGCAAGTTTCGTGCTTATTTCAGGCATCTCCCGAGAAACTTACCCTTCCCTTCGTATGATTTAATCGTATTTTCTATCAAGAGCAAACCAAAGGTAGTGCTATCTGTTATACACAACAGAGACTAAAAACGAGATATATCGTCGTCACCGCGAGAGACATTCGTGCAAATGATTCCGTGTCTGTACATCATAATTACTCCACCAGCTAACTCTGCAAGCAAACAGGTTCTACGAGTCAAGGTACAAGCGCAGCTACCGAATCATTACAACAAATTTCGTGCAATTATTTTCAGTCGCGCAGACTCGCTGAATAAGACGTAACATCAAATGATAAATTAATCAAGCGTCAGTCTACTCTCGAGTCGTCCATTAAAGAAACAATTTTGATAACTCGTAAAAAAGTAATGTTGAAATACCCAAAGCGCTCGTCAAAATAATACAAACGTGACATTCTAGCTGCAGCGCGTCTGTAAATTGGTTACGATAAAAGCTCTCTTGAGCGAAAAGTGAGATTACGTTTCGTTATGTGTAGCCCCTTATGTTACGCACATGTGACAGTCTTATGGGAAAAAAAGGATAACAAAATTTTAAGAGTCCAGGAGCTGAGAAACAGACAACACAAGTGGAAAACTTTAACGAGGATCCAGGATAGAGAAGGGGCGAAACTTTTCTTTCTTTCGCTTTGTACACTCAGTGCAAGAAGCAGATAGAGGAAGCTGTAGATTTTTAGGGGACCTATAAGGCTCGATTTTTCGCCCTAATGGAAGAGCAAAGCACGAGTTCTCGGATCCTTGAAAAACGCTCGAATCGCGTGACTATCGCTGTTGCGTAAATACCACGCTCGTTATTTCGAGATTTTTTTTTTTTCTTCCTCAAAGTCACGCTGACGGGTGATGGCTAGTAAGCTCGACGTCTCCGTTTTCGAAAAATAAGATGTTTCTTCACATCCCATGCTCACGAATTTCGACAGCAGTGCGCGTGATGGTGTAAAAATAACCGCCCCTCAGCACGCGCACACCAGTCCCTTTACTTTCACCACAAACTCGCAACCACGTCTCGATTTAAATTTCAATTTCTCCGCGCGTACGCAACATTTAAACTGCCACCCCCGTCCGTCCACATCCATCCGACAAAATCGCTCGGGGCCCCTCGTAATTACCATCCCTCACATTTTCACTTATCTCTGATATATTATACGGCCTGCGTGTGTGTCCGCGATCTCACGTAAACTACTTTTAAATTAAATACGATCTCACACTCGCTCATGTATGATGTGTATATACACGGCATTGCAAAATCCCGCGCGTGTCACGTCAACTCGAATGAGTCGCAAACTGATGTGTACCAAAGCCAGCCAAGCGAAGTACCTACTCCTTGCAATCTTACACTTCCTCGTCATGTAAGCGCGTACGTGTGGTGCTATGTGTATGCGTATACCCACAACACACTCGTACATCAATTTTATTTATAGGCGCGTATAAAAAGCGAGAAATCATCACCATTCCTCTGTCACCAGTTGACCAGGTCACTTCGCTGCAGTGGTTATCGCTTCATAAGAAGAACACTTAAACAGCCCTTATCAGGGCCTTGGCTCTCCACCCTATTGGTTCGGACCTCTTGAAGAGAACGCCGAAGCTGCATAGTCGTCCTCCTGCCACCGAGCCTCACCTGGGCGCGTCAACCACTACGGATGGCCTCCTTTCCAAACGGATCAAAGGATAGATAAGTCAAGAACCAGCCAGGTCCTACAGTCGGCTCAATTATGAGCAGGTCCACCGCCGCACCATGAAATCCATAACTGACGATCCTGATGCTCACATGGACGAGTGCAACTCGTTACGCTCCTCCATCGACTCCTCTGCATCCGACTCCCAACGTAAGCACTTCGTCACCTTAATAGCAGAGCTTCAGGCTACTATTACGAGCCTCAGAGAACAAGTGTAATCAAACGCCATCATCTCGGAACTACAAACAACCATCGCCGCCCAAAGCACAGCCATACAAAAACTCGCTGACACATCTACCGCGAATCCCTAGGCTACTTCCGAGGCAAAACGACCTCAAGAAACCGGCCTCTTCAACGGCTCCTCATCCGAGTCTCCACGCCCCTGCCTGCACCACGAGAACTGCCAAGGACGCCAAGCCGTCGTGTGCAAATTGTTCCTGTGACCACTGGTCCTCCTATCGAGGTTGCCCAAAAGCACCGGCCAAAATTAACAGGACTGCGCAACAGCCCTTACATATCAAAGCAGTCAACCAAACCAACGACATTCTCAACCAACCCAAACAAGGATTGAGCTACGCCCAAGCTACCAAGGGAGCAGGCAAACAGACGTCCCTCCTTGGCCCCGCTACAAATAACGCCCTACATGCAGTCATCCAGTCAGCTGTTTCTACATTCGTCGTCAATCTAACGGCAGCTATTCTTCAGATCTCGTGAAAAATTAAACACCACTGTACCTAACACTGATCGAACGAAACATTCGCACCAAATTTTCTGAACAGAATTAGCTCTTGACCGGCACACCCCTCAGTGCCATTAGCTAGTAAGAAAACTTCATCTTTTACCATCTGGGTTACACCCTGTTCGAGTCCCGCACCTATCTGCGTCAGCGCCAAACTAGTTCTACTCTATGAACTCCGATTTGGCCCCAACTCTCCGCAGCCCAATTTCACTTCTTCTAATCTTTTTCTCAGCTTCTCTTACTTCCTTCTCTCTTTAGGAGCGTATAGCCAACCCGGCTGGTCCTCCATGTGGTGGTAGGTTTTAGCCAGTAAGAATCTGGCACTACCTTTCCATATGGAAGGTGCCTATGTAAGATTTCCTACACCACATAAAAAAAAAAAAAAAAAAAAAAAAAAACAAAAAAAAANAAAAAAAAAAAAAAAAAAAAAAAAAAAAAAAAAAAAAAAAAAAAAAAGTGAGAAATAAAACCCATGTGTCCATTAAACGCACATAAGGTACACACCCCCCACGTATACGTACAACACAGTCTTGAGGTTCAGCGATCGATGCGAAAGGCGCACGAGCTTGCAGTTAATAATAAAGCGGGCAGCTGGCTAGGCCGTACATTCGTGCGCGTAAATAATATAAAGTCAAGAGAGACCCCTCGCGCTGGCGACGCCCGTAGCTTATCGATGTACAGGGTGGGGTCCATGAAGAGGGGCACGCCAGAGGATGGAACAGAGTGAAATTAAAGGTTGGATTTTTTTCTTTTCTTTGCTCTGCCACCGCCACCGATTTAATAATTCCCGGGCAGAGGAAGGTCAGTGGCCGCCGCTGTTGCAAACGCTTTGGGTGTTTTAACATTATTTTTTTACGAGTTGTCAAAGTTGTTTCTTTAATGGACGACTCGAGGGTAGACTGACGCTTGATTAATTTATTATTAAATTAGGCGAAAATTTAGGGGGAAAAGTTGGTAGATTTACAGATGTTCTTAAGCTGTCGGGGATGAAGTTGCACGCGCGGGAGATCAAGTGCGCGTGAAAGATGTAATGTTCGGTAGTCTCGGAAGTTTGGCGGAATTAACTTTAGGAATTAATTTAACCCTAAAATTTAGCGGCTGTCCTTGTGTATACCACGCGCCGAAAGTGTTGTTTGTAAAATTTTTTAAAACTCAAATTCTAGATGTTGCTCCAAAATAAAGCGCTCGACACTTGGTGCTATTTTGCTTTCCGTTCTTGGCTTTTGGAATAATTTAACGCGCACGTTCTTGCGATAAACGGCAGATCGTGCACGGTACGGCGTTTGGGTGTTTTTATGAGTCAAAGTTTAGTGCTGAGTACAATTGTGGGATACACCCAGAGATTGGCGATTTCATTAGGAATATTACTTTAGCGGACTTGATGAAATTTATGGTGTTGTCGTTTACCTTGTTATTTCCATTGGAACGTTTCCTACATTTATGGCTAGATTAATTCCAAACGATGATGTGTGTTACGATGAGATAATTTATTTTCAGTACCATACAGCGGTTGAAAATAATAATAATAATAAAGATAAAGATTACATTCTTGTAAGAAAAAAAAACATGTAAGCGAGTATTTCAATTCGCCCCCGTGAAGTACCTGCTGTTTTATTCATGATAAAAGTTTTATTGGTATCACCGGAAAACTTTGTTTTGCTCTCAGCCTCGAAGTTTGCGAATAGCTGCGGACCATCTCCGCGAATTACATTACTCACCCTCGCGTCACTTGAATTTTTAATTAGCCAGATTTTCCATCAACAGCGTAATGCACTATTCTTCGTTATGAGCATGAAGCGCAGAAATATACATTTCTCAAAAAAATTCCTTCAAACTTGCAAGGAGAAGAAAAAGCAGCTCATCAACTTTTCTCTACGATCTCTGCAGCCCTTGCGCCGTTTTCGTGCCATCTCATTTTTCCATGAGAGCGAGTGTTACGATATGCCCTGAATCAGGATTCAAGAGGTGCTCCGAGAAAACATTCTCGAGCTTCCGTGATGGCCGACGCGATAAATCGTTCGCGATGACTTTTCAAAAATAGTAGGCCGTAAAGACTTCAGTTCGCCATTCTGTGCAAAGCACAAGCTTTTTTCAAATTCAGCTGTTTTTTTTTCATCCCTTCCTTCGTCTTTGTTGTTATCCCTTATGTTGTAATAAAATTGACGAGGTTAAAGGAACGAGAAGTCTCGTGCGGTCGCGCAGTTAAAATGTACTGCAGTGCATGGTGGATTCGTAAGGTTTTTTTACATCACACAATTTTAAGTACGTCAGCACTGGTATTTCATATTTTAATTAAATTGCAGTGCTATGAGTAGCAAAAAATTATTATCACTATTGCTGTACAATAACAATGAAATTTTAAACAGACGTAAAAAGTATGCTATTCATTACACGTTTTCCCTGGAATTAAAAAAAATACTCACCCTGATTCATACCCACATGGAATTACGCAAAAATGTAGAAAAAAAAAAAAAAAAAACACTGCGTAATTTTTCAGGACAGCGTTTTACCTCCTATCCCTATCTGGTACCAGTTGAAGGGGTGATTTGTAAAAAGCCCTGTGGTGTGCAAAAAATCTGTAATGCGTAGACTCGAAAGGAATTTCAATTAGTGTTGAAATACATGTTAGAAAATGTTATACCAAAAGCTAGGATTAGTTTTTTCCGTCTCTCGAAAAATTGATACAAAGCTTAACCCACTTTTGATTCAATTCGGCCTTTATTGATTGAAAACCTTCTGTACCATCGGCTGTTTGGTACCATCAAAAGTGAAACTGATGTAAGCTCTATTGAACGAACTGACATGAAAAATACCTTTAATTACTTTACTTTAACCGAGCAACTCATCAGCATCTCCGTCATGTTCCCGCGCGCTCTCGTGAAATTCTAAAGCACCCGTGCAACTCGGGGCGTACGCGTGTCTGGATATATATTACAGAAAATAAAAATGTCCCTCTTACGCCCTGCCCCCCTTGGGTGGAGTAGAGGCACAGCGAGAGAGACAGAGAGAGGGGGGTGGGGAGAATGCCGAGCCCATAAAAACGCGAAAATCTTTCGTTTGAAAAACTGTAGCTGCGCTGGTGGTGGTAAAAAACCATTAAATAGCTGTAAAAATTTACGAGTTTATGGCGGCCCCCTGCCGTCTCAAAAAAGAGTAAAAAAAAAATGAAGAGAGCTGGGGAAGATGATGTACAATAAAAAAAGGGGGTAAGGCAGAAAATGTCGGGGACCAAAGAAAGCGACGGAAGGAAGGCCAGCGGGCGATAAACGAAAATTTGTGACCGCACAAGTGTAGCTTGGCTGCACATGCGTTTATGAAGAGACGATGGCCTGGAGAACACGAGAAGCAGCAGCTTCAGGAACGTGGCTTGCCTCAGGGTTGGATCCCTTCAACTTTGACGCGGTGGTGGCCTACCCCTTCCTCTCTCACTCTCTCTCACTCTCTCCCTTACCTATTTTCTTTCTCACGAACGCGTGTTTACGAGTACATACGCAGGTACCCACAAAACACAGCCCGAAAAGACTGGCTGTTCCGCACAATAGAGCTCAAGCGGTATAAACAATAGCCCCGCAGCGCTTCATCCACGAGCTATCGCGGCTCGCTATATTTTTCCTCCCCCACCCTACTTCTCTCGTGTCGCGAGCGTGCTCGAGCTTGCAAGCTCTCTCTCTCTCTCTCTCTTATTTATGCTCGCGTCGCACACTCGTCATCCTCTCCTCTTGTATTTGTCTACGTACACGAACGTGGCGTGCTCGGAGAATGGAACAGTGGTTATACTACATACCTGCGTGGCCCTTGAGCGATGGCTATACAAACGGATATACCAGCGAGCGAGGAAAAAGTTAATGGAAAGAGGGGCCAAGCTGCAGTTCGGTGTGTACGTGGCTTTAGTTTTTTTTTTTTTTTTTTTTTTTCAAACGCTTCGATGTGCCTTTGTGCCAGCCATTCTCTTTTAGGGCTCTGCATTGAGTTTTACTACTCTGGGGCGATGATTCTTCCTTTGTGGCGATGAGTGCACTTGCATTACAGTTTTGAGGGTTTTACTCGGTTTCAGAATTTCAATGCTGAAAATTGAAGCTCATCAAAAGTGAGAGCCCGACGTCCACGCGCGATCGTGTAAACGGTGTTTTGAAAACTCGCTCCAAACCACACTTTGGACCCGACCGGCAAATGACACTCATAAATTTGTCCCTCTCGTATTTTACAGCGTGAGCACAAGCTCCACACTGAAGAAAGTGTTTTTGCGGAAATTTACGAGGCCGGGAAAATTTTCATCAAAAAGTTTCGTTCGCTGCGGACAAGAGTCTTTTTTTTTCGGTGCTTAGGATGCTACTTTTGGGCCTAGAGTGTGTTTTACGGGTACTGCTTATGGTGTTAATTTGTAACAGTTTAGTCATATCTACCTGTTACTATTAAAAAACTTTTGGAATGCATGCAGATTGTGTACGTAGATCATTATTCAATGTCAAAGCACATACAACAGAAATATACAATTTCATACAAACATCAAAGTAAAATGACCAACTCAATAATATAGAAATAATAATTTCTCAGCTCAGAACTAAGTTTGTCTCAAATTTTTAAGAGCAATATATAACGACTTTTTTTATTTACTTGTTAACAGTTTTTATTATTTTCTTACATTTAATCCTATGATCCATAGAACTTCTTTAACGACTAGTCACGGATAAATACATTGATTGATTAAAAACCTTGTTATGTCTCATACAAGTGATTGGAAATTTAATGATTCCAATTAGTCTATCAAATAGGAACATACATGTTCTGAAGAGTCGTCCATTTTTTATTCATACGTATTTCTTGATTGGTCTTATTTTTTTTAAGCATGTGTCCGAGCATTCTAGCAAACACTACCCCGGCAATCTGCAATCAAACATATTTATGTTATCTTTTGATCAAACGAAAAGCTTGAAATTTATGAATAAATGAAAAATATCTGTTTACTTGTATCAACACAATCATCATTGCTCCCCTCAGCATGTTAATTGAAGTACTACTAATAACGAAAGCCAATTTTTTCTGACAACCTTGAGGATAAAAATGTATCGAGCGCTTGGAATTTTTGTAATACTCATACCAGCAGGATTTTGGAGTAACATAATTAGCATGTGACCTCCGAAATTGTATCCACCAGTCTCTTGGTCCGTCGTATCCACAGCACTCTAACTACGTGTGTTAAAAAAAAAAAAAAAAAAAATTCAAATGATTATTACATGAGGACCTCGAAATAAAACTATCAATTGAACAATATAAATGCCAAGTGGTACGTATAATGATAGGATTCTAAATTCTTAATGTGGTGTTGGCTGTAGTACTTCCTTACATTTTTCTGCAATGAATCCATAGCTTCTTCAGCTTCGGAGCTTTCATAGTATGTAAACATGGCATACGTGATGCTTTTCTCCAAAAAAGCAAAAATATCGACTTGAAAAACGTATACATTTAATATTGCCGCAATTTCGAGTAAAAGCACTACTACCATCAAAAACACAACCTATAAATAAAAACGAGGGATAAGTAAGCATTTCAATACTTTGATTTGTTTGACGAAAATTCAGTTTTGAAACTTTTGCAAAAAGTATACTTACAGTGAAAACCATATCAGAACTCCCCATAAATGTACCACAGTAGCCGAAAAATGTTATAGTAAGAATTGAGAAACCAATGATGGTAAGAAAAATAGTGGCCGAAAAATAGCTGGAGTCCAAGAAGTAAGAGAACTTGTCGTATAAATTATACATAACTTTAGTCATCGAAAGTATCAAATAACCAGTCAACTAAAAAAATGAACATCAATTAACTTTTACTTCAATTATTAATCAATAATTGATTCTTAGAATTTAGTCTTCAACTTTATTGACAGGACCGATAAATATGAGAATGTCCCTTGTTTCTATAGATTTCGATTTCTTGATCATGTACCATGTGAAATTTCTCCGTTATATTCAAATACTAATATACATACCTTGAAAATCTAAAAATTTTGGAGTTGACACGTGCCGACAAACACAAGATTATTTTCCACTCAATTATTATGGGATTCGAATTTTCAAACTTTATTTAATTTTTTTTTGGCCATTTTCAAGGAAAAAAAAAACCAATTCAATTTTTTTAAGGTACTCCTTCAAAGCTAAAAAAAGTTAAGTGATTTTAAAATCCAGAAAAAATATTGAAAGTAGTAAAAAAAATTAATCAATGTTAAAAAGTTTTAATCTCATGTTATTCAAAAGTCATCTTGTGTTTAGCAGCATGTGTTAACTATAAAATTTTTGGTTTTTTAGGGTACAGATTTTAGTCAAGGAATATATCAAAGATATTTCAAAGGGTGCTTAATCGAAAAATAAAAATCGGAAAGTAATAGACATCTGAATGTGTATGTATTTTTACGAATAGTAAAACATACATACCTATTATACTTAACTGAATTAAATTATTACAAACAATACCATTTTACAGTCCTAAAGCATTAACGTACCATTTGAAAAACCTTTTAACCGGTTTTTTACTTAAACTTTGAATAGAACTAATACGTTATGATAAACTAAAAATTACATCTTTATGAATTGTATGTATTGGAAATTGACGATAATCATTTTATTATTGAGAGTCACAGAGGAACTGAATCGAAGTAATTCTTTACCCTCGCAAGTACATTTATATTTATAAAGTATAAAAGAAATAAAATTTGAAATTATTGTTAACAGCAGGGTACTGCACACACTATTCAACAGTACAAATTTATTCACGACTGACGGCACACAAGTAAAGGTTTACCATAACGTATACATTCAAAATGCTGTTAACCTAATACATTTATATCACGCGAGTACTTATTACTCACCTTATCATATGTGAATAAATCCAAACTTTTTTCATATTATGAAATTATATAGTTTGATCGAAAATTATTGGTAACATATTATAAGAGCATAATAATATCCGAACGAAAAAGTCTTACGGTAACAGCAGCCATTTTTATTACATTCATAAATAAAGCCGTGACTTCCATGATTTTACACAAGTAGGCATATAAGTTTTCAAAAATCTCTCAAAGTTAAAGAAAGTTGACAGTCACTCGTTTTGATGTTAGATAAGATAACAGGTTTAGAAAGTCACAATGCACGTGTCAAATATCTCGAAAATGTGACAAATAGAAGTACACGTAACAAAGTGTGCATACATCAATACCAAGGACTTAAATATACTCTAATACTAACCATAAAAATAAAGTTGACGGCAAAAAGTAGGAACTGTATCCACTGCTTGCTAATGCCGGAGTGTGACCTAGGTGCACCCATCTTGCCTCTACGTTATTCGTGCAACTAATTTGATTGAAAAAATTAGTGAGAAAATAACTCTCACCCAGGCTCAAAGACGGTCATTAGTAAACTTCTGCGCAGTTAAGTCGTTTTCCTCCCCTCTCTCGACGTGATGTTATCATCGGTCATAATACTATCCAACGAAAACATCTTTCTTACTTTATTCTTAATATACGTATAAATACCAACAAAATAAAGCGTAAGCTGAAACACAGGTAAGGACAATTATAACAGTGGTTTGTATATATTTTATGCCACACACATAAATACATAATCATAGATACCACATCCGTATAGTGGAAGAATGATTGTGAGCATTTAAAAATTAGATAGATAGATCTCCAGTAACGAATCGTTATTTCTCTACATGGGAGTGTATGGAGAGTCGTTTAGAGAGTTCATCTTTTCAAAATGAACGTGTATGTGTTGCAGTGCCTGTCGCTCCTGCCACCTGCGCATCTCTCGTAGCGTCTTATGTTTTCTAATCGCGCGTCCGAGCATGCAAGCAAACAATACTCCAGCAATCTGCAAGAAATATATTATTCATCTTTTTGAACTACAAGCAAAACGATTACACAAAGAAATTTTATATTTACCTGGATTAATACAATCATTGTGGCTCCTTCGATTATAAAAATCGCATCGTCATTCACAACGTCGGACAATTTTTCGTAGCAGCCCTGTGAATAATGGATCTTGTTCTCGCACGTACTTTTGCAATGGGTGTATGCGCACTCAATCGGAAAATTGTGATTACTGGCCTTTTGGTTTATTTTTGACCAGTCACTCGGTCCATTGTATCCGCAACACTCCAACTAATGTATTTTTAAAACAAATATTGCTTATTACTCAGCTCTACAAGAATACAGTTGTTTCAGTTTCATTTGGCTGGTCTTCAACTCAGTAAGTGGAGCTTATTTAAATCATATTAAAAATTACTTTGGCTCAATTCTGAATTCTGACGAAAGATTTTGGTACAGAAATCCAAAAATATTTTTAAATGACTGGTCAGTTTAAAATAACAAAATTTTTTTTATTTTTCAGAGATTGTATTACTATTAACATTGTTATTGTTATTCAATCATTACATTGAAATGAACCATGATTTTAGTAGTAAAAATATTGTGTTACACGGATAATTATTAGATTTTAAGTAATAAGTACAATGTAGAATTGGCTAAGTGTTTGCATACCAATATTTGTATAGAACGGATGGCATCTTTTGCTTCAAAACTCTTGTGATAATGGTGCATGGTGTGATTGAATTTTCTCTTCAGGGCACTAAAAATGTTGTCTCGTAGAACGTAAGCAGCCAGTGATGCCGAAAATTCGAGTATCAGCACCATCGATAATAAAAAGGCAAACTGTAAATAAAAGCGAGAAACATGTTTTAAAATTTGTGCTCAAGTCAGATAGGCTTAACAAGGTTTACTTTTTTTTCGATAAAACTACTTACGGATAATACCAAACAAGGGTTCTCTTTGAGTGCACCCCAGTATCCAAATAAGGCTATGATTAATACTGAAATACCTAAGATGGTGAGTAGGATAGCCGGTGAAAAATATCTAGAGTCCAAGAAGTAAGAGAACTTTTCGTATGTATCAAATAAGGCTCCACTTATTAAAATAATTAAGAATCCAGTTATCTGAAATAAAATTTGAATAAGTGAAAGGTAACTTTCCATAAGTCATTTTAATTAAAATTATTTCTGTGAGTATTCACTCGAACAAAAAGCTCAACTAACTTGAACATGTATAATTTACGACTTGAGTTTTAAAAATAGATTTTTATTTGCCTACTTTGCGATTTACTGTTTCAAAAATGTACCTATTTATCGTTGACTCTCATTGACATTTTGATTCGTAACACGCTTATTTGCTTGTAGGAAAAAAAAAGGAATAATATAGAGACTGAAGACTAGATTAGAGTGTGATTCACAGTGTTATTTCAGAGTGTCTAACTTGAAAAAAATAGTAGCTAATCGGTGTTCTGTTAAGAGGTTATACGTGATTAGTAGATAACAGAAATATTAATTTTTTTAACAATGAACTTCCGTTAATTATTTTTAAAACAACACCACACACTGGTATATGCTTAACACTTATGATGAAAAAATTGTACGTAAGCAATTTTTAGGTACACTAAATATAGTTTAATATATTGAGACTATCAACCATGATTTAGGAATAACAAATTGTTATGCTTGAGCAACATGTCTTCGTTTATCTTTTACTTTGACTTAAAAAGTCTTCCTGATAAACACTAAGAGTTTTATACCCCTTAGTACATAAAATATCATAAAACTAACATATAGCATACTTTATTATACTGAGAATGGTAAAGAATTGATTTATATAATGCAATTTTGAAATAGTTTCTCCTAGAACTTATTTTGTTATAAAATTCCACCTTACCCAAATAACTACAATATATGCTTAGTATCTAAGCAGCAAGCCTAGTGAAATTCTTGAATACCAACCACAAAAATAGAGTTGATAAAACAGAGCAGTAACTTGATCCACCGCATGTTGGTACTAAAGTATGAGGTTTCTGCTTCTTTTGTATTTTTTTAACTGTTCTATACAAAGCTTTTATTGAAAAAAAAAAAAAAAAAAAAAAAAAAATACTTTCCGAAAAAGAGTAAGCAACATCAAATCAATAAGCCAAAATCAATGTGAGAATTTATTGAGTATTATAATTAAGAATAAAATCGATACTGTGACTCTCGGTTGAGGTTACTCGTCAATCTAATACTGTGTACGTTGCTCACTCTCCCCTCTTCATACTCCCACTCCTTATGAAAGAATGGTGATTGCAATAACGACGATGAAGATATGCTACTTATCACTTTCTTTCTTCAAAAATCGAGGCAAGTATGAGTAGTTCTACAAAATCTTTAGTTCCATGGTATTTAAATACATAAGTATTTTGTGCATTGTTAGGATTTATTTTTAGACGCATAAACAGGATTTTATTTGTGTTCCATAAATTACAATGATTTTAAAAAGTTTGTAATATTCTTTAATGAACAAATAAAAAGACTAAATTCGTAGCTTAGAAAAATAGTAAAATAATCGCACCTAAAATAAATTTTATTTTTTAATAAAAACTATAACCCATAAGTTTTTTACATAGTGCAGTTAAGTCNNNTATATATATATACTTTAAAAAATTGTTTCAAACGTTACTAGCGTTAGTTATTGATTCATATTATTGAAATGTACATGAATGCCCTCTAGAGTCAATTGCTTTTGCCACATCGACATCTTCTGATTCGTCTTCTGTTTGATAATCTTATGCCCTAGCAGGCAAGCAAATATTATTCCAGCCATCTGCAACAAAAGTATAATCATTACATCTCTATTATTTCTTAATATTGCGGTTAAACAGGGAACTCATTATTGAAGAAATATATTTTAAGCTTAGGAGGGGTAAAAGGTGTCATTTTTTTTACTAAAAAAAATAAACATTTTATTCTTTTAAGGTGAAAACAAATGGTTTGTTTCATTAGTACATTGCTGAATATTATTCTTGTATTATTCTAAGACCATTATATGTCCATATGTAGTCATATGTTATAGTGAAGTGAAGTTTTTACACATTCAAATTTCATACTTGTACTCTGACTAAAAACTATAATCTTGTAATATTACATTTTATGTTTGTAACTCTTTTGCTTTTTTCTTTAAAATCCTGTCTCTGTATAGTATAACTTTTTTTTTATTTCTTCGTACCGAACCCTGCATTTTTGTGTTTAAATTCTCCAAAAATCGATGAAAACAGAGAGATATACAGATCAAAATAGATAAAAATGTTAAAATAGAGTTATCGATACAAAACTAGAATTTATGATTGAGATGCAAATACGAATACTCACTTTTAGTACATGTGTATTGTATAATGTACGTAGGTATTTGCATAATTACCTGCAGAAGACCGATGATACCAGTCCCAACAATAAGATGAAAAGCACTGTCATTCAGAAGGCTAACTAATTTTTGGTAGCAGCCCGTTTGATAAGTACTCCTGAAGCATTCTTCATTTTCGTTTTGCTGACAAGAGTTTGGAACATAATGAACTACTCTTTCACTTTTTAAGCAAACATATGAATACGGGACTACAGCTCTCCAGTCACTTGGTCCGTAGGATCCGCAGCATTGTAACTATATATTTTGTAAGATTAGACACAAGATATGATACCATATGATGAGTGTAAAAAATGCGTTACAGTTAACCACTTAGTGATTGCACTCTTACAAAATTAATCTTACAAAAGTGGAAAGCATTGCTAGAATGACGTAGTGATGATTTAAGAGTAGGCTAAATATTTAGGATCATTTATAGTGATGATGTTAACCGCAGCTCGCCTTAAACATATTGCAACCTAGACAAATCGTAGCTGTCACTCTTTACAATCTCTCTCGTCCGTAACTACAAACAATCCCTTAAATGTTTTCATTCCTATTTATACGTGTTGTTATTACTTTCTTTTTAGCGCGTAATGTTAAAGTACTTCATGGTTTTAAAATAGATTATAGAGTAAAAATTTATAATTAATTATGTTTTAAGTGATGATGTAATATTTACTTACATTATATTGTAAGTTATTTATAGTACCCTTTGCCGATTCATTTGTGTCGTATTGGTATATTGCGTCCATAATCTTTTTTTTTAGAAGTTCAGCTATATTGCCTCTGTGCATATAAGCAGTCACTAATACTGCAAATTCAAGTATGAGCACGATGGATAGTAAACATGCAAACTAATTATAAAAGAGAGACAAATGTTTAGATTCTTGGCTTACAGTTTGATACTTTGGACATAGTATCCAACATTTTTGATTAAGAACTTACGGTTAAAACCATACAGCTGCTTTCTTTGAGTGCACCATGGCAGCCAAAAACACTTACAAGAAAAATTAGAAATACTATAATAATTAGTAGAATAGAGGGCGCAAGATAATTATAATCCATGAAATAAGAGTAATCGGCCAATTTTTCGTACACATCTTCTCTAATCAAAAGTATTATTACACCAGTCAGCTGAAAATATAAAAAATTAACAATGAATTTTCCGATTATCGTTATTAGTTTTATCAGTTATATGTTCAATTATTTATTTAAAGATGTTTGTAGTATGCTTTAATATTTATTCCTTTCTCACGAAAAGATTCCTTATATTACGATGAAAGTATGAAATTCAAAAAGCGCGCGTAACACTACAAGAAGATGGCAACCACTGAACAGTTTTTTTCGAGTTACATAATTGTATAAACTGTGACTTCAACATGATTTTACAGTAGACTGACATTCAACTGAAATAGTAATTAATAGCTCGACGATGACTCAGTTTTTGTTTTAATTTTATTAAAGCCAACTATATGAAACGAGCTAAAAATATTTTTATACATCAAAAACATACAGTAATTATTTTGAAATTTATTTTTCCAGCTGCTACACTTGTTAATAAAATCATACAAACGTTACATGTATTTTGAACTTGTAAAAAAAGTGAAAAGAGCTCGTGAAAAATTTCACATGCATATGCTTATTACAAATTTAGTAAACTTGATTATTCATAATTCAAACAGATTTTTTACATGTACTTCACTTTCTAATCCAAATAGCTTTGTATTGACAAACATTTTTAACAACCATATAATTAATTGCCAATGGTTTTTTTGGGTATGAAAGAATCATACGTATCGACTAAGTTTTTTAGAATACAATCGCCTCAAGCGAATCAAATAAATAAAAAAATGATGTTTGTAGTAAGATAATTGAATACCGACCACAAAAAAGCAGTTGATACCACACAAAATGAATTTAATCCACCACATGTTGATACCGGAGTTCGGGGTTGGTGTATCCATATAATCTTCTGTTATGTAAACCACGTAAAAACTGAAAGAAATATAACAAATCAAAAAGTTGAATAAATCTCTGTAAATGTTAGAGAGTAAAAAAATGGTTGGAAGACAAAAAGTTTTAACTTGCGTGCAAAGAAGCTCGGTGATAGACTGATGCCAATCATGTCGACTATGTTTTTCTCTCTCCTTTTTCTCGTTAAAAAGTATACATGATAAAAATGATAATGTTAGTAGTAACGATAGTATGCCAGTTAATGACTTTTTTTTAAAAAGTCCACCTGTATTTCAAAACACATATTGTGCAGCTCGAAACAATACAGTATGCTTGAAATGCAAGTAATAATGTATGATTTTAAATGATACCTGATACCTCGATGTGCGTGAAACAAAATTTATTGGTATTCAAAAGTTTTTAAAAGTCCTTTTGTAAATTCTGGGAAAAACCTTTCACACAGCATCCAACATACATGATTTTCCTCAATAAATATCAGTATAGAAAATGGTATAAGCGCCCCCCGCATACATGACATTAAGTTTTTAATAATACCTCAGAAACGTATTTCAAAAACTGCTTTTTCTAAGACTTTTCTAGTTACTTCTAAAACGAATAATAAACGTAACAACTTTAATTACATTGTATAGATTTTTGTATAACTTTTTTTTATAAAATTTGTAGTACACACAAATACTGAAAAATTAAAAATTTCTTTTTGTTAATTTTTATTTATAATGATTAACGCATACAAAAGTACATACTTTTGTTTGATTTTTTTTTTAATTTCACAAGTTTTAAACGAATTTTTAATGTTTTTATCATTTTAAACATTGCTAAAGATTTGTGTACTATAGCTAAATATGATTACTGTTACAAACTACATTAACCATCATTATTTAAACATCTTCATCCTTGCAAATATGAACATATGGTCCATTTTTTCAATTAAAGTTTACAATTAAGCAAAAACATTTGCAATTCTAGATTAACAATGTTGATTTACGTTTATTTTTAATATTTAATTTAAGCTACATCTGGAAAATACAAGTAAATATCGAATAATATATTGAAAATCATCATTTATTAAGAGAAAATGATTAGTTTTAGGAAACCACCAACATAGAACTAGTCACAAAATGACCAACGGTCTAAATATGTCTTTAGCTATGTACTAAATGGATTAATTTAGATATAACTTTATAAAGACGACTATTCACTTTTAATAACTGTTACTTAAATTTTATATGTAGCGTTAATTAAATAAAATAACAACGTTTTATATATGAACAGCGTGAAAAGTAGTTGTTGGGTTGGTCTTGTCAAAAGGTACATATATGTTCTGCCGGGTCGTTCGCTTTTGACACATGCGCATGTTTCTATCCATCTTGTGTTTGTGAATCATGCGTTCTAGAGTGCAAGCAAGCATTATGCTCACAACCTTCAAAAAAATAAATATTAATTATTCTCACATATTTTAAATCCTAAAATGAAGTGACTAGTTTGGAAATGAGTAAATTAGTAAAAAGTTAGTATATTTACCTGTACAAAAATAATTATCGTGACTCCAGTGATAAGGGAGACTGTATTGTCATTAACAATATCAGCCAATGTTTGATGGCAGCCTTGGGTAAAAAGTTGGGCTTGGCACTTGGAATTTTCACATTCAAAGCATGAGGATGGATAAACTTCTATGAGTATCACTGATTTATAAGCAACTATTTTCATCAGCTGATCTGGCCCATCGTATCCACAGCACTTTAACTTTAGTTAAGAAAAATAATAAAAAATAAATTAAAATCGTCATTTAATAAATTAAAGTGAAATATTAATTGATCTAGAAGCTTTTTAGTACAAGCTTTATGATAAAATTCTAGTATAATTGCATACATTTTGTTGTAAGTTATCAATTGTATTTTGGGCAGCAGGATTTTTGTAGTATTGTTTCATGGTGTCCTCCATTTTTTTGCTTAAATAATAATTTACGTCGTCCTGGAGAGTATAGGCAGTTACTAATGTTATAAATTCAAGTATAAAAACTGTTGATAGAATAATTGAAAACTGCAAATAAAATACAGATCTACTTAAAAATTAAGATTTACTTTTTCATCACAGATTTAAATATTTTCAGTTACGTAAACTTACCGTCATAATTATACTAGTACTCTCTCTGTATGTACCGTAGAAACCAAAAAAGGATATGATAAATACGAAAATGGCTACAATGATGAATACGATAGCCGGTGAAGAGTACTTAAAGTCCAAGAAATAAGGAAATTCGTGGTACATCTTATGTATCTTTTCAGTCATGAAAATTATCAATGCACCAGTCAACTGTAAATTATTTAAATTAGTTATAAGGAATTTGGGCTGTATGCAACGGATCGAAAATGAAATGTAAAAACAATATGTTTTCTTTGCCCAACAATGAAAAAAAATTGTATTTCTAAAATACTATATTTGTGTTAATATAACATTTTAATCGTAAGTTTCTAATTAATACTTATCCAGTCAGACTCATTTTTATTTTCAAATTCTATTTTTTTCAAAGCTAAGTTATTTTTAATTTTTTTTTTACTTAAAAAATGATAGTTATAAGGTTATCATATAATGAAAATGCTCACCAAAAAAATTTTTGGCAAATGAGCTATATCCACTACACAATTTATTAATTATTTACCATAGTTTTCTTTATTAATTTTAATAGATTGTATTTTAAATGATAAAAAAACTTTATGATTGCTTGTTACATATAGGATTTTTCCTTCAGATTATTAAACGAGTTACAAATAAAAATTATGAAACAACCAATCTTAGTCTTTGTATTTTTATTAAATTGTATTTTTTCCACACAATCATCATAAACTATGCAAATAATTTCTTTTGCAGCACTAACCAATTTTATTGCATAGTTCTCGAATTCATTATATATTTTGTTTAATGATTCTTGGAAGCTCAAATTTTCTCAAGTTACCACTTTTCTGACTACAGTATTTATCAAATCCTGATAAACATGATCGATAACTGATTATGTTGAGAAACATTCCTGAACTTTCTGAATGTATTGGTTAGTACTTCAAAACTAGGGATTTCAAAAACCTCTCTCAGCTTTTGGAGTACTTGTTTTGGTAGAACACTATTGTTGTTTTTGCTACTGGAGAATTTCTTTGATTGTTTAAAAGGTTTAGTGATACAGTTTTTTTTATAATCCAAAATTTTGGTTAAAATTTTAAACCAATGCTTTCAATATACTTACTCAAGTTTTGTTTAAAATAAAAAGTTATATACTTAAATTTGATTTTTAAATCATTTATATTTTTTTTCACTATTTAGGCACAGTTCAACCAATCATTTACAATTATTAATATAATTTATAAAAAACAATTATATGGTTAACAATTTTTCAATAATATTCACTTTACAATATTTGAAACGTTTTGTAGTTATTGTATGTGAGCCTTTGATTTTTTTCTATTATAAGCTCTTTTTTTATACAATTCTAAATCCAGTGCTATGTATTGCTTTAGTTGACAATTCTATCAATTAATTGTGTTATTCATTCACATCTGATCCAAAGACTAACTCATGCCACATACCATAACTAAAAAAAATGTAAATTACTTTTCCACCTTACTCCATACTAGTTATTAGAGTTTTAGAAAAATCTAATTACTAAAAGTAGTTAACAAAAATTAACTGTAATAAATGTATGTACATTCAAATCAAACACATTTAAACACTGAAATACCAACCACAAAAACAAAGTTGATTGCGTACAGCAGAAATTTGATCCACTTCATGCTCATTCTAGAAAACTTGACATATCCTTTCATCATACCTTGGATTTTTCGTTGCCTCTTTTGTGAAAACTAATATATTTTTTTTAAATAGCTGAAAACACAAGAAACCACAGTAAACTTACAAGTTGAACATTGGTATGCAGTAGAAACTACTCGTTGACAAACTACTGCTCTGCTACGTACATTTTTTACTCCCCCTCTTTTCCCTGACGACGATAACAGTACAGTTATCTTAATGAGCGCAACTTAGTTGTACCATTTCTATTCGTACTCAGCTCGTAATACTCATTCCTGTGTATGTGCACATACACACTCATGCGCGTACAAACGAACCGTAATTTCCAATCATTGCGATGTATTTTTCTCGCTTTTCGAGCGGACGAATATCAGCAGAAGCAGCAGCGCATGTAAAAAAAAGTGGAGGCTTTCGAAATGAGCGAAAAAGGGGAGTAAAAGGAGCTGCACATCGTTGACACTACGTTTTCCTTTTTTCCAACGCAACTGAGTTTTTTCACGCGCTCGGCCAATCAATCAGCCCTTGCGACTTTTTGTCCATCCACGTGTTTATACACGCAGATATTTTTTCCGCATGAGGTGGTCAGCCACGTCGGGGTACGTGGGGAAAATAGGTAGTCTAGCGCATGGAGATTTTCAGAGGGGGAAGGCCTCCACGTGTATACATACGCGCTTGGGAGTTAATCCCGTTTATAAAGCGCAAAACGGCGAATTCAGCCGAACCAGACTGCTACTACTTGTGCCGGCAAATATTTGCCGAGCCAGCTCTTTTGTTCCGTTTGACTTGCACCTCCTCCTGCTCCCTCCCTTCATCTATTTTGGCTTCTTTTTCCCCCAAAGCCCGCACGCCGTTAGCGCTTCCCCACGTTGAACTTACGCACGCGTTCCTTATCGAATTTCGAGCCTTTAAACAGGGCTACTTTTCCCCTCCACCCTACTGTAGGGAAAGTTTTGCTCCACTAATTTCTTTTATTATCTTCGCTTGCCCGCTGAATTGATGCTTCTTTGCTCTTAGATGTTTAATTTTGGTAGTTTTTCTTTTTGTAGAATTCAAGGGGATGTTTGTTCAGTGGTTTTTTTTTTTTTTTTCATACATTAAATCATGTCATGTCAAAAGTACATCAAGTCTAAATAAATTACTCGAGTATGGTAACAATATGAAAGGCCAGCTAAGTATGTTGTAGATCATACTATTATCGAAATGCAACATAGCTACCTGACAAAGAAATATTTGGTGGTTTTGTTGCTTTGGCGTAAAAAATGAACTTTTCAGATGTACAGTTTTTTGTTTAATGACAAGTATTTGAAAAAAAAAAAAAACGTAATTGTTCGATCCATTAAGTAAATGAAACCTTGAATAGTCACCTATTCCATTTTGCGACGACTGTCTGACCAAACTCGGTACTTTCTACTTACAGATTATTTTACACATACGAAAAGAGCTGTTTTAATATTTTAAGGGAAAATTTTTTTTCATATGATTGTTTTCTATCTTTACAATACACTTCTGTCATCATTCTGAAGCAAAACCAAAAAATTAATAGCCGCAAATCTTCTTTCAACTATTAATTTTATTTTAACGGGAAAATCCACCAGACAGTCCTTAATGGCGTTCCCTAACGTGACTATTTCTCAAGTGAGAAAAATAGGTTCTTAGATAATACTTCTTTCTTAATGATTTCAAGATACCGCTTTTTTTCCACTACCAACTTAAGGTAGACTACTTGCTTCCAAATTCGAGATAATGCCTCCATCCTTCGAGCTGTTAATACTATCTGAAGTAATGGAAGAAGTTTTTTTTAATGTCATGTAAACGCTACAACTTTTTATTTGTCGCATTAATCTCTGTTTGTTGGTAATTCTTGATCGACGAGTTTCATATTTACTTAAATCCTTTCTTGCACAGGAAGAGCTTTTCACTGGAGTAAGAAAAAAAAATATTGAAATTTGAAAGTAACTCATACATGCTCTATGCACATAATTCAGTTAAAATATACTGTGCATAAGCCAACAAAAAAGCAACATTGACTGCAGCTGAATTCACACAATACTCCAAGCCAGTAAAGAAAAGGTTCGAAAGCTCAACAAAAGTAACATCGTTAGCACTTCAATGGAAGTGCACTGAAACAAAGATCATATAAACGTACCTTTCCACGCGTACACGGTCCATTATCTTTAAATCATCGTGAGTCATTTGTTCAGAGAGAAAAAGAGCGCGTAAAAGCAGCAGTGCCACTTTCTTTTTGCCCGAGCTACGCAAGAAAGAGAGACAAAGGAGGGAATATTCGTTAAATGTGCCATAATAAGCCTGGAGGAATATTTCTCGCGCGCATAAGCAGGCGCCAAGCATTTGCATCCCCCCATCCTCGTCTATGGAGCCCCGAGAGGGTAATGGGCCATCTTGCTCTTCTTTTCCCCCGGCGAGATTGTTTCTTTCTCTCCAATTGGCTCGTTCAGGCCGACGCTACCTTCGGCTATTACGCTGCGCTGCCGCTTCGAGGAGAAAAAGTAACCATCCAAGAGAGTACCACGAGAGCGTCGGCTTTTTGACTTTAGCTGTTGCTGCTACTGCTTCGTTTGTATGTAACTCCGAGAGGAAAAAAAAAACTGCTCCAGTGTGCGGCAACGTTATGTAGAGACACGTAAATAACGAATCGCTATTTTCTTTCGCGTACAGTCGTAGTTGGAAGAATAAAAGTTGTGTGTTTTTTCAGTTGGTTTTTCTTTCTGCTGGTAAGTTTATTATTTTTCGTTTTGTTCTATTCTGTTGTTTTTTCGAGCCCTCGTCCCAGGAAGGCTTTTTGGTTTCGTTCAATTTGACAGTGAAAATACTTTTCTCGTTTGTTTTTTCGCACTCGAGTTTTCGTAAGTTTTATTATTATTTTTTTTTTTTTCCAGTGCACGCAGACACGAGCTTTTGAGACAAAAGATGTATCAGTGTCACGACCACCAAAACGTGTGCCAACGGGATGTAGCGTTTAAAACAAAAAACATTTGTTTCCATGTAAGGTATTTTTTTCCATTAAGAAACCGACTCTTCTTATTCAGAGCATGAAGTCGTATTTAGAGTAGATTTGGTCTGCCATGAACTAATCGAATTGAAAATTTTTGCAGATGCTAGTCCCTAAAAAATAGTGTTATCCTTTTTTGCACTATGGACATGAAAATAACTGGAAAAACGAAGAAACCATGCCATTATACACTTTTCGCAAACAGTCATACATGTGACTAATGATGAAATTACAAGTAATAAATACACTTTCGTGGTTACTTCGTGTAGATGTGAAGAAATTATTTCTTGACGATTGAAAACTTTAAAACCATTATAATCCCCAAGAGTCAGTCAAACACCATCCACGGGAGGAAAGATTTCATAAAATTTAAATTCCATCGCTGCGAAATAAATTTCCAAAGCCAAGAGCGAAGTAAAAGGAACAGAAACTATACCACTAGTAGGCGTATAATATATACGCGCACACCAGGACAGTATATCAACACGGGATCATTATACGAGAATATCGGGGCGACTGTAAGACGACAATTCATTTTAATACGAAAGTTTAAGCCGTCCTGGGCAATAAGACCGGTTGGACTTTGAAAGCTCTAAGCTCGACAACGGCTTATAATGCCCTCCCTCTTCCCGTCAAGCGTGCACGAAAGCTGCAGCGATGGATAAGAAGAAGGAGCAGAAGAGGCAAGAAAAGGGGGGACACGAGGGTGTCAGAGAACGGACGCCGAGAAATATAGGGTAAACAGAGATTAACTCGTTAAAGCTTATTAATGTCACCCAGTGAGATGGCGACGTTACTCTGACGTTTCAAAGGAAGAAAGGACTGTTATTGCGTGCGAGCCGATGGGGAGTCCATCGCCCCAGTGTTTCTCACACCTACCAGTTATCAGCTGTTTTTTATTATCATTTTTTTTATGCCACGCTAATTAACACGTCGTATTTTTTTTTTTTTTTTTTTGTGAGAGAACGAAGACAAATTTTTGAACGAGCGATAAAAGTAGAGCATTGGGTATTATTTAGATAGAAAAAAAAATCTGATTCGAAACAGATAGGTCAATGATAAATAAGAAAAAACAGTTGTGCACATCGCGTAACATACTGCAGAAAAAAAGAAAATCAGAACACCAGTCAAGAGAGGATAAAATAAGCAAAGGGAGCAAGAAGCGAGGGAAGAATAAAAAAAAAAAGAAGAAGTAGAGTTGCTTGAAGAAAAAAGACACAAGAAAAGAAGAAAGACCCGAATGGCAAGGGTCTCTTCTCTGGCTCTTGTCTTTAGCGCCTCTCTTTGCAGAAAAGCAGCGAGCAGAAAGCAAGGGTGCCATAGTTTTTCGAGCTGTTTTTCCAGCCCTTTGGGAGCAGATAAATCATTTTTCAGCCACGCAACTTTGTTTTCAGCCTCACAAAAAGTTCCTTGGCTCGACCAAATGCACAGCACAAAAGACTCGGCTGCGTGTGCTTTGTGGAAATCTGCTTTTACACGGGTCGTGTTATCTCGATCTGTTATGAAGAGGATTCGAGTTGTAAGCTCGAGGTTAGAAGTCACAGTTCCTCGTTTGCATTTTAAAGACTCGGATTTCGGGTGGTTATTTTTTTTATGTATAAATTTTTTTTTTTATGCATCAAGATAGGGATTTCAGTTCATGAGTCTTGAAAGCACCTTGGGTACAGTAAAAACATTCGGGCATTACTTTCACGAAACTTTTTTTTGTTCTAGTATTACGAGGGTGGTAATCAATGAGAACGATAATTTTTTGAGGTTATTGTGGACGTAAGAAGTCGACGTTAACAAAGATCACGATGGTTTTGGTTGAGTATGATTGGATCGATTGCTATCGAATTATCTCATTACCTCAGAAATCCAATTTGTATTCAATCCTGCGTAAAAAAAAAAAATCGAATAAGCGTCAATGTACTCGACTGCGTATTTATCTAATTTCGTGCTACCCATAGGGGATACATTGAGTTTTTAATAAATTTTTGGCACCCTCCGTACGGGCACTCCGGTTGGCAAAACATGCGACCTCAAGCGGCCGCAATAATCGATGGACACCAGCAACCCTGTATACCCGTATCGCACAATAAGCTCGTTTGTTTTGCAACGTGTTACAAGGTGGTGTGGGTTAGAGCGTATAGTACCACTTCGTGCACCCGGAAAATCATTTACTATGGCAATTAATGCCACAAGAGCCCCGGTGAAGCTCGGGGAGTCCGTGCAACAATTAAAATTATTGTCCAGTGTACATGCGTGCATTATGCAGAGAATAATACGGACTGAGCTGGGAAATAGCGATTTTTCAAATACTAGGATCGCGACTGCTGTTACATGAGATTTTTGCGGAAATTTCGACTCGAGCGTCACATTTTTCTGAATTTATTCATCACGGAGATTAATGCTACTTTAATACTGATGCGTGCGAATATTCGTGTTTTTACGTATTTATAATTTACAGGAATTTCGGCCTGTTTTATGTATGAAGTACTTGAATACTGGTGGTAAATTACCCGTGTATTCCTTTTGTAATAATAAATGTCACAAAAAATTACGTATTTAGTAATGAGCAGATATCCAAAAAAAAGCGACATCCTACAAAGTCTCTGAATGTCACGTTAGGAAAAAAAAAAAAAAAAAAAAAATTCGAGCTTAAAAAAATGCGAGGTGGTGTAGCACCCAAATGGAGCGTGATTAAAAAAGTTTGCGAAAGACTCGGCGCCAGAGGAGACAACTACAAGGGCAGCGCAGTAATTGATGCCCTCGCGTGCTAAGAAAAGCACACAAGAGCTTTCTTTTCCCATCCCCGTACACATACATATACACCCGAGAAGCGTCATTGCTCGTAAAGTGACTGCGTGTAACATCCTCGGCCCGTTTATCGCGGGATTTCAAAAGACCGCGTCCTAAAGCGGCTTTTAATAGACGAGGCCATTTGGAAAAAAGTTTCCCCTTTCCCGCGAGCGATAAACCTACGCGGAAACACTGGAGCGCCTCAAATATATGCATATATCTGCATTAAAAAAGGGGAGCCCATTAATTCTAGAGCACGAGCTACTGTAGCGAGCGAGGAGTAAAAAGAGTGTTCAATCCGGTTCGACGAAAATTTCACATGAGCACAATGGAAGGGACCTCGTTTGGGGGCTCGATCGTCAAGAGTATACCGCGAGGGAAACTTTTCCCCGGCCGATCTACAATTCATACGACTCTTTCCGTCGTAGTCGAAAAATCCAGCTCTTCCGCGGCAGCTATTACATACAGGAAGCGAGCATGCGGTTTCAACGGGAGCTTGCAGCTTTACTTTGCGTACCCACGCACGCATGTGGAGAAGCTCTTGTTTGTTCTCGTGTTTCGTTTATCTCCCCTCACCCTCGTATTTTGGAATAATGCGTGCCAGAGCTATTTGTCTTCGCTCCCGTGTACACGGAAGCTACTCGAGTTCAGGCTCCTTCGGGTCTTTTTTTTTTGTCCTCCTTGTTGTCGAGGTCGTGCTACTGAATGCTGCTTCTGTTGGTTAATTGTTTGGTAATGAATCGAGGTTGTCGAGCGTAAATAAGTGGTAAGTAACGGCCGGAGTTATTCCTGGGTCGTGAGATGGAAAAACGGTGTTTGTTAGTTTCGTGAAGAGGTAGGGTGGATGGATCTTTCCTTACTTTTTCACGCTTCCAAAAACCACACAAAATCGCCCCCCTTGCGTATGTACATGTGTGCAATAGGACGCACCCTCGTGCTTTTTTTCTCATTTCTTCGTGCACCTACAAGACTCGCGCGTAACTGACATTGATAACGCGTCGATTTTCTCTCGGAAATTCATTTAGAAGGGCAGGGATATTTTTCCCTCCTGCTTTTCGTACGTACGTATAATATACGTGTGCGCTTCCGAAGCCGGGGGTATTGGTTTTTTTATCCGAAGCCGGGGCTCGCGTGCCCCATCTATTTAAAGAGTCCTTTCGGCCCGAGGACCGGTGAAGCGTGGAACGCCCCCTGAGAGTGGTCGGGGGAAATGTAACTGATTTATATTCCTGGGATAACTCGTTGATAGTCATCTATGCGTTATTTACGGAGACCGAGCGTAAATTTTTTTTTCTTTCTCTCTCGCTGCTTCCGTTGACTCGAGTGACGAAAGTATTTATTTTCGTACTTTTTCATTAGCTCAGTCATTTAGAAACTGTATTTGTTTTGGTTGAAAAAAAAAATTTTCTTCAATAAATTATGTTTCTTACATAGAAATGTGCTGTTCTTATGTTGCTATTTATAGGTAACCAGTCGTATCTCAGATTTTAACACATTTTTTTGGTTCATTGCAAGAATCCATATCAGCCAAAGCTCATTTTGCAAAGTATTAGCATATTTAACAGCTTAGTAAAGAGAGGGACAATAACTTTCACGAGTTGAATTTTACGAGCGTAAGTTTATTAATTTTTCAGTTTAAAGGTATGTAAAGTGGTTATCGCTTAGTCGTATGTGATCCCCACTTTTTCATGAATATTACATCGGTACTTTATATGGGTACGAATCTTTATTGCTACTGTATCGTTCGTTTTTTCCTCCTACTAATATGCTTCCTATGCTTCCTAGAATTTAGTAAACTCGGACGAATTACACCTATGTTGCAGAATCGATTATATAATCATTAACGATATCCTTTTTGCTTTTGAAAAACGCCTCTTGCGTAATCAGTCACTTTATCTTGTTTCAAAAGATAAAACTACTTTACCTGGAACGAGCTCGAATAGTACATAGAGGAGGCTGTACGTAGAAAACAAGTCTATGACACTTTTTTAACATCCATAAGTATGTAAAAAGTTATATATTTTGCATTGTCAGTACAGGCTTCCGATAAAAATATAGCGTTTGTAGCGTCGTAAATCAGTACGACGAAACCACAATTTCATCGAAATTGTTCAATCCTATTGCTTGTTTTCTAATAAGCTCTTAATTAATAGGGATACATGATACAACACACACATACATCGTACTATAAACTACGATATTGAGAAACTTAAATTACAGCCTCTCCATTTTAAACAGAATATATGATAATTTAATCAGAGCAAAAGGTAAAACTTTTGAGACGATTGGTGTCTTACCAGTCATTGACCCAATCTACTTATTGCCCTGATCATTTCATTTTGGAATTTTGGCTGAAGAACGTATACTTAGTTTAATCAAAAAATATAATTCGCGTCAAGTTAATAGATCAATATTCACACAAATTAAGTTTTCTGTCAACAATACAGTTTTGATCTTATGATATTTCTCGCAAAATCTTTTGTCTCTCCATATTTGACAAAATGTATATAATTCCGTTGCTATACAAAATGCAACAATCAATAAAAGATGTCAAAGTTAATGCAACATTAACAAAAATTGTTTTAATTAACAATAAACACGCGGTTCGTCTCATATATCCTCCAAGGACTAACTAAAGAAAATAATTTAATTGTACACATCCACGCACGCAGAAAAAGCGAGCAAATAATCAGTTCCAATGAAAGCAGAACGAGAATTAAGCAAGAAAGGAGGCGAACGGAGGTAGAAAATTTCTCGGTTGTCGCGCAATTCCAGCCAGATGAAGAAAAAGCGACAAAAAAAAATCCAGGCAGCAGACAGTATATAACTAAGTCGCGAGCATTTTTCGGTCGTGTACACATACACGCGTCCGCACAGAGTACTACGCACAACAAAGCCGTCTCCTTTCCTTTATCCTCCCGAAAAAAGGATCGCCCTTTTTCGTTTCATTTCATTATCCCAATGGCCAATACAGAAACTGTCGTACTACATATACTTTCCATACGTGAAAACCAGGGAACTGAGAAGGTTGGGGTTCGATGTCCGCGATCGTTTCTAAAAAGCGTTAGCATCGAGCCAGCCGAGCGGAATAGCTATAACGCTTGGCTTTCAGTGGAATTGTATCCTTCTATAAAGTATGTATAAGTAATTGCGCGAGCACTGCTCGCTCCCTGTCTCCGTTTTTTTTTTCTTTTTTTTTCCTTTTTTCATCGCTCTCGCTTTTTCCCTATACCGTGCAGTTTATACGCACATCTGCAGCTGCGCTTTCCTGCTAAGGCTGGCCAATGATTTTTCACGAGAACGAGAAGGGGGCGAAAGAAGAGAAAAATGGCCTGGTTATACATTGAGTTACTATTTCATAAGCTCGTCCCTCTCTCTTGCTATTTTTCACCTGGATTTTTGTTTCACTTTTTTTTCAAGTAGAAGATATATCTCCGTGGAAGAGTCTTCTTATTTCCCATACCCGGATCGTGTCAATCAGTGCGGAAGAGATGCTTTGCTTCATTATTTTCACGTCCGGCTTTTCACGTACTGATATTTAAATTTTTTATGCATTAGAGCGTAGTCATAGATTACTCAATCATCAGCAGTGTGGGATGTATGGAAGATATGAGAAAAAAACATATGATCGCGATAGGGTAACATCCATCTATAGCGCGCAGTTGGTTCGACTCACGGCTGATTCTCTCTCCAAGTAATAAAAAACGCGAACATCGACATTATCATCAAAGCTGACCGGAACAATTGAAAATTTTGATATTAAAGCAGGTGGGGTATGAAATCTTGGTTGGATTTTATGTTCATTGCAGAGCTTAAAATGTTTGCTCAATAGTAACGTTACAATCGAGTCAAGCGAAGCTCCCATCAAGAGAGGCGCGTTTATAGCTCCCCATGTGCGCTTTAGAAGCAAATAGTTAATAAAAGCGCCATCATCAACTGTATGACTTTGTATTCGTAAATGCACCTATACACGTGGTGGCAGTAGACGCGTATAACGCCCGACTCGAGCGCAATTTTCAATGAATCTTATGATCCTCCGTAGAGCGTAAAACTCCCGGGCGCGTAAAGCGGAAGTGTCTAGCTCGCGCAGCACAACGGCGTTGGGCTGAAAAAGGGAAGAGAAAGGAGGAAAGAGAGAACAACAAAAGTAACGAAAGACCGACTTTGGTGGGGGTGGGGGGGAGGTCGATTTCGAGCAATAAAACAATGATTAAAGAGCAGCCACGGGCTCGACAAAGGAGCTAGCTTGCTAGCAAAAGTTTTCTCGTAAACGAGATCGCGCTCGTGTCGAAGAGCGAGAACCGAGAGGAAGAATGATGATAAAGAAAACTATGGCCGAACAATCAATAGAACGACGAAATAAAGCACGTGTCTTTGAGAATCGGCGCCGTTGTTGCGTCAAGGCTCGGTGGTGCCTTGCTTCTTGAACAAAATGCCGTATGTGCGTTGGTACCTGGCTCTCGGCCAATGGCACCGTACGCTGCGCATTCCGTGTAAAAAGAGAGCGTGACCGACAAATAAACGCTTTAGGGAAATTTCGCAAAAGTTTGGCCGACTTGATTGGAAAAACTTGCGAGACTAGCTGAGCTTTTTTTCCGCGCTGGCTTTAATTCGAAGCTCGAGGTTTTTCTAAATTCTTGAGGAACGCCAAAGTTTGGCATGGGAGAGAAATAAAGGGAGGAACTTGCGAACGGAACTTTATTGACTGTGAAACGTTTCGGGGAATGGCCACTATGCTTACTACCCGGACCACATTCTATGCTGTACTCGCCACGATAATGGTGCGTAGTATAGTTGTATTTCTTTTTTCTAAAGAAAAAAAGTTTTACGATGTTTTAAATTATTTTCTAACGTATACGTGTATGTGATTATAGTAATGCACATTATTACTTATTGGTAATTTAATTTTGTTTGTTACATACACGTGTTTCTGTGGAAGTTTGAGCCACGAAGAAAAGCCACTCTCTCAAGTAACGAAGGCTTGCACTCTGCTGACTGAACTACTTAAGCCAGCTAGATTGTATTTGCACCGTATCAAAGGGAAGTTTTTACGCGTCAGATTGAAAATAAAGTATACATCACCTATAAAAATATCAACCGAGCTTCATCGTAGTAATTTATTTTATTTTGTGACAATTTCTTTATCACAAGTCCATGGAAAATTTGAAATCCCTTTGAACGTATCCAGTATTGGTGTATAATTTTATGGCACGTCTATAAAATTTAGGTATCCCTTTTCTGGAAAAATTTTGAAAGCATACATTTTTAAGTTGATATCTTGATGTGTAAGGCCCAGAGTTTTTGCTCGATAGAAAAATACACAGTGTCCTTCATATGATAAACAACTCGGAGAAATGAGGAAAACAAAACATAAGTAAATAAAAGTTTTTAATTCTTAATGCGTAAAAAAAATGTTCACCTGCTTACTACTGCATTTGATCCTTAAATAAAAAACAATTAACATGAGTTTTATTCTAAAGTAGGCGATTAAATTTAACGAGGGTGATTCATCCCAGTTTTATGTTTAAAGGTATGGTTTCGTTGTTTAATCGGATTATTACTGCCAAGTGACAATGATACGAGCAAAATAATTTCGTGCTTAATAAGCAAAATGTAATAAGTTGTGTGTGTACGTGTCACCCTCCCAAACAGAGATATTATACGTGTCACGTTCACATCGCGAAATTACTGCATTAAACGAATGTATTATTCTGCATTTCGACGCTTTTTCGAATGCCAATATTGTCTTTTCTACTATTTGTACCAAGTGAATGAGCCGTGGTTAAATGCAAATGTTGGATTTGCAAATAAATTTAAGGTTTCATGGACTGTTCTTTTATTTATTGAAAAAAACTACTAGTAATACGTAATCAGAAAAAAAGTAATGCTTCTTAATATTTTTTATGAGGAAGCTAAAAACTCGACGAGTAAGGTGTTTTTATAGCAACTTGGACCACTCGTCTGGCTTTAAAAACGTTGATGAGAAGATTATGCTTTGCATACATATGACTTTAAAACATCAACTCCTTTTAAGGTATCATCTCCAACCTCAAACTTTAATTAAAATTAAAAATTTTAGCATTGCACTTTGATGTATGCACAAACATTATATTATCAAGCTTGAAGCTTTCGTAGAACCAATTTGCTAGCAACATATAGTATTTTTCAACTTCTCATCTTCTTTCGTGCATGATTACAAATTAAATACCCGAGAATCTTTGTTTGATAAATTTTAATTGCAATCCCACCAACTTCTTCCTTGGCAAAAAGTAATTACGAATTCAGCGAAATTACCAAGCTGGCCAACAACTGGGATTATTTCATTATAAAGTCGAGTGAATTTTTAAATGATTTTCCACCCTCTTTGGTATGTACACACTTTGTAAAATAAAGCAAGATTACGAGAGTTTCAGTTTATTAGTACATATATATACCCACATACACTTTCAGAGTGTGCCAGTGCAGTTTTGCTGCTCCCACACTGTGGATGCGAATAAGTTTCCTAATGTACTCTTTTTACCGAAGTTAAGAGCGGCAAAGTTAATTTTACACTTCTCCGGACAACTTCTTTGGCGCCTAGAGGACGCACTCCCCCAAAAAAAAGAAAAAACCAACTCCAACTCCATTCCTCTTTTCTTATTGTTAACTTTACTGGCGCTTCTTTGGACTCTTTGAGTTTTCAGTTTCAACGCGTAGGTACATAAGTCGCATCGCCTCATAGCGCACGGACAGCTTCGGAGCCTGGAAATAATGTCCTCCTATCAATTTAGTCGATTAAAATTCTAAACCCGTTCATTAGTCCAGCAGTACGCGTCGAAAAAATAAAAACACGCATCCCTTTTAGCGAAATTTCCCGAGTCTACCCAACAAAATTGTGAAAAAAAAAAAAAATCTTCACTCTGTTAATGCAAGGATGGTTAAAAAATGAAGCAGAGACACTAATTATGAGGGAAAATTAAATACTTAGCCTCGACCTAGCTGCTACACAGTATCTCTAAAACAAACGGGAATCAAATCAAGGGCTGCCCTTTGAGCCACGCCAGACGGAATCTCTAATCTTTTCCAAATTTACACATCATCGGCGTACAGTACTTGAAAACGAATTGAAACGAAAACGAAGAGGGGCTCTTTACACTGTACACCTTCGACGTACGTGCCCCAGTAGAAGGGTCCTGATTTATTAACAAAAACAGCACCCCACTTGGATTATACTTTACCAGGGCAGTGGAGAGAGGATCGGAGCACGGGTGCTCGGTAATTTGCTTCCTAGTAGCTAACGTACGTGTGTGCGTATGCAAGCAAAAGCGGCTCTGATCGAAAATGGCTTGGTTCAACTTGGTTCAAGACTCGAAATGGCTTTCGGTGAAAACATTGCGTTCCTCGCTCTCACTTGGTTCTTTTCTATTGCAATTTGCGAGTAAAAGAGGACAAGCAGACCAATGAATGGTGCAAGGTTACTTGATGGCGTTGGTGGCATCCGTGGTGAGGATTTTAACGCTCATTTTGTACTTTTAAGTAGTCTTTATGGGGATAACTGTAATTTTTCAAACACTAGTAAAATGGATTTAATAATTAAATGCAGTGTATTTACCAACGACGTATCAAACTGGTACACAAGAAAAGGTAATTTTACCGTCCGAATTAGTATTCTCGCCAGCCGATGGAGCAACTAGTTGGATCACTTATAGCCTTAATCTGACCATTTGACTTGCTCTTAATGACATTTTCTCTCTTCCTACTATACATAGTATATAAAGTTGAAAAGGCAAAAACAGTTTCACGGCATTGTAAATTAATACGTAGGTATGCGAGTGATTCTACAAAAAATAATACTTTTTGTGATGGTAAGAAATTGCAGTTTATAAACACACATTATACATTCGTAACTTGCGCTTGTAGTAAGTTGAATAAATAGTTTTACAATCAAACTGACTACAAAACCTTAATATCAGTAATTTTATCGTAGAATCCGCAATATTTTTCGCTGCATTAAATAGTGAATTGACTATTTTTCTTTTTTTTTAATTAAGATTTGTAGTATCGCTACAAAGTTAAACGATTCATATAAGTTGATCACGACACAACGGAAACACGTATATATATATATATATATATATATGACACAGTATGGGCAAAGGATACGCACGTCTCTTTGAGAAAAGAAATATGAAATACATGTCTAGGTACAGATAGACAAATCGTATTTATCGACAAAATATCCTTGAGATCGATCCGGCGTCAGTGAAACAAAAGCGACCGATGAAATGCGTACGGAAGTAAGAAATAAAAGACACACCGCAGAATCAAAAATCCTTCCGAGCTACGAAAAAGGACAGCCGGGAGATGTAATGGCGCCCGTAAATGTCACCCCGCCCGTCTTCGCAAAAGCGGGTGGAAAGGCAGGAGGGGTAACATCCCGGATATTTATAGCCTCCACAAATGGTAAGAGGAAAAAACGTCAGTTGCCATTGGGAATTTGATTATCGTGATTCTTGCGTCAGAGTTAATTATCCTCTCGCGCGTTAACGACATTTTTCTCACTCCGATCGACGTCTCCTTTTCTCCGCCTCCACCCCATCTTTCCTTTTTTTCCATCTTAATAACGAATCTCCGCTGGCGCCGTGCCTCCTTTTCACCGTAAATTACGCCCAAGTCAGTCGTTCGTGTCGTTGCGAGGAATTATGCCTACATACAAGCACGAGGAGACACGGGAATGGAAAAGATTTTTTTTTTCCACCGCGGCTTACATTAGATGTGGCAGAGAAAAACGAGCCGTACTCTCGTCTACCTTACAAGTACTCGATCATATCGTTTTAAATTATTGTTGATACATACATGCAAATCCAGCCAAGAAGGCAAGGCAGAGGCAGTGTATGCAAATTCATCCTTAATCTATGCAAATGTCCCGAGTCAATTAAAGCACGATAGAGTGTTTTCAAGGGCGGGATAGCGATCTTAACTGCAACTACTATGTCGGAGGAGGCGAGCAAGTAGCGATTCTCGTTTTCGTTCAGACGCATTTTCTGCAGCTGCGCGTGCAATGTAGCTTTACAGTGCAAGGGTGAAATTTGGTTAATCGATCTGTGCATTACGCAAAAGATGCATGGACTTGTCGAGTGCAATTATGATTATTACGTTGTTGTTGCTTTTAATGGTGCTCGCGTGTTTTAGGAAAATTTTTTCCACTACGTCGTAGTATTAATCACTATAATGACAGTGACAGATTTAGCCTGACCAAATCAGTCCGTGAATCTCGTGCAAGTGAAAGTAGAGTACACGTGAAACCCAGTGTCGTTGAACCTCATCGATCGTCTGATCATCTCTCCCTTTCCATAAGAAGACGTGTATCAAATGACGCGAAAACGTAATATATTGGGGAATCAATAAGGAATAAATTACCGCAATAAAGAGAGCTTCCGATGAAGAAGCCGACGTATCCTACTATCTTTTACTGGCCTGTCAGTCGGCCCTGCCGTACAGGCACTAATCTATCGGTATTGGGGCAAAAAACGGGATCCCCTTCCCTCCCCTCTGAAAGAATCAAAGATGTCTTGACTGGTTCTTGTCTGTTCGTCTGATTTATCCTTCACGGCATGATCGTCGTGGCGCGAGGAAGTTCCAGAGCCACACGTCACTCTCAGGTGACACCAAGATTAATCTTATACAGGAAAATATTTTATGGTTCACTTTCTTTAGGGACACTCTGTAGAAGGTAAGGACAACATCACTTTTGACGCCTGATTTTTCCAAGAAATATGTACTTCAGACGTACTTTCTAAAAGTGAATCTTCTGTAAACAAAATATCTTATACTCAAAAAATCCATAAGATAAATGGAAAAAATTTTACGTGCATTAATTACCTGCACAAAAATTCCCGTGAATAATCGACTCCACCATTAATATCATCGAAATCAAAATAAATTCCTCAACTCGCATTAATCTTCCCCCATCATCCACACACGTAATATGACAAACCACTAAGACACCATACCACGGTCCAACAGCCAAAAACAACGTACACACTGACCAAAGGAGTCCACGCAAAAAGTTGTCAAAGTCTATCGTTAACGACCTCCTCTGCCTGCCCTTTAATCCCAGTGCCCTGCAAATTTCATCACACTCCATGGGACTTTTTTCGCTGCCACCCTCAAAACTTTTTCCATCTTTTTCGCGTGACTCGAGCTTTTTCGCGTGTGCTCTCGTATATAATTTTGTGGCGTCAACTCATACACACATACATACACGCCCCCCCCCCCCCGTAGTTTTGTCATAAAAGCATTTTTGCAGCAAAAAGAATTTTTTTTATTTTCTTTAACTCCTTTTTCTGTCCATCCATCCGTCTCTGGTTATTACCAGTTTGTTGTGTTGTACCTCTGACGCGTCCACTTTTCCTTTTTCTCCTCTGTTTGTCTTTTTTTCAGTACAGACATTTGACGATGCCTACTCCTTTTTTTTTATACTATAAAGGTCTCTCGTAAGTAGTTATAGATATGGATTCCATTTGACGTATGAAACCCATCATAATTGTTATGACTAATAATTTGGTCCAATTAACTGACGCAAACTATATTTTGGCTGGAGAAAATTTTTCAACACTTTTCCATGGTGAAAAAAAATTTTAACTTTTATGTGATGCTAATTAAATGTAAAAAAAATGTAAAATGAGTTAGTCAAAAATTTTGTGAAACTTCAAACAATTTTTTAATTACTGTAGAAAAAAAAATGAAAAAATCCTCTGTTATCTTCCTACCCAACAACATTCAAGGCGTATTATTGTCGTACGTGGACCTTTACAAATAATTTTCTGTATAGAAATGTAGGAGGCTCTTTTACATCAGTAATGGATTGTTCCTTAAAAATCGTATTCTCATTTGTTAGAAATACTATACATTCATTGCACTCTAATAAGAAGACGCTAATTCAAGGGATCGAAATGACCAAGTTTTTATGGTGTTGCACAAAAAGGCAAAATCGTACAGAGCAAACATAAGCCAGCACAGACAGAATGATTTCTCTCGAAAAAGTATCGCCACACGGATGCATCGAGGGCAATCGGCATTACCGTTTTCAGTCTCGTGGAGGTCAGAGATGAGCTACGAAATTACAGTATATCGCGCCATACTGATATCGACCTCCAATAGATACGGGCACCATACACATATACGAAAGGCTTGTAAATAACGGAAGCTAGCAGCAGATGCAACCATATTGGCTGTAGGGTTCAGTGTGGCGCCAGTAGAGCACACACATGCACACGTACACACCAAGTGACGAAGATGATTTCTCGTGCGCACATACGCAGACGCGCGTGAGGGGAAATTCGTGTGAGTGGAATACAAATGAGAGGCTGCAGGTCGTGTGGACTCTCAATAAGCATGAGTGAGAGTTTTTAATGAAGCTAGTTGTAAAATTTCTGAACTCATGCGTAGAAGCGGGTTGCGAGATGAGTTGAACGGCGTGGTAGTTGACAGCTAAATTGAAAATGAAAATCCCAACTGCGTGGCGAGAGTAGCACAGTGAGCTTTTTTGCCGCAAAGTTATGGTAGAGTGTGGGTCTTTTTTTTCATTGATTTTTCAATTAAACCAGTTTGGGCGATGAAACATAATTTTTGTACTTTTTTTTCTATAAAAGTAAAAACAAATGCATTTTCTTACCCGCTAATTTATCCGATCAATCTAATTTTTCAATAAACTTCAGCTATTGTCAAAGTAAACAATTTAAAAAGCCCCCACAGATTGCTCTCACGTGTAATTAACAAAGTTAGAAGAGGCAGCTCAAAATATTTCGATCGAAGCCTGAGCCGGGCGATGCAAGGAACGAACGAACGAAAGTTCGACCGAAGAAATTCGTATCGTTCGTGCTGTACACTTACCGTTACACGTAAGGAGGTACAGCCTAAAGGCAAGCTCGCCGCAGCAACTGACCAAATGAGTTTCCAGAAGAGAAGGAAGAAGAAGAAGGGTTGTGCTTAAAATTTTTCCGCGAAAACTTTTCGCCAAACTTGCCACTCTAATGAATGTACTTGTGAACTTGCTCTGCCCACCCGACCTCTTCTTCTGATTGCTTGTTTGTTTGCTGCTGTTTTTGCTGGAGGATATATGGTCTTGGGAATTTTTCACGCTGAAACTGGTGAGATGCTCTGAGTGAAAATATGTAAAAAAAATGTCAGACACTTAATTTTTTGGATTAAAACCAAAATACCAGCACTCTATTTCATCAACAATTGTAACGCTTATTTTTTTTTATTTGAATCAAAGTTCTAGACTGATTTTAATGAAAAAAGATAAGTTATAACATTTATACGTAAATAAGTGTATCAATTCATAGCTTACAATTCACACACACATTGATTCGATTGTCGTTGTTTCAACGATAAAAGCTGTATATATACTTCTTTAAACCGATACCATACGTGTCAAAATCTCTGACAAATTATGATTGAGAACGAAACATCTTGAGTGATTTCAGTTTTAATTTTTTAATTTTTTCACCATCTCTCAAATTATATTTTGTACATCGGTTACACAAAACCTTTGCTACACTACCGGTAATCAGCCAAATATTTAAAATATCGTTTGTTGAAACGGAAGTACATAAAAGCTGCAAATAAAAAGTGTTTGTGTTATCATAAATAATTTGTTCATTTCCAGAACTTTGACTTAATATTGTTTTAGAATTCTTACAGTTATACCCGCATTTCTGGGAGTTCCGTGTTTTACGTTGTTTTTTTTCGTAATCATGAGAATTAAAAAAATTTACGCCAAATGGGCTTCAAACACTTTATTACCTTCATATTCATATGCGAAAATTTCATTAATATTACTGATCACGAATAATAAAGCATGGAACTCATGATATACTCCAAATAATGCAGTACAAGAATGACCTGCCTTAAATGCCATGTATCAGTAGTACAGCACCCAGTAGTCGTCAGACGTGAGCATATAAGCGATTCCTGCCAAGGGGCGGAGAAAGAGTCTGACTGCGTGTGTCCTGTGACGAGAAAGGTAGTGCGGTCCAATGGTACACCTTATACGCTCTTGGACGCAGAAGCAGCCGATAACATCACCAGTCGAGTGCTAGTTGCAATTTTAGCCAGGGGCTACCTTCTTCTCTTTCTAGGTCCACATCCGGTCGATTATCGAATCAACCGATAGTCAGCCATCGCTGTTTCTGCTGCACTTGTATCTCTGACCTCGGGGCTTGCAAATCTCAAGTAGGACAACCGCTAGAAGTTTTCCAGGGCGGTTGGCTTGGTGTCTTTTAAGGGGAGATGTGATGGAAGATACTTACAATTAGTTCTATTTAGGGAGTCCATGGCAGCTGGTGTGGATAAAATTGGTAATTGGAATTGTTCGGGAGAGGCTATAGTTACTAAAGAGAAAGTTTGTTCCTGACAATCGAACTCGAGGGGAAGAGTTTTTGATTTTTAGTTTTGGATGATTTGGAGTCGCAGGTGATGGGGGAGGTTTCCACTGAATTACTTCTCGTTTGGAAGGAATTTGCTCATAAAATCGGAAAGTGGGGTTCTAAAAACTCCTTTTTACCATACAGACTTCGATTGAATTATATTTATTACAAAGTAAATTTTTTACATTGTATTATAACATAACATAAGTAATAAAAAAAACTTATTTGTTACAGCAATCGATAAATTTGTGAAAAATGTGGAAAAAAAAATTTTGGAATTTATTTAGGCGATGAGAAATGAGAACTTATTTCAAGGTTTAGTGAAATAAAAAAAAATTTCTTACCTATACTATATGGGGCTCTAGTACGATAGAACGTTTTAGTAAAACGCATGCTTCAGTTAAAAAATTAAAAAAAAAACTTTTTTACTCTTTCAACCTGTTGCAGGCATTGCATAAATTGAATTCCGTATCAGTATCAAATATTGGGATTAACGTATACATTCAATGTTCTAACAAGAAAATTTCATTTCGTAACGTAATCCTTTCAATTTAATTTTTTCAACCAAAAGATAAATAAACGATTGATTGTCAAACATCGTACGTGGAAATTGATTTATAATTTAAAATTTCACTGAAAATGAATACTACAACAAAGGGAAAATCTTTTTTTCTAGTTACTGTTTAGCAAATCCTATTCCGTCTAGATTGACAATTGTAAGTCATCACATTATTTATCCTCCCAACACTTTTATCTTGAAATTCCTGTGAAAATTCTCTGTCCACACGCAAAAGCTTCTCAGTTGGAAAACCATGTGAGTCTCCCAAGCTGGCAGACCCTTTCTCACTGCTCTCCGTGACAAATCTCGATACCCTTCCTTATTTAATGCATTTTAGATTTTCCAAACCCCACTCCCCCTCCTATCTTCCTCTCTATCTTTTAGTTTTCAGAGCTCGTCCGTTCCGTCTGTGCTCTCTCATACGTTATCGCGCCGCGATAATTTTTCTCCAGCTCTCTCTCTCTCTCTTCCATTTTCCCATTCCTTCTTCCTTTCTCATACATAGGTATAAGCTTCTTACGTTACCCTAGGATCTACCCTTTCTCGGTCTACCCCTTGTATCGCCTTCCACCGCGAGATCGAGATTATTCGCAAAAAAACTTGCTGTCATCGACCCGGCTATCACCTCATGCATATAAACACGACAAATTTTATCAATATTATACTGTACGGAAGAAATTACAATAAAAAATTGAACGATGGACAATTGATGCAAGTTTTGAAAATGTCACGAGCTTTTCGAAATCGCATCAGCGATACGCGTGTGAATAAGCCATCGGAGACCTATATGAAAATATTAAATGTGCCTCGCGCAGAATCATTAATTTTCTTTCATCACCCATTTCCCCGTGATTCTCTTCCAAAGTCCTCGGGACGGTACTAAGCCGCAATCGCATCGTCCGTCTGGCATGGCATTGAAAAACAGGCAACCAGGTGGGATGTAAAAAAAGCTCGAGGTCTCGAAATTGAAAAACGTGTCCAAAAAGTCGGGGTGCTGCGTGTACCCTGACGTTTCTGCAATGAGTTTCGTTTCAGAGGACATTAGAGGCAGACAAAACATATATTACACGGACAAACAACACGCATTCAACTATGAGGCGTGGAGATGAAAAAGAAGAGCAATCGAGCACTTGTCAAAGAAGAGAAAAAGAAAAATAAGGTCGAGCTTTGTGGTGCACGCACGATTAACGTTGGCTGGGGAGGGACGGGGGGACGTTTGCGATTCCCGATGCGCTTGTTCCCGCGTCGGTTTGTTGGGTACAGTGTTTCTGGGCTCGTCTGCGTCCATATAGGCTGCTGAATTGAACAGCCACGATCGTTTGTTCCTTTTTCGGTAGTGCAAGCATATATGTATATGGGCGTAGATGAAGAGAAACGGGGACGAAAAGTTAAACAAGAACAGATGAGCCGACCAAGCGATGAGGCAGGGAATATAGGGGAGCAGTAGAAAGAGAATAAAAAAAAGTAATGGAAACAAAAGAGCAAGAGAAAAGGGAAAACAATAAAGTGGAGTTTGCACGTCACTATGGAGTTTAAATTTAAATTAATAATTGTGCGAGTTCGGTAAAAGCTCATCGGGAACGACGCATCGAGCGCGTAGAAGTTGTGTCGTTTGGACGACGTGCTTTCGAAAACTCGATTAATCGTAGAGAGCCGCAGTTAAACTACATCTATCGATCATTTCAACTTGCATTTTCTTTTGTTTCATGGGTAGGTGATGGAATTACGAACTTTATATTTGAATCCCCAACTACAGTTTATCGCACTCTGTTTATGCATGCATCGATGACACACGAGAGTTTCCTGAATCATATAGTATAATACCAATATATGTATGGTTGGAAAACGACTCGACTCGAGCGCACGCGCGTAAACCTATAAGCACAACAGCCGGCGCGCATTAATTGGCGTTGGTCTATGCGGGCTGTTACGTTATCATTAACGTCTCTGCTGCAGTAGTCCAGAGATTGACCATCAGATAGTTGGTATATCTGCATTTAGAGTCGTGTGTATGGGTGGGCGTACCCTATGGGGTATACTATGTATGCACGAAAATCAGAGGAGCACAGGAAGAGGAGGAGAATATACACGCCCGCGCGCCAAATGGCCTTTATACGTCAAAGTGAAATTAGTTCCCAATGGATGCATTAAGGATGCACACTGCGTATCCACGGTATATGTGTACACGTATACGTATTGTACGTTCATTTTTTCGAATTGGCCGCACGAATCTTACGCGAGAGTAATGAGATTTTGTTGGAAATTGGAAAAATTGAATTGTGATATTTTTCGAGATGCATCAAAGCGACGACGATCATTTGTATAAGTGTGGAACAGTTGGTGTTTAGTCTTCATATTCAAAGAGTTTTGTGATTTGGATCTACAGTTTGTCTTATCTAACTTCTACCCTCCAACCAAAACATTTTTTCATATGAATTCATACCAGTGTAAAAATTTCACAGCACACTCCAACAGAGACGTAACAAAACGATTTTTCAACAGCCAACACTCCAGTGAGTCCCAAGTACACTACGGCACAGAAACATTTTTCTGTAATCCAGGCGATAAATTAAGCGCTTATCGATCGAAAGTAATCTCTACAGCACGAAGCCCAACAACGAGCCAGATAGGGGAGATGTATACCCTCAAATTTTTCCGCTAACGAAATTACGCTTTTACGAAACGAAACACTTACGCTCCGCAAAGCAAGACAAACATTCCCCCGGAATAATTTGATCCCTTTGGCAGACAAAAAAAAACTAAGGTCGCTTGACTTGGTCCACAGACGTATACCAACGGATAATTTGTAGGGGGAAAAAAAACGGAGAAACTGCCCCACGGGGCTCGTAAAAAGTGGTACGAATAGAGAGGGGAGGAGAAGAAAAGAAACAAACCAAAGGTGAGCATATAAACACGAGTGAGGAAAAAAAAAGGTTGGCATAAGAGTGACTTGTAGGCGCTATCGTCTCCTCGACCTCCTTACCTTCATCCCCGATCCCCATTTCAAACACAGTCACAATTAACTCTAACGAATGGACCACCTCATCAGGGCGTCGACCACTAATTACAAGATACAGATGAAAAATGTTATTTTTATCCACCACCCTCTTACCATCTTTCTCCGGATGATTTATAAAAACCGTTCGTCAAGCTTAATCGTCGAATCAGGCACCGGTGCTCCATGTTTTTCCACTGCGCAACGAGTGTAGGTACACGCGTATCTGTAACTACACGCGCAGATGGACGTTTAACATCGAGGCTGTTTTGTTTTGGCGCTTGAAAAATCTATGGAGGCGTGACGCGTGGGTCCGGGGCTCAGTTTGTAACGAGGCTAGCTCAGAGCAGTCAACGTGTGCGCGTCTGTTGACTTGATTGACAAATTGGCAAGGCGGTGCATCAGAGAAATTCACTTGGTCGCTTTGCCGTTTAGTTTCAGTTTTTCTTTACTTTTTAGTGTAAATTGCTTCTCCCTTTGTTTTTGGCAATTAATCTTTACTTTTTTTTTCCATGCAAGGGTGCCATGTATTTTTGTGTAATCGTTTTTGAAAAGTTGGATGTCATGACATTTACAGGAAAATATCCTTTCGTATGCTTGTGGTCCTCAATAGATCAGTTGGTTGCATAAGGAGTCGGCCTTATAATAATACCAAGGTTTGGGCCTAATCTTTTCAAGCACTCGGCCAACACTCTAAATGACTCATAAATTGTTACTCAGAAAATTCAGGACGATAAGGATATGCGGCACTTTTACAAAGGAGCCGACTAATTTCAACACTTTTTTTTATTATATAAATTGTCCGGTTACTGTAATTACCCACTCAATCAAATCTCGAATAAAGATACTTTATCATCATATCCATTAACCCTTTGAAAACGTAGATTATTAAAATTTAATGTACATTTCGTTTGTCTGTACCTTAAAAAAGCATGTTTGCAGTGATTGAGAATAGAAAGGTGCTTTCAAAAGCGTATCTGGCAAATCGATCCCAATTAAGAGTAAGTGTAAGCTAGAGTGCCCAAGTTTTATTGCAGGCTGACTCTTGCAACTAATTACAGTGTTGGCAAGACAGGAAATGAAATGAAATATATACTATACCAAGGATCATCACTTTGGTTTTCGGCATATTGAGTGACAGGCCATTATCGAGTGTCAAACTCGCTACAGCTCGAGAGTCACAGCTAAAGCTAAATATCATCAGTCTGGCAAGAGTAATGGATATTCACATCATTTATTTACGAAAACGAATAACTTGCGTTTGATCATTTGTGTGTAATACGCTGCATCCATCGATAATCGCTTAAATCGATTCAACGCTTTTCTGGGCAAGCCAGCACGTGAAACAAAAAAGCATGATATACCAATAACGTTTTCTACTCCAATGCTTTTTAAAAACAATTGCACGTGCTTCGACGATAAATCATTCAAAACAGAGCCAACAACGTGTAAGCACAAACATTATAGTTTTGATAAAACTGTTTAACGGCGTTTTAACTTCAGCTGACATGCAAAAAAAGCCACCAAAAGCCCGAAAAATAAACAACGATAATCGTTTCAAATAACCTGATTCCCGAGTTCCAGTTTCACCGTCATGTATGCTCTTCTCGCAGTAGTGCACCTTTAAAACACACCAGAGCTTCCTCTTTCCTTGGTATTTTAACTGCCTAGCGCTGCAAGGGGAAAAGGAGCTTTTCTCTCTCTTTCCCAGAGAGTGTGGGAGGATAAAAGAGCGAAATTAAGAAGGGAAAAGCACATAAAACGAGCACACCAAGGAGTGAGGTGGGTGGACGAAAAGTCTAGCTGGATCGCTTATAATTCAGCGGCTCTAATATTTAAAGATAGGTATACGTGCCTCCAGCTTACCGAGGCAGGAAAAAATAATCCTGCACAAAGACACCACCACCAATCTTGTTACTTTTTTTTTTGTTTTTTTTTGTTTTTTTTTTTTTTTTTTTTTTCGCTTCTCATCCACATTCTGTCTGAATTAGGAACAGGCAGAGACAACAACACATTTTAAAAATGCAGGTGAAAACAGAGACACTGATGTAGCAGCGGAGTATACATCGGCCTGAGAATCTAATCGATGACGAATGTATAATACCCACGAATGTATATACACATACGCGGACCACTGCGCTGTATACTCTTTCGCACTCGGACTCTTTTATCTCTTCGATGTACCAGTGGAGAAAGAGCTTTTGGCTCGAATCGATTTGTTGTGCCCCGGAGTACTCGAGGAAAATTTTTTTCTACAAGAACATTTGTCGAAAGAAATCATCAAAAATTCGAACCTCTCAATGAGCACTTACAACGTAAGAATAAAAAATAACCAACTTCCAGCATTCTGCTTTCGTTTAATGAATGGTAAATTTACTGTGTGCACATGCATGCTTATAATGCGATCAAAGCATCAACATGTATGCAACACATAATTATGATAAGGCGTGCTACGGCAAAAGGATATTTAATGCGGAGAAAATGGCGTTAGCATGATCGCAAAACCCCTTAGATATTGTGTGCATTATGAGTGCGCGTGTGGCATCGAGTCACGGTACAGAAAGGCTTTTAACGTCAACCGCGTCAAACATCTTGGGTTGCTTTCTTGCCTCTCTGCCTGTTTGCTCCTCGCAGACTCGGCTGTTGTTCTCTCGAGGCAAAATACCAAAGATCTTGGTTTATAAGGTCTGTATGAAGTGTGTTTTACGCAAATATGGTAAGGGGGGTGAGTTGAGAATAGTTATACTCAGCTTTCATCTCTTTTAAACAACTTTGTTGCTCGTAATCAGAAGTACAAGACGTCACAAACAAGTGACCAAAAGTTAAATTGAATCGGTAGATTGTTCACTGCCAGAAAAAAAAAAAAAAAAAAAAAAAAAAAAAGAAAAAGAAAAAAAAACCGAGCGGTGTCAAATTCTAGGGGTAGCAGCAGCCGCTGTAAAGGTCCAGACAGAGCTGGTGCTTTAATTGCTTCGGAAAATTTTTAATTTTAATTAACGAGCCCGCTCGCGCAATTTTTCCCCAAAGTTCCTGCCACTCCGGAAACTTTAACGGCTCAAAAGATCCTCACACTCTTCGCGACCGAAAGCAATGCCGGTGCAAGGCACCCAAGTAGTTCTCCGTCGCGCGATCAAAGCAAAAAAAGGGCAAATGAAGAGAATCATCGACCACGCGGTATTTACCCAAATACACGCTGCACTTGTTCCGACTATACGCAATTTGGCACGTACACTCGCAGGAGCCGTTCGAGGGCAGATAAACACAGGGCAGGTGCAAATACAAGCTCGAATCGAATCGAAAATCAGAGATTAGATTAGATTAGATTTTTATTAAATAGCTAAGGACTCAGGGTCCATAATAGCCAGAGCTAGGTACAAGCTGACAAAGTTTAGAGCAGGTAGCGCTCTAATACATAAAATTGCTTATAACTTAAATATATATAATATAGAGAATAAATACTTAAATTAAAATAAGTAATAGTAATAAATAATAGTTGTTATAAGATATAACAAATTCGTTAGAGAAAAGTAGAGTAAAAAGAAAACATTACAAAAATATTACAAAAAGTAAAAACTAATAGGTAATACGTAGACTATTGTGGTAGTAAAATACTAATAGCTGAGATCACTGGTCCTCGATATCACAGGCACACATAAAAAACACAGATGCTTATCTAATCTAAATAATTAGGTCGATCAAGAAGAAGCTCGTAGAGCTTGCTGCCAAAACAAGGTCTCGCAAAACACGCCTGGATGCCAGTCGGTAGCTTGTTCCAGAGCTTTAACGCACCCACTCTAAAAGCAGCTATGTAGAAGTCAATCCTTGCTGAGGGCACATTCAGATCCAGAGGAGACGTTCTTACACCTGTTCTTTCTGGGATGAGAGAGAGAGAGAGAGAGAGAGAGAGAGGGAGAGGGAATAGAAAGCTCCAAACGCTCAAGACTCTCTAGGAGTATAATCCATCCGACGCAGCAGCGCGTCAGGGATGTGCTCAAGTGGCATTGATCAGCTGCGTCGCGTGCGAGCAAACTCTCGCGTATCATGTGTACATGTGTGTATGTGTCGCGTATACATATTGGTCCGCCCGTCCGCGTCGTTGGTCATTAAGCGTGGCATGAAAAGCAATTTAGTGCGAAAAGCTCGTAGGTGGAAGCAAAAGGGTGAGAGAGAGAGAGAGAGAGAGAGAATCGGGTCGAGGACTTTTGCCACTTTTGCATGTAGGTGAGAGCCAGCCAGTCAGCCGGCTGCAGGGTACATGGGCGGCATCTTAATTGATCCCTGGGTCTAAACGGCCACCCATACGTACACATGCACGGACCTATATGGACGCACTTTCTCTTTAACCAGCTTCCGTTTATTCCGAGGATAGACTGGATTCTGAGTACTTACACTGTTGGTACGTGTGTATGTGCAGGGATCGAATTTTTCTAAACAACCTCGGCATCTCTTTATTTTCATTTTTTTTCTTTTTTTTTTTTTTTTNCATCCATACATTTTTTTTTTTTTTTTTTTTTTTAATGCAGAGGACGGGTTTTTTCGCCAATCACAGAGTGACTTTAGTTCGATCACGTCGTTAGCTTTGACGATGCAATTGGAGGCTGACTTGCTTTTTTTTATTTTTTATTTTTTATTATTGCCGTAGCTTTGATTTCTCGCGTCGTTGCTGGAAGAAAGAAGGGTAGATAAAGCTCAGCCCTAGAAGATGTATGCGGCGCACGAATAGAGAACGGAGTGAAAGTATTATGTGAAGGTTCTTTTGCGATTTGTTTGTCGAGGAGGAAAAACTCTATCTTTTGCGAACATTATTAATCATTGACTGTGTATTCATGGTTAGTGACGTGACAAAAATGTTAAAAAATATTCGTTTATCTTTTGCTTGAAGCCATGAATATTTGTTAATGAATCATTAATTAACTACAAGAGATGCTTATTGTTCTTTTGTACGAAAAATAAAAGTCACCCTAGAAATCTGAGATCGAAATTACATTTTATTTTTTAATTTTTTAAACTGCTTTTTTGTAGTACACCCTAAAGTTGAATAAATCAAAAAAGTAAGGAGTCACGTAGATTTTTCTGCGACTACCTTTTTTAAGCAAAAAGAGCGTTTATTATACCAAAGTACAAAAAAAAAAAAAAATTAATCAATGTAGCTTTTTTGTTACGTATAAATAATAAAGAAAATGTATTACATTCTGATCATTTGATTTCATCTGATAAATGTATACGAATCATGCACCAATAATTCATAAATTTTTGCCATTCACATTTTGACAATTGCGACGAAACAAAATTATTGTCACCTTAAATTTTCCAATCGATGATTGTTTATAGTTAAAAAAGCAAAATCCGAGCATAAACCAGGTTCACAAAACCTGTACAGATTTAATTCTCGTGATTTAATTTATTGTGCCACTTCCGTTTCCAACAATAACGCTTGCTTGTTCGTTCCCTTTCGACAGAATGAAACTGGACACTGCCATTGACAGCAGCTCCTATTTTGTTACTAAATCATAAACCTTGATTTTTCATCTTTCTTTGATTTTCAATTGTTGATTCTTATAAAAAAATGTTGAAAAAGAAAAATTTTCAGACTTTCATACGCGTTCAACTAAGTTTACTACGCTTTTTATAATTCTTGATGGGATTCTCCACAACGAATCCTTTGGGAGATACGGGTGTATCAACCATGGACTCAACACTGTGTACTTACAGTTTTGCTGAAAATTTCATGAGAAAAAAGAAATTTTTTTTTTTTTATAGTCCTCTTTTACAGTTATTACCTCAACTATAATAACATCTCCAATAGATTAGCTTCATTCAATATAATTTTCTTCTGCCGTACAGAGACAATCCAAGCTATGTTTTTAGGGGGATTCCTATCTCATTTTCTTCAGATTTACCAACCGAGCTCATTTTCTCTAAGCTCCCTCTGTAGCAATCACCCCAAAAACCATCAAGTCCCGTCAAAGTACCCCCAGATACACCCACGCCTACTGACAATAAAATAACTCGTTCGGTAATCTAGTCAGCAGCCTCCTATTCCCACACGCAAACCCGCATACGTAAACGCATTCCTTCGAGCTCGTATACATGAATATTCAAATTGCTGAAGATTTTTTGCTTGGTGCACGAGCAGAAAAGTACACGGAACTTTCTTTCATCAACGTGCGCGTATCCATCTAAACTTTCTCCCACCTTCATTTTCTTCTTTTTTCACAAACAAGTGTATTGCTGCGTATTCGCTTGAGGTGGAAGAAGATACGTCAACGCACAGAATTTCAATATTTCGGGGACACAGCGACCACGTATCGGCTTACCTTCGAGGAAGAGAACTCTGCTATCTTTACATCGAATGTGTTTGGCCGTTTCACGTGCACCTTGGCATACATCTAATAAATGTCAGCAATTCGTTGCGTTAAAATTAGCTTTTATCGCCGTACGTCAGGTTCTAACAGAGCTGTCGCACTATCGGCAGGGACAGGGAGCGAGGGTTCGAGTATTTGCCTGGAGTTGTGTAGGTAGTGGTATATAAATCACTTACTTCCGAAGTCGAGGGGACGGCTGACCCCAAACTTTGCGTAGGACGAATGTTGCTCGGACAAATGTAAATCTTCGTTTGGTGTAACGCATTTAGTTACGTTCTTGTTAAGCCGTATCTAAATTGATTAGTTTATCGAGTCGGTGATGTGACCGTACGTGCGAGACACACAGTCACGCGTACTTGCATAAATTATACGGCGTCGTTGTCGACGCTCGATCGACCACATGCACTTGTTGCGTTTTTCCTCATGCGTGAGGGAGTACGAGGGAATCTAAAAATGAAAACGGGGCGTGTGTTCGCGACAGATCTATAATTATGTAATGTTACCTTTTACTTATATGCAGGGAGAATAATAATTATACGCTTTCACGGAGAAATGTGAAATTAAAATACACGCACATTACACTATTTACATGAGTAATTTCTCTAAAGACGAGTCTGTCAGCGAGTCGAGGAAAGGATCTGTTAGAAAATTTTGTTCTTAAAATCGTCGAAAGAGCTCAAAAAATCAATTGGTGATTATACCTAAAATACATTGCAAAACCTGGAAAAACCTCATAGAAATTCAGAATAACACAGGGAATTGACAATTTGGGTCTGCAGGTTCAAAAAGCTCCTAAAACCGGTATTTTTCCGTACAACCAATCGGTATAAACCCCAACGGCAATATACGTCTGTTTGTACAAACCTACAGGCTCGTGGCAACAAAATAACGCTTTGAATTGCCTAGCAGCCGGGGCTAATGTCTCTTGTTCGCGCGCTGGGATGTAATGACAAGTGTAAACAGAGACCCCGCGCTGCTGGAACTCAGTGGCAGCAACACTCGTCCCGAGCGCAATTCATTTCCCTTCCCTGCAAACGTGACCCTCTTTTTGCGGCTATCGAATGAAAGTCCGACGAGAGCTCGTTTCGAGTTGCAAATCCTGTAATGGACCAGCAGTCAGGGTCGTAAAGGCTGCGGTATTTATTGATCCCTGATATGTTATCGCGTTTTCGCGCTTATTTTCGTGTGATTATTATTTACCTCGGGCCGTTGTACGTTTGTTCAATAATTAATGAAGATCGATTAAATTCTCAACTCATCGGTCCAAACGGCTCGTAAATTTATTATTATTAGAAATCATAGTTGTTTATGGATGCTTATTTAACCTGGGGGCCGAAAATTTACCATTGAATTCGTGATATTGATGATGATTTTAATAATTATATTCCTTGCAGAAGCGTTGCATACACGGCTCACAACGTCGAACGTTGAGCTTTTGTTGTCTGAAAATTGAGTAGCAATGATTGAAAGTAACGAGAGAAACCAACACGTGTATACAGTGGTAAACAAAATATGCTTTTTCTCCGAAACGGAATAAAAAACCAGGTACTTTGAGCGTACAGTATACGCGTGTGCGCGCACAATGTATTGCGTAACGCATGAAATATTCAAAAGCCATAAAGTACCCTAATGAACGGACACCCGGATATCTTATTTATTCGGCCGAACAGCGCGCATTTTTGCCCCGAAAAACGGGTCCGATGAATAATTCAGCGAGTCCTGCTTGAAAGCGACCCTGGTCCATGTAAATATACAATCAAATACAAACGCAAACAACGCACAAACAAACGTAAAAAATAAATTTTTATTTATTCCAGAGTGGTAAAAAAACAATTGGAAAAATCCACCACCGGGTATGCACAAACGGGTAGGAACAATCAGGCTCCATGAGTCATTGTGCACAGCGGCACAATGAGGTCGCCAAAGAAAGCGAGTGAGATAGAGAGATACATTTTACACTCACCTCGCAGCAAAGCGCCTCAGCAGCTGCAGCAACGGCAGCTCAGCATGCCCCGGGCTATCCTGTAGACAGTAGTGGCAGCGGTGACTCGAGAAACCAAAGGAGAGCAGGGGCTTGACGAGGAGCGCCGGTCATCGCCTGCCTGTGCTGCAGTTACTACCTTGACGGCGTCCTCACCATCAGCGCTAACTTGTCGCCTCGTGTATCAAAGCCGCTGTGGCGAAATTGCAAGAGCAAGGATAAGGGCATGGGCCCCACGCTGTTTTGCACTGCTTATACTGACACACTGTATTTGAGATTTCACGCCAGGAGACGGAGACCACACTTGCCCGCCCACTAAAAAATTTTGTCACTTGTACACGCTTTGTTTACTTCTTAAAAATGAATGAAGCACAGGAGAGAAAGGCACCTTAGGATTTAAATTTCAAAAATATCCTTTAAGAGGCAACGGGGATACTCGAAAAGTGGCAGTGTTTGCTTGATTTGAGAGCTTTTCAGCATCGAACTTGCAAAGTAGTCAGTGAATTTTTAACGCGTGGCATACGCATGGCGATTCATTCTTGGTACCCCCTTTTTGAGAAACAGTTCATGCTTTTCTTTTTAACTTTCATCCGATGACTTTGTTCATCACGCAGATCTCGTAGTTTGGACTTGGAATTTTTCGTTACTATCGAAGCTATTTGGCATGAGCTTTTTTTAGTTTTTCTTTACTTGATCGTGTTTTTAAGTCCTCAAAATTGGGGGATCATTAGTCGTTGTGACAGGTACCCACTGACTCAAAGTTGTTAAATTGCAATGGTTCGTGAATATTGTAAAGTTAAAAAAGTCAAAGTTGATCGAAAATGTAGCTAGGTCCAGTAGTTTTGCAATTTATGCAATTTACCATGCACTTGAAGACATTTGTCAAACAATTTTCAAACCACTGTAAGTTCCTCAACAAAAAAAAAAAGAAACCAACAACCTTAGCACTTAAAATACAAAAGAAAAAAAAAAAAAATGTGGGTACAACAGTAACCAAACACTTGATTGAATTCACAATTTACACAAAGCAGCAACAAAAAAAAAAAGATACAAAACCGCCGGGCAGTACAAGACAGAAAGACAGTAGGCAGTGGTATATGTGACGCGGGGTTGAACGCGCCACGTGGATTCAGTTTCGCGGAGAAAGCTTCTCTCCGGCTACAGAGGGTGAGAGCGCGCGCGGCGTGGCCAACGTCGAGGGTAGTACTGGCTTCCATGCATGAGCAAGCTGCCGGCCGTGCTGGTCTGCATTACCTATACATATTTGCCGGTTCTGCTCCTTCGAGGGTGCGCGCGCGCGCACACACGAGCCTTTCTCTTTGCTGCCAGGCTATCGGCCCCGCAAAGGGTTGAGGACCACTATATGGGTATGGGTGGTGGCGCAGTGAATTCAACAGGGAAAGGGAAAAGGGGAAGGGTGAGAAGCGCGATCGACCACTGATGCGCGGGCAGTTGAGGGGATGTAGTGTTAATTTTTTTTTTTTTTTTTTTTTTAGTTTTTGTTTCAGATCTTTTTTACCACTGACATTGCTATTTTTGAGGTGGTGGCATTTTTTGGTAGTTGCCCACAACTACCAAGTTTTTGGTAGAACTGTTCGATACCGACACGATGCTGTTTCGGGAGTGCCCTGGGTATAATATTATCCGTATAGCACCGGCATTAATAGATTAGAGCGTATAGGAAGATGGGAGTGGGGGATCAAGAGGGCGCTCGGATTTTCGGCGGTGTTCGGTGCCAAGTGCTTCTTGCGATGAAAAATTGCATCCGAGCTCATAAATATTTGGGGGGGGCCGTTAAATAAATCTATATAGGGAGGGAGGATAGACTTTGGGGAGAATATGATACTGTTGTTATTATTTTCTTTTGTAAAAAGGGTTCGGTTTGTTGTTTTATTTATTTTATTATTACCAGGCATGTCAAAAAACTTTGCGGAAGAAAAAAACATTGGTAACCAATACGGTTGGATAAAATTTCATACTAGTTTCTACAGAAGACCTTTCTTGACCCGATAGTATAACGTTTTTACTAGTTCATCAAAAACTAATCTCACCATTGACACAAAAAATTATTATTTGATTATGAACGTGTACGAAAAACTTGAATGATTGCAGCCCTACGGTTTTTTTTAAAACATTGAACCAAAATAAACTTGGTAACAATGGAACAGCATGACAACGACAACTGTTGTAGAAACAGATAGAGATAGTCTGGGTGGTCGTACTAAATTTTTTCATGACAATTATACCCCAAAGCTGTACCTCCACGTATGACAAAAGGATGGAAATCGGAACCACTATTCTAGTGGGTCTGTGATGCTTTTGCGTCGAGTCCAACATCTCACTGATGTGTCCGTCTAATGAAGCATCAAATGTAAATTCCACAACTTCAAAAGCACCTGTAACTACGCTAAATCTAATTTCTGAATGTGTATTTCGTCGACTTGCCGTAATTCTCTCAACACCAGCATTGCGTAAACTCAGTTACATATTGCGTACTGCAGTTGCCTTTGACAAACTTTTTGTTGCAAAACTTTTTTTTGTTCTTCTTGATGAGAAACCTTTTTATATTATAATTAGCGTTGCGAGAATTTCACGAGGATAAAAAACCCATTTAACTTTTCTTACGTTGCTTTGCTTTTGTATTTATGTAATCATTAAAAAATCGTTAAACAATCACAACAATACAATGATAAAAAAAATAACAATAGTATTAATAATACAACAGAATGGTATACTTTAAGGAACTATTTATGTAATGTCCATTAAAAATCGTCGCGCTTTAAAGTATAGATATATATTTGCATAATACAGGACTTTTTGACAATAGCAGCATTTATTCAGCGACCAGTTCAGCTCTACAGAAATTCTGGTTTTAAGTAACGCTAACCTAAATACAAACGCAAGTGAACCGCTTTGCCAAAGTATGCAAATATTTGACAGCAGTAGCTCTGGTGTTACAGGTATGAAGGATCGGTGTTGGGAGAAGGAGGATCAGGCGGAGTGAGCTTTCTGCAAGTGGCGTGAAATTTGAAAATTCACGGCCTCAAAGCTTAACCCGGTGCTCTGTCAAACTATCGCACGGTAAGTGTTTCATATATGTGTATCTTTTGATAAAAAAATCTAGTCTCAAAGTTTTTGTTGTTATTTATCACTGGCAGTTGTAAAATTTTAAACCTTAGTAGGGTATGTAGTTCTCTTGATTGTCAATATTCACTGCGTTTTTAAATTCATACAGTTACTCTTATTTTTGTTGCGATGAACTGAAAAAGCAAAAAGTATACAAGAAAAGCTGCTTTTTCATTTTTACAACGGATGAATTCGAAAGAAAGTTATCGAGACTTTCATATTTATAAGAAAACATCCGCGAACACGGGACGATTTGCCCGTTGTTGTATAGAGTGGAGCGTGTAGATTGTTTAAAAAGTACCATCCCAAAGTTGCACTCGAGTCTTTAATTTTTTGATGAAAAAGTGCTTAAAAAAAGTCTGAAGGATCAATCAGGGAAAAAGCTTGTAGAATACACAACAGCAACTGCTTACCACGTCAACCGAGCTGTATATTACAGTGAAAAAGAATGGGGATGCATTACTGACAGCACTTTTGCACAATACCCGTACGCGTATAACAACACGTCATTGACCCAGCGGCTGCGCGCAGCAAGAACGGCGTGTAGATGCAGTTTCAGTAGATACGGTCACGGTGTGGTAAGACGGGCGCCATACGAATATGGGCTATGCGCGGTAAGGCACCAGGTAGATATTTTTTTCACTGCAGCTTGCTGTACGCTTGTACAAAGAATCCCGAATGGTGTCACGTGAGTTGCTTTATTTTTTTCTTTCTATTCTCGAGTTCAAACATAAATTTACAAGAAATATCCAAAAAAACGTTTTCGTTTTTTAGTGTTTTTTTTTTTTTTGAGTCTTTGATGTGTACAAAATTAAAATTTTTTCGATTAATCGTCCTTTTTTTTATGGTAACGTCATGGTGTAAAGAGAATTTTCGTAGAGACCTGATATATTTTTTAAAAAATGTATGGCCCAACTTTGTAAAAAACTGAAACACAACAGCTTGATAAAATTTAGAATCGCAAACCTTACGCCTCAAAAAAAATGTCGCACAACACCTGCCCGTGAAGTGCAAGAGTAGACGACATGAAAAATAGAAAACAACAGTGACTACGAAAGCAAGAAAAAGTCGACAATAGGGCGATAGAAAAGAATGCCGAGGCGTTGGGGGAGAAGAATGAAAGCGAGGAATAGTAAAACACAGAATGTGAAAAAGAAAATAGAGAGGGGTTGGTAGCACGTGATCGATCAAGAGATTGTTTCGCCAGGAAAAAAAAGAGATGCCGTACAGGGCGCTCTTTATGTACGCGTGGCCATGGTAAAGGGAAGGAAAAAAATACTCCCATCCATACACGCGCGCGAGTAAACGCCTCGCGAGTTTTGCGTCAAAAAGCATCTCGCGACGCGCGTACGTGTTATCACCGGCTCCTTCGCGCCACCCCGACTTTTCTTTCTTCCCATCCGTACATGCATACCTTGGCTCAGCGCTAGATATATTCATGAGCGTGTAGCTTGGCTTTGCATGTGAAAGGCGTGACTTTTTTTTCCTACTCTCTTGTTTCCTGGTGCTCCTTTTTTCCGCGATGAATATTGGAAGGTGAAGAGGAATGAAAGCGCCGGATTAAAATCGCATGAGTTCGGTGTGTCTCTAGCGCTACGTTAGTTGCGTAATTTTTCTCCTTTTTCCGACTCGAATGTCTTTTAGTCCCTTTTTCATATCAGAGATTTTTTCTGGTTTTGCGAGGAGTAAAAATCAGATGATGAGAGATGAGGGTTAGATCAGGAACTAATAAAAAAAATTTGTGATGTATTAGGACATGGTGAACGAGTGTTTTGTTTCGTTATGGTAGTAGTTTATTGTTTTACAAAAATCAGATTATTAAGAGCTCGTACAACTGTAGTTTGTTAACTAATTGAACCTAAAAGTTTCATAAGAGCTTAAGGATAAATGTAATAAAACTATTACCGATACTAAATGAAAGCAGCTGAGCTGATGTAGTATTTAAAGCTCTGTGATTTAAGCTTTGGTACATTAAATATACATTAAATTACAAGCACTTACGAAGCATAATATAGTTTCATCGATCTGTTCATTACGAGTTAGGGGCGTTTACCATCAAGTTAAAGCCGCCGTATTGTAAGGAAAACAAAATCAGTTAATATTATTAATTTTAACAAAAACTTTCGAAAAACGCAACGATTGTTTTTTATCGTCCCACAGAGTTAAATAGCTAAAAAAAACATGAGGGCTTTTTCCACGCATCGTGGTAAGGTGGAACAGGCAAATAAAATATATGTATATATGAAGCTATGAGGCGAGCAAACAGAAAATTAATAAAAAACTAATGATTAAAGTCTTCCGACCGAGCTTGCGGCTTGAAACGCTTAATTGGACGAAGAGATGATAAAAAAAAACCTCCCTTCGTCCAACTTCTCCAGGGTCATTGTTTACTAATTTTCTTTGTTCGACGTGCGGCGTTCTTTGTGGTCATCGTGCGCAAGAAAATGCGTAAAGACTAATTGCAGGTGGAAGAAAAATAACTGCAGAATACAAAATTTTCCTCCTCTGTGCACCTAGCTGTGTCCCCATCAACTCTGTACTCCTTTGTTATCTTCAGTAGCATCGTTAGTCCCACTTGTACGTGTAACCACGTTATTTTTGTGGCAACATGACCTTGGCTTGTAGCTTATTTTCCTCGTTCTCTCGGCTGCACTGAACTGGGCTACGTTCGCGAGCCCACTACACACGTTGCCGTGCATCCAATTAACAACGTTGCCGAAAGCTGCTCGGCCCTGATGCTTGCCTTTCTCTCCTACCCTTCTCGTACCTGTTCTTTCTTTGTAACTACTTTAACGCTCACACATCTCTCATTTCTCATCTTCATTTTTATTTAGCACGTCCTCGGCTGTTGTGTATATTATTTTAACTTGCAATATCTCATGTTTGCGATTTATTTGGTCACTTTTTTTACTTTACAAAATTGACTATCAACACAAAGGTTAAATACTTTACAACTAAAATTTCATCATCTCTTATAAAATTTCTTCGTGCTAGTTTTAATAAAGTAAAGCCCACAACAGCTGCCATAAAACAATAAAAAAGGGATTTGAGTGAGTAAAGAAAAAAATGTCCAGTTTCACCCCCGCGAAGTGACATTCCCTCGGAGATCGCTGGTAAAACAGCTGAGAGGCCGGTGTAACAAGCCTATGGGCAAGATCAAAGTCGGTGCATTAAAGCGCCTTGTTTGGAGACGCAAAGGAGAATTTTCATCGAGCTTTCATGAAAAATCTCCTATCCCACCAGCGGAACCCTGGTACTTATGTACCAGTGCATGCTTCTATGCTCGCCCACAAATTTTTTCACCCACACGTATGTATGTATATATACCCACGCGTACGAAGCACGAGCGTCGAAGAAATAATCCTCTCATCTCTATTTACACGACAATGGTCGACTTAAGCCCTCCTGGCCTCGCTTTTCCGTTCCATAATACATCCCGGAGCAACTCGTGCCTACGGCGAAACGAGAGCTCGGACGCTCGGGAAATACGAAGGAAGGGAGAATAAAATAAGAGAAGAGAAATCGAGAAGGACGCGCGGGAGGGCAGGCGGTGTGGACGAGGGCGTGTGCTTTCAGGGAAAAAATCTATTATTCAAGCCAACAATAAATTGCCTTTCCTCGCCGCGAGCGAAGCGGGATCTCTCGCTCACTCGGGCGGTGTCTGCGGCGCAGCGGAGTGCACGGGATTTCCTGCCCCGGAAATAAAGTCATCGCCGTTCCCGCGGCGCCAAGGTAAATGACGCTAATGTCGCCGTAGCGGCTCGAGCGTAGCACCCCTGACGTACCCTCTCGTCCTTCTTCTCCTCCCTCCTCCTTTCTCTTCGGGAAAGCGCTAAAAGAAAGGTGCGTTCCTCGGGCGAGAAAAGTGAAAAAGAAGAGGGACGGGGACGACAGAAAGGAATCGACGAGCTTCCAAAGAGAGATGGAGCGGTCGGGATGGGTGGTACCGGTAATTGAGTAAGGGCGCGAGGGGAAGCGCAGCGACGACGTGCCGGTATACGGATTGGCGTCGTCCCCGCGGGAGTCGGGGAGTCGATGACCCCGCCTCCTCTGCTGCACGCAGCCCATTAGTCAGGGTTCAGCTCGTGCCAACCGGCGATTCCCCGTAAAACATCAGCAGTAGCAGGAGGCAGGACGAAGCTAAACGCCGCGCGAGCTGCCAAGTGCCGCGAGTCATCGAAAGCGAATTCTACGGGGTTAGAGAGCAGACAAGCGAGCCAGAACTGCGCGGCACCGGGTGGCGGGGGGAAGGGGGGTTGTATCTGTGCACGTGCCGGCCTGATCGCCCTGATCCCCCGGTAAAGTGCAGAAGGAGAGCGACGCGGATAAATGAGCCGAGGATTCGTGGGCTTATCAGCGAGCTTAGCCTTCCCTCCTCTTATCCTCCTACTCGTCCATCGTTGTCTTTTACTTCTATTCTCGTCTCGGCTCTCGTCCCGCTTGTCGATCTTGGCGATGTGTACGTGTACACTGCAACTGGAGATAGAATTGGGGATTTCCAAGCTAATTTGAAGTCGAAACTATGATTTTTCAGTAAGACTTTTTTGGTCTTTTCGAGCTGTTGTACTTGCCAGTACTCGTGACTTTCCTTAAAATGTTTTAAAAGTGTGAATTACTATAAATTGCAGTAAGTTGTACATTAACGAGATATTCATGGACCAAACTGATATATTTTGTTTTTGTTTTTTCTACTCTACATATTTATATGTAGTATACGATTGGTAAAGACGTCTCGTGTGGCTTTTTGGTAGATTTTAGGTGTTTCAATGTGAAGAACTCTAAAAAAACATTCACATAGTTAGTGGCTATTTAAGAAATGATTAAGTGATTAAGTGAAACGTCGTTGCTTCCTTTTGCTAAGACGAAAAAGTCAGCCAAAATTATTAAACTACAATTGCTTTTTCTTTTAAATCTGACGTGTTTATCAAATAAATTATAAAAATATTCACTAGTGATAATATAAATCACAACGATGTAAATCGTGCAAAGCGTTCTAACATAACTAGTTTATTATAAAAATTTAATCTAATTTTTACCACTAAATATCAACCAACAAACTCATATACTACAGGTTTAAAAAAAAAAATTTTTATGAATAGCATTATTTTGTGTTGTAAAATTTCATTAATGTGATAGATAAATCAGTCATACCGTGTTAGTAAAAACTTAATTTTTATTATTTAAGCTATAGTTGCTATACTTGTGAAGCATCCTCCAAAAATAACCATTTTTACCACCTCGTAGATATCATAAGAAACTGAGAACATTAGTTGAAAATTTTTCATTCCCAACCAAGAGACAAGTAAATTTCTATCTGTGATTTAAGAGTCAACGGAGAAATGAAAAGAGAGAGGGTGAGAGATTTAGCGCGTACATGCATCTCAAGAACGAGTACGAAGCTCCGACTCCCAGAGTAAGTCAAGAGTTGCGCGCTCGCGCGTGTGGGTCGATCAGGACTTTATTATAATCGTTGGCGCCTAGCTCTTTCTCTCTCTCTCTCTCTCTTAGTGTTCCCAGCTACGAAGCGGTATCTCGTACCCCATGGTCTTACTTATAGCTTTTCGGGTCAGGGCGACACTTCGGAGTCGTGCTCTGTGACTTTGAAATTAGAGCGAGATGAGATTTGCCATTAGGGAGTCGAGCCGGCACTTCGAGCTCCGTGAGTGTGTTTTCTTTGTCTGTCTATCTGTCTACTTGTAGTGCCTGTCTAGCTTTGGGTTGTATATACCCACTCGAGATATCGTGCGTGAAATTTGTTATGCTCGCTTGTACGTGCATACGTATGAAATGAGACAGTGTTTCTGTCGTGCCAAGGAGAGGCTGTCTTGTTTTACAGCTATGCTTGATCTGTATGAACTTTTTATCCTCTTCGGGACAAGTTTTTACGATGGGGCTTTATTTCCACTTACTTGGGTTAATCTTGTTTTACGAGTACGGTGTGTTAACATATCGTGGCAGTATTGAAGTTTTTACCATCGCGACGAGACATTTTTCGGGAAAAAATGGGAAAGAGAACGAAACTTTTATCCTGTACATTGCAGTTTAGTTTTTTTTTTTTTTTTTTTTTTTTTTTTTTTTTTTTTTTTTTTTTTTTTTTTTACATATAAAACAGGTTTGTTTCGTAACTTTTATACGAGCGCGAGGTTTTCAATTGTAATATCGTTAGTATGTGTATAAAAGAAAACAATAAAAAAACTAATTTTTCCAATTGCGATTTCCAAGAACAATAAACTTATGGCTATAAATTACGTCTTTACGACCCCAAAACTGCAGTTCGACAAAAGTCTTGGAATTTACTGTGAAAGTAAAATACATGTGCTTATCAGTGCTGCAGAATAGGAAGGAAAGTTAATTCATACTTTTTTAATTGTTATCCTATAAAAAGTAATAGTACATTTCATACTGGGTGCCAAAATTACTACCATGCAGGGTAAGTCAAATGTACGAGGGACCTAAAAAAACAAGAAAAAATAAGACTGTCCTTGCAAACTTTATAATCGTATAGAGTCACATTCTTTGGTACTTACATCAAGGCAATATGTTCTGCTGATAACAAACGGGCAAGATTTACTTGTAGTAATTCATATTTGTTGTACATATTAGGGTACATAGTTGGACAACAGTCAAGAAGAATTAAAACAAACTATTAGGAAGTGGCCTGAACTTGGCTGGAGATTTCTAGTTCCTAGTTCTTATGAACAATCTAAAAACTGTTTGGTAAAAATTTCTTTTCGGATGTAAAAATAGTATGAATAAAATTTTCTTGTATGAATTGAATTTACCTTGTAATTTTCATGATTCTCAACAATAACTGTAGTGGTTAAGGAACATATACATGTGATGATTCGTAACTTACTTCTCCTGAAACATGTAGAATCAAATGTACAAATAGAAAAATAACGATACAATATAAGTTATGTACCTCTACACCTCTTTACTCCCTCTCAGTCACTGACTCCATTGTTTCGTTTTTTTTTTTTTTTTTTTTTTTTGACATAAATACTATATTTTTTTCCTCACTTCTCTCATTCATTTCGAAACGTACAAGTATTGTCACATGCAAAAATAATCAATCATTCAGTACCATCGACATCTCATGAATCTCAAAAAATATCATCCGTTTCCTCCTCTGAAATAAACTTTTATTTATGAACTTTGTATTCTTTTTTTTTTTGTCGCCATATCGATTCTATATCGGGGCAAATCAATTTTTATTCTTTTATAAACTGCTGGCACTCCCGTATATGCAAGCCCACAAAGGCCCGTTTCCGGAATCGTCACCCTGCAACCAGATCCATAGATGTGTATAAAAATTTTTTTTTTCCCGACACAACCGTCGTTTAAAAAAACCGCTTAGATTTACTGGATTATTTGATTTAGGACTTTTTTATAGGAGCTTTGTGCATTGAAGGCACACGGCTGCGTAATCTAAAAACCAATACAGAGGGTCATTGTTAGATTTTTTTTACCAAAAAAAAAAAAAAAAATCTTATCTTGAATATNTAATGGTTTCTCGGTGAAATCTCTCTCTCTCATCTCGATATACCAACCTGAAACAGATGGAAAAGAAAACCTCGTGTGAATTAAAATCCAGTCCGAAATCGCGATGCCGCACGCGCCTCGTGTTTTTAAAACACATCGATGCAATTATTGAAATTTCACACGAATACGTGTAAATAAAAATACATCGCGTAATAAATTAATATTCAATCAGCTAGGTCGCTTAGCCAGTTTTGGGCCGCGTTACCTCCAAACCGAATGTATCACGTAAGGCGCAAAACAAACGCGAACCGCGAAACAATATATGTATAATATAATGAATATCAAACGCGTGCGCACATTACCAAGTGAAATTATCCCGCACCTGATGTGCAGTTGGCCGTAACAGAGGAGGAGCTTACGTAAAATTCCGTACACGGCGACATAGCCGCCCACACTACGCGGATTTTTCTCTAAGCCTCGGGCGCCAAATGTAAACGGAGACACGCTCGGTCTGTCTCCTCGTGGCAAATTATAAGCTTTCTCGGACACGTGTACCGCTTATACGCGCTCTTTGTCCAGATGCTGGGAGCTAATGAGTGATACGGCCTCTAATTAACGGTCCCTGCTCTCTCGCTGAATTATTGATACGGCCCGATGCCAGGCACGTCACGTCGCGTGCAGTAAGCAGAGGAATTTTCTTTTCTTTTTTTTTTTTTTTCTTTGAGACAGCAAAAAAACGCAATCCAAAGAACCTACAGTACAAAACGTTGCACGGATATGCTCTTACAAAGAATTTTCGCCCAGAGTTCCCTAACGGTGTTATAAGCCTACAGCTCGCTCGCTCGAGGGAGTTCCACGAGCACGTGCTTTTTGCTAACCCCTTCCCATGGTGTACCTCTGGATACACGACAAACCGGCCGGCACCGGCGAGGATACGCACGGCGCGTGTAGGCATACGGTGCACTTTGTCTTCCGGAAGAGTGCGGGAAGCTAGTATACAGAGGACGTAGAACTGGGGAGAGTGGGGGGGGAAGGGAAAGAGTCAGACGGATATATAGGGAAGCAGTGTTTAATCAGGTTCGACTAGTTAGTTGGCAGGTGCGACGTACTCTCAAGTACCGTCCGCGCGTCCGTGCAGCGTCGCTTGAGAAGAGGAGTCCCGGGAAGCGCGAGGGAGAAAAAGAGAGGAGGCGGAGACACTGGTCTAGAGACGGCGCAAGAAATCAAAGCCACCAAAGGAGAGCCAGACCTCTGCGCTGGACTCTCCTCTCCTCTTCCTCTTACTCTCTTCATGTGTCCCTTGCGAGGAAAGACCCGATGCTCCTGATGCCCGTATAAAATATCCTGCAGTACTTCATTGCTTGTCCTGCATCGGGATAATTTTGTCATTTGCTTACAGGGTACTCTATATCTATGACCTAAAATATAAAATTTAACGTTATGATGAATTATTTTTCGAGACAACTCTTTTCAAGATGATAAAGTAATCCTTCAAAACGAAAAGTAAGGTGAAATAATTCAGCAAGTACAACACGTACAGATATAATTTTTCTATTTAGATACATCGAATAGCAACGAACTTTTATGGTACAAAAGTTACGCGGTTGGGTATCAAACGAGGACTGTCGTTCTAAAAATCGTAATCTATTGGTCCCCAGAGTTAACTCGTGTGTGTACAAGCACAAACAGAACAGACGCAAGCGTGCACATTCATAGATATCCAGTTACACTGGGAGCTGGAAAAACAAAAGTCCTCTCGGGCACACGGTTAAAAAAATCCATTGTCGAGCTAACAAGTGTTGCAAGCACGCACTTCCGTAACACGAGCCAAGCATACACATACATACAGATATGTAGATGTACCGGTAGTTTTACCCCCAGCCTATAAATCCTAAAGTTGAGGGTAAAACAAATTTTCCCCTCAAAACGACGGTCCGATTTGCCCGCGGCATCTTTCGTCTTGCACATTTACATACGAAGAGTTCCAGTATGAGGTACCGACGCACGCGATATCAGCCCTCTTGACTTGTATGTTTTTTAAAATATATACGTTATTTCTTGACTTCCAACACAAAGTGTTTTGTCTCGTCATGCAACATATGGGATGTTTGAAAACGCACGCGACAAAAGAGAGAGAGAGAGAGAGAGAGAAAGAGACAAAATGCCAAAAGAGAGAACGCAGAGAGCAAGAAAGAGAGTCCTGCAGACTGCGGGCTCAGCAGGATTTATTGGGAATTATTTCGCGATGTCTGTTACCCAAGAGGAGGGGGAGCGAGGAGAGCCGTATAAGTAATCGATACCCTTTTACAGTCAAGCGTAGCGTACGCAGGCAGAAAAAAGCTTACATCTCGCTCCTGTTGCTGATGCTTCGCTCGGACTTTTTCCTTCCCCCTTAACCCGAGCACACAAACTCCGATAAATTTATTTGGGAAAGGAAATTCATAGAGACTCCATTGGGTGTCGAGCGATTTGAAAGAAGTGAAAAAAGAAACATAAGCGTTGAAAGGGCACAGCTGCGACACCAATTTATGGAGACTATTTGCTCCTTGTAATATGATAATGACTCGGACGACCTGGTTGTAAAAGGCCCAACGGCGCATATAGCGTCGATTTATTAGACGCATGAATTAACTACAGCCAATTGCCTATCGGAAACTGTGTATTTACTGTGTCTGCATGTGAATAGTATGCATGTTTACCGGATATGAAGTTCACCGTTTCTTTTTATTTTAATCGAAAGGAAAAATCACAAAGTTCTTGATAAAAAAAATATGTGTGTAATAAATATCAGCCCAACTTTACGTGTATCCTTGCTTGGATAAGTATACTGTTGGTCGACTCTAGTGCTCTCATTCATTTTGCCTATCTGATTGGAGAGCAAAAAATTAAAAAGTTTTCACCGATTTGAATTGCTATCATCAGGTGTCATTAAGAACACGGATTGCGACGTGTCTCAAAAATCTTTATTCCCATTGTCATCAGATTTTTTTTCTATTTTCTCATCCAGAAAATATGGTGTGCACCAGTCTCGACGAAATTTAAGCAAAGCACGTGGTGATCATATAAAAACGTAAACATCCCCCTCAGATATAAAGTCACGTGGCGGTGACAAATCAACAATACAGATGAAATCGGTTTGTCATCGATAACGATTTTCTATTTCCTCTTCTCTTTCTCTCAACTCTTAACCCTCACCTTTCTTTAAACATTCAATATACAGTTTTGAACTCCTATATGATTGTACAAGTGTGCATGCACGTGTGATCTATGGCTCGTGCTCGTGCATTTTTGCGCGTCCATATCGAGCACACAAACTCACGTGCGCTTGTATAGAGAGAAAAAGAAAGAGAGAGAGAGAAAGACACGAGTGCGGAATGCCACCTATGTCTTGTTAGCCCGTGGAGCGACGATGCTGAGCTCCTAATGCTCCTGTATGCTGTTGTTGCTGCTCACATCGCTAATGAATTCCCGGTATACAAGTGCACGCGTATACGCGCACTGCTAAGTGTATCGGACTAGAAGTGCGTGTGCTTGTGTGTCATGAAATTGTTGCTTTAATAAACTAAAAAATCTCGCGCCATTTCGTCTTTAACAAACGTAGTGTAGACGTGATTAGTTTTGAGATTTTTTTTCATAATTTTTTGCAGCGTAAGTTTTTTTTCCAAAGTGAATCAACTCCAGATCGTAAAAAAGATTGGAGAAAGTGGAAAAATAATGTTTTAGCACACAACAACGTGAAATAGTAATTCTGCAACATTGTATCAGGTACATAAATTGTAATTAACAAACTAGATAAATTGGGATGCGTGTGGAACATGAGTATCAATACAATTTAGTACCTCATTCGTAAAGTGTTTTTGGAGTTTTAAAATATTACAGAAGTTGATCAAGCAATACAGTAACTTTATAGGTATCCGAAAAGCCTCTACATGTTGAAAAGTATTAAATTGTTTTTAAACTGATTTTTAAATGGCTTTTTATCATCTTTATATCATGTACACTTGATGCACACCACACATGTAGATTTTTCCCGCTACTACTGTCGCATGTACCTTGTACATGTGTTTGCTCGCCTCTTTGAACGTTATGAGCTTCGACTGCGAGTATAGGGTATGCTCACGTGCGAGTACGCAATGAAATTGCATTAGCATTGTTCAGTTTGAGTTTGAAGTCCTTTATTTGCTTGCCATCAAGATTCAATGGATCCGCTGGAGTGCGGTACTCCTTCCTCCCTTTTTTTTGTCTCTGCAAGAGAAAATATACACTATAAAAGATTTTCCGTTGAAAATGGAGTTTAATGCTCAGCTTTTAGTTGTTAATACTGAGACAGACGAAATAATTTATGTTATGGTTATGTTAATTAGTAAAAAAGAGAAACATAGCAATTCTTCTGAACAATTTCACATTTGTATTAAAGTCGACCATGCTATCATTTTAAGTTTTATTTCAGTTAAGCTAACAAAAATTATTAGCTCTATATTCTAAAACTTCTAAAATACTGAGCCAATCTTGAGCCAATTGCTAGACTACTTCCATAAACTTTCAAATATACAGAATCTTACTGTCAGAAATACTTGTTACATATACATTCCTTGTTACGTAAGTCAAAAAACTTAGTGACAAAATTAATTCACTTTATTATTTTAAAGGAGTTGTATATTCTATTACGTTGTTCTTACATATGGTGCAATATAAGCAGTTGTTTACGAAAGAAACTTTTGGTTGTTGGAAGATTTCTCGTGAAGAAAAGTGTATCTTGGTAATGAAATTGTACTGTCAACGTAGGTACATTTAACAAAGAAATGACACGGAAGTGCAACTCTATTATACGCACGCAAAAAAAAGCCACCAGTGGGTTTACTTTTTTCATCTCTTGTACGAACGACTCCTTATTTTTTATCACCACGCGTAATTTTACTTCCTTCCATCGAATCCCCTCCTTGTGTTATATTCTATAATGGGGACGTATATACGTCAGTACGACTCGATCGGAAGTTCATAGCATTTTTCCGTCTGCTTCGTTTGCTTTTTTCTCTCCTTTTTTTTATCACCAGAGAAGCCTGTCTGCGTCTGTGCTCCGGCAGCTTTTACTCCCCCGCGAGGCTATTACCTTTTCCTCCACGGAGTTATAAGAAATTTTATTCAAGCTGTAAAAAGCTCTACATTTTTACAACATGCATCCTCTTTTTACGTATGAAAAATTTTTATAGCCTTCCAGTTACTTAAGAATGACATCATGGAGACTTGTAGTATCTTTTAGTAAATCTAATAAAAATCGTACGTAGATGTTTGAGTTTGGCGTTGGTCTGTTATGAATAATCTCTTCTCGTTGATCCTTTTAATTTAACAAAAATTTTTATTATGGAGCAGTCCTTTTTATCCTCTATTATGTTTTATTTTTCACAATCATACGGTAAAGCATTAAAATTCCTTATTTTATATTACTATAAATTCTATTTTAATATTTTATATTGTTATATTATAAATTTAGTGTTCTTATACAGTACAGTAAAACTCATTTCATGGAGATATACGTTTATTATTAAAATTCATCGATTTTATTCTTAAGACTGAAAAAAATATTTCTAATAAAATTTCTTCAACACACATTTCAGTTATCTTATAACAAACTTTTTTACTTTATTTTATTAAAGAAGCATTATTTTTTAAGTAAAACTGGAGCATTTAGAAACAAGTTTAGATCGCACATCTATGTACTCAATTCATTTTGTTGGGATTTTACAATAAATATATTGCTTATGACTTACTTAAGGAATCCAAATGCTGAAACATAAAATTTAATACTCACAATTAAAATAAAATCTTTTGTACGAAAAAATATGTATACCTACGTTTAATAAAATGATTCATGTCTGCAACTGATGCATATCTCGACCCATTTTGTGTTTTATAATTAGGCACTTCAGCTTGTGAGCAAAAACTATAACAAGAATCTATAAAGAATTTCGTTATTTAATTTTTACCATTTGCATATAATTTATCTGTAATAAATAACAAATATAATGGATACATACCTGAATACAAATAATTATTGTGGCTGCAAGAATTATCCAAATTCTATAGTTAACCATAAAGCCAACCAATTTTTCCAGACAACCTTGTTTATAAAAAACATAATAAGTTTTACAGTTTTTTGAAATGCTGTAGTATGACTTTATATTGTCATGATTAATGTATGATGTCACCCAGTCATCTACTCCATCCCACCCACAGCATTGCAACTGTAAATTTGTAAAATAAATATAAAAAAGAAACAATTTCAGTTTTAATGAAATACAAACAAAAAAGTATTGTATCAATGCACTTTGTAGCCAAAAACTGAAATTAGTAATGAGATTCTAAATGGCACAACGGAATGATAGATAAATATTTACTTACTCTGCTCTCTAAGAAATCCATGGTCGCACGGGCCTTGCGACTCTTAAAGGACTGATTCATAGTGAAAAGAAACTTTTCTTTCATCGACTTAACAATATTGTCTTTCATAGCGTAGGCAGCTACTATAAGTGCAAGTTGAAGCATAAGTACAGTTGATAATAAAAGTGAAAACTAAAAATAAGGATATGACACATATATTAAAAATGCTTTACTGTATTCAAAGACGTTTTACAGAAATCTTATTAATTATCAATTAAGTACTTACAGTTTGAATCATACAAGTGCTCTTTTGAAGTACACCATAACAGCCAAAAATGGCTATGACTATTACTATGGTTCCTACAGTGATGGAAAGAGTAGTCAATGAGCAACCACTCAAGTCTGAGAAGTAAGAGAATTCATCGCTGTTCATGACTATACCTACTGCAACAATCATTGTGCCAGATAACTGCAAAAGTTTTAATTGATAGTAATTCATACGTATATTAAACATATGGGCAAAAGATATTTTGCAAATTTTTCTAAGTTTAATTTTTGAACTACAATTTAATTGACTACCTATTATTTACAATTATGGGATTTTTGGAGTTGTGGATAATAAATTCTATACTTTCTAATCTCATGTCACTTCACTTGCCTTCATTGCCTTTTTTTCTACAATTTCATAATTGTTGAATAACTTTAAATCATATTTTTATAGCTCATGCTTGCTGAAACTTTCTTAAAACTATGGAGATACTAAAATAACTTCAAACATGACTGCCCCTGTGTACTATACCTTAATATGAATTGATCAGAGAAAAAAAGTGTAGTGCCCCTAAAACTGTGATTTAGAACGAAAAAAATGCTACAGATAAAACAAGCAACTAAATTTAGATAAAAAATGTGCAAGGTACTGCTACTACACTTAGCTTGTATTTCATGAATATTTTCGTAGTCTTAGTATTCTATCAGTATCTAGTATCGTGGACTGTAGTAAGATGAAACTCTCTATCTAATTTTAACGTTTTTCAGTCTAAATGGTACCTACATTTATACAAAATTAAGCTGTAGAGTACGTTGTTAAAATATAATTTTTTAGTAGCATTCATATTAAGCATATAAAAACCAAAATCATACTTAGTTTTATATATTCAAGCTTAACAAAATTGGGATTAAGTTATTTCACACTCCAATTTGCCAGTTTTTAACTGATACTAACGATATGGTTATGTACGGTTACATTAAAAGAAATTCCCGTTTACTCATTACATAAGTATATTTTGCAACAATAATAATAAAATACTTGAATACCAACCAGAAAAACACAGTTTACAACATAGAAAAAGAACTTCACCCACTTCATATTAAAACAAAGGAATGTAGATGACGCTTCCATTTTATCTTTTTTACTTTTTTAAAGTAAGTCTTCGTAAAAAAACTTTTAAAAAGAAAAGAAAAAAAAACTGAGTACTTGAAACAAAAACACACGGAGCAAAAAACGTATAATGTTAATAAAACTGTAACAGATTCAGTTCGAAAAAGGCAATACTGCCAGAAAAACTAAACTCCTACGGTGCTGCTCGCTGCTACGTATTAACCGACCCTCCTCTAGTGAAACGATAGTCTTACTATCTTAACGACTTTACCTTACTTACACTATTCATATTTTCTGAGAAGTCTCAGTATAAACTCTTATTAGTTCACTGTTTTTACTCGTGATTCTTGGCAACATGGCATTTGCAACATCATGTGTAATTTATTCAAAAGTACTGAAGAAAATCACGTAATTGGAACCTTTTTATTCGTTGTTTGATTAGTCAAAACAGGTCAAGCCATTCGTTGGGCATTGTTTTTGATGGCCAATTTCATTGGGTTGCAGTAACAATTGAAATAAAATGAGTTCATGAAATCAGAAATAAGATTTTGTCACTTACAGCCGAAGCCATACGGGTGTCTTCTTGGAGTATCCCATGATAGTCAAAAAAGGGTATGACTTAGATAATAATTTCAATAACAAAGAGGAGGGTAGGTGGTGAAATATAATTAAACTTTGAGTAATATAGGATCCGATATTGTATAATGTACGTGATGGTACTAAGCCAAACCATGGCTATACCAGTTCACTGCAACATTTTAATAAACAAAACATTTGTACGCTTTCATTTAGTATGAGGTAAACCAAGATTTTCTAGTATACTTCTGCTGAATCTCCGTACTAAAATATAATTAACTTTATTACTGTCATAGATATTTTCATCGGCAGATAGTGTTATCTAGTCAACTCTCAAAGTTTATAATAATCACAAAAAGCTATTTTCTTTTTGTTAATCGGATAGTGAATTTACTACTTTGTAAATTTAGTTATAAATTTTTAAAATAAATGTTATGCCATATCAGAAATCTAACTAACCATAAAAATAAGCAGCCTAGAATTGTTAAAATTACAGCTACATGTTTAAGTTAGTAGAATTTAAAAACCTTAAATCATCCCATATTTCAGAAAACCTATTTTAAATTTAAAAAAACCGGTTTTTTGAGGTCTTAATAATCACAAAATCATTTTCATCGAGAATTTTTACATCAATCAGCGTAAAAAGCAATTTATATGATAACGTTTTTCATGTTCGATGGAACTGTGAACTCGCTTGGTAACTAAAATTTTCAAATATACCATTTAAGCTTCAATTTATCGATAAAATTTTATCTTCTCTAGGTAATGACAGTGCATGCCAAAAGTTAAACGTTATTGTAGCAACACAAGAGATTCATTTTGTCCTTATCAGTGATATACTGTCTTCCCTCACAAGCTTAAATACTTATTAGAAGCCAACGGTCGATATGCACACAAAGAAAAGTAACTGTTGATAATTAATAATGAAACTAAAATGCATGAGTGCTTTTCTAGTATCTCTTTGCTACGTGGAATAGGAAAGACAGTGAAATTTATTTTACGCTATACAAAATATAGTAACCTTTTTATTCAAAGAAATCTCATTGGTGTATTAGACTTTGATTTTATTAGGTATGTCTTTTACTTTCGTTTTGTTTAACTTTCCAGTAAAAGTAACAATAATTTTATTACCTCAACAGTAACATCCTAACACTAAATACAACATTTTCATTGTTCATCCCATCTTTGAAATGAAGACAGCACATTATGTACTATTCTAGATTCAGCAAAATACAAACATTACTTAAATAAGTAAAACATTGATGGTAAATAAAAGCTAGTAGCATTTATTCCATTGTAGGTAAGATTTTTCCAACATACAAAATACTTAAATACCGACTACAAATACGAAATTAATAACACAGAGCAGAAACTTGATCCAACATCCGTTGATACCGAAGTACTAAGCTCCCTTTTACTGTAAAAAAAAAAAAAAAAAAAAAATTATAATGAAACCCTACACCACTAGATTGTTAAAAAATCTAGTCTAGACCACGTGGTACTGTGATGCTACTCATATTGTGAATACCGACCGACCACTCGGATAAGACGATAGCATGCATGATGCGATTTCAATGAGCTTTGTACACCATTTTTTTCTAACAATTTACCATTTTATTTCCAAATCTACGTAAAGAGCAAGTCCGGCAAAATTACTCAAATAATAAATGGCTACGTATTTAATGTAAAATTAACTTCATACAGGGGAACTAACCTGAAACTGTTTTAATAACCACTGTATTTTAATAACCACTGTATTAACGATAAAAGTACTATAATGTAACAGTTGATAATGTACAAGTAATTAATAGTGAAAAAATAGCAAAAAGTCCTTGGAATTTGCAATAATACTAGTTCATCATTTAGCACTGTTATACTTATAATTTTTCTTCTTTGTGCAGTCTTTAGCTTTGTGATAAAATAATTCTTTTTTTAATAGGGTAGAAAAAAACTTAAATTACGTATTTACTGATTTTTATTTTTAAATAATAAGATCTTATAAACTAAATTCTTAATACACTGTGAAAAACAACTTTAATAGTCAGCTACGGCTACATTCAAAAAAATCAAGTAGATAAAGTATTTGCCGTAGCGGTATGCTTATAAAAATACTAAATCTAAGTACACTAATTCTAGAGAAAGAAGCAGTAACATTTCTAATGGTAAAATAGTTATACAGCACAATATTTGGGATAACAAAAAACTATCTAGATTGTACTTAAATTATGTGACAGTACAGCAGGGTATGATGTATGAAAACAATATTAATTAATTTTATAAACAAACCGCTTTCTTGAAAATGATTTTACTATCGCACATTTACAAGGGAACATTTTATTATTCAATCACACTGATCTTCTCATCAGCAAACTGTTTTTGAAGTGGTACCAGTACAGTTTATAATTCTAGTATTCTCATAATTACATAGTTTAGTCAATTTATTAAGAGTTAAAAGTAAATGGAGTAAATTACATGTTTAGTCATTTCAGATGGGTTTGTTTACAATCGAAATCGATGAGATTTTCTATATCATAAAATTAGATAGAATAAAAAAAATTCAATAGAAAATTACAGAGCCGTATTTTCTTGATCTTCCTGTTTTTCTTTTTGCTTAATTTTCTTTGAGCCACAATTTAATTCATTTTGGATCTCGAGTAAAGACTTCCCTGTAGTTTCAGGTACCACCAGTGCAATGAATACCATACCTACACAACAAGTTAACGCGTACACTATAAATGACATATAAATGCCACAGTAATCGGATATGACTTGATGCATTTTAGATACAATGAAGGCGAGAAGCGATGTCCACAAATTAACCAAAGACACGGCAACACCCTTGATGTTTGTAGGGAAAAGTTCTCCTAGCATCAAGTATGGCAGAGGGCTTAGGCCTAACGCGACTATCAGCTCGTAACCGATGATGGCAGCGACAAGAACGTTACCATATTTTTTTACATCGTAATTGAGATTACTTTGTAAAAAATAAAATCCTGCACTGATGCTAAGCGCAACTCCAGCCAAAAAAGTCGTTAACAAAAGCAACGGACGTCTGCCTACTCGATCTACTAATGCCACCGCGACAATACCAGCTATGAGCTGCAATACACTAAGAATGATCACTGTTGTTCCAGCCGACATATTGGATCCACTTCCTTCAAGAATCTCTTGTGTATAAGATTCTATTGCTGCAATACCACTTAGCTGTAATACCACCTGCAGTCCAAAGCATATCAGAACCGCACGTCTATTTCCTCTGGTACTAAACATATCCCAAAAGTGTCCTTTGTTCTTCAGATTGAAAGCTACTGTTTTTTCCATCTGATCCATATCATTTTTCAGATCTTCTTTGCAAGTGTAGCGGTTCAGCCATTGCAAGCTTTTTTCAACTTCCTCTCGTCTGTTGCGAATTATAAGATAGTAGGGAGACTCTGGCATCCATATGAATGTAACGAAAAAAATGATTGGCAAAACAATGCAGCTGTAGGCCAACACTTCGTAACTAAAAAATGGTCCAATAGCGTGAGCGTAAAGCTCACCAAATGTGACCATAAGTTTGATAAAAGATCCCAGAGATCCTCGAATTTTCTCATCCGCTATCTCACCGAGGTACATGGGACCGACCACGTAGACAATACCCTGACCTAATCCACTGATGAAGCGCGAAACGTAAAGAACGTACGGATTCCGAGCAAAGATAATTAAAATCCAACCTATGGTCATCGGTATCCCGGATATCAGTAAGCTGATCTTGCGTCCCACTGAGTCCACAATAAAACTAGCAAGAAAATTACCAGGAATAGAGCCAAGTATGTACAAAGAAGCAACCCATGATGCTTGATTTGACGTTACAGTTAAAGTAGAATTTGGCTCTTTTAAACGAGGAAGTATTGGAGATGTCCAGCCTATGTGTGATCCTGTTACTGCCATTGATAATGTTGCTAAAATTTTATTATATAAGTTTAGCTGTACACTTACTATGAATTTTTTCGATTAATATATGTTTTTTGCTTTTTACCGATTATCGCAGCTAAGTATTGCGGCCATTGCTTTTTATTTGAGTGATTCTCCATGATCTTAATTAACTTGAAAAAAAAAATCACACAGATTTTAATATAAAAATTTTCTGTACTAATTACACTTGTTCTAACCAAAAAAAATTTTCAACTAGTTATACGTGAACTTTTTGTTCTTCAGAAGTCTGCACTATAATGTAAAATTTTGATAATATGTAATGCTTTCTTAATGTTCTTACAATTCACTATACTCCTTGAGAATAATGTTGGAGGGGGGAACGGCGCTGATTGTCACGTGGTATCGACGGCGGCTGTTTAAACTATATTTTACGCTATAAGATTATACATAGAGAGTGTGAGGGTAGCATAGTTTCGTATGGAGTAGGGAGGATATAAACTATGATAACTGAAGTGTCTGAGAGTCACTGATTGACTCCACCATTTTCGGGGCTAAGTGAAATAATGACGAGAGCCAATTAAGCAGCTACGTGAACATATGTAGGCGTGTCGATCTGTGTTTCCTTCTCTACCGCGTCTACTATCTATGCAGTCCAGAAAATGGCGTCTTCGGCCACATTCCCCTTCATAGACCCTCTCTAGTTTGGAGCAAATGATAAATACGACTATTTCAAGTTATCAGAGACAAGAATCATTTAAATTGTTTTCTTATCACAAAGCTTTATTTCTTATTTCTTATTTCTTTTTTCCAGTACATTATTGATTCCAAAGGTACAGTCTTTATCAGCTATCCTTATTTGATTTTTAAATTCGAAAATTAAACTAAAAGCTGAAGCTCTATCTAAATAGTGGTGATACAATGTTACATGAACAATAAAATAATGTGCACTAATAATAATAAAAGGGGGCTCTTGCTGCTAAATTAAAAAAAATATGTTATGAGTTAACCTTGTAAAAATTTGTGTACCAAAGGGGATGTGTAATACGCTACACTGCAGCACGTATTTCGGCCTGTTTTTTTACATAATTGTTTGTAATTATATAAAAGTATGCACGAAAAATTAAGGATCTTAAAGCGTCAATTTTTTTAGAATTGCGCAAGCTTCAATACCGTTGTTTGTACAAGAATATCCCTTAAAATATTTTTGTTTGTTTTAAGAAAATGTAAATGTTTTAGCATTTATGCTATCTGGTTAGGAATTTTCTCAGATATAATAGCCACACATTAAACTGTGATAATTTAACGCAGCAGTTAACTTAGTTAATAATGGTATCCGGTTTCGTAACCGTTTTCTTTCCCAGTTTTTGATACTTTTAGGCAAATATTACATTCATTGAGAATTAACTTTATATAAATTATTGTTATTATAAAACTATTACTTTATAAAAAAAACTTTTATTATAAAACTATTACTGTATAAATAACTGTTGTTGTAAAAAACTATTTTATAGTTACAGAGAAACGTAATCGTTATAACAGTAATTAAAAAAAAAAAAGAGAGAATAAAAACGAATATGAGAAAAAAACGCTTGACATATTCAAGAAAAAGTTTATTTTCCGCCCTCGGGTGGTTTTGGGAGGCTGTTACTTCCTCGGGCGAAAAAGCAGTTTTCCGATACTCGTTCGAAAAGTCTCCTTTACGAACCTCGTTACGGACCTCGCCTTCGGCTCGGGCCGCAAACGTCTCGGTTCGCAAACAGAGACTCTTCAAACTCGTAGGAAAACTACCATTAATTTACAAAATGTCACCGTGAAATAGACGGAACTCTTTTAAAAGTTTTAAGGACTCATTTCGGTCGAGGAAAACAAAAGTGATATCCCAAAGCAATCTAATGCTTTACTTCTATCTTGAGTCTTGATTTGCTTGGAGCCGTTTTCCGATGAAGTAGTATACATGTATAGTAAGCCCAGCAAGAGAATTTAGGGGATCATTGATAGATTGGAGCAAAACCAGAAAAATCGATGAGTATATTATGTACGTGCACATTCTCGAAGTGTTTTTCAGCATCTTGAAAAGTTCGAGTTGATGAAATATTATGACATTACCAATTGCCAATTCGTTAGCTATCTATTAATAATACAACTTATTGGTTAACGAATATTTGTTTATTGTCACTCTAACATCTCGAATTGTTGTTGATGTATGATCCATTTACCTTGACTGATTCTGTCTATCAATGTATGTGACTTAAATATTTTCGGAAACATCGAGTTTCCTACTACACACTTTATCGTAGTTATATAGTATAATGAAACTGGTGATTTTAAAGAGCAGAGGTACGAAATACCTCTTTGGTGAAAAACGTTGGATTTCCAAAGTCATAAGCAATAAGCACCTGCAGAGAGTAAAAAAACCATACACTTGGCGATAGACGGATCTAATTATATCTGTACGTGGCTAACTTATATTTGAAGTTAAACTGTAGTGAGTAGTACACTCGAGCGTACATTGCATGTACATAATTATAAGTGTACATACAATATTGGTGTACAATCTTTGAAGCTGAAGTGGTTCATCACCACTGAATATACGAGTGCCATTCTCTTTGGACTCCCAACAGTGGCTACCAGCTACTACTCGCAGCCACAACTTCAACGTGGCCAACATTTTTAAGGCGCTCACCTTTTTCTCTTATGTCTCTGATGCTGGCGTTTATCATTGCTATACTTTTTTTAATTAACTTTAAATACTTTTTGATATAAATACTTTTTTCACGGTAAAAGCGTTTAAAGAAACATTCATCCGCAAAGGTACACGAGTTCTTATTCTCGCATCTAGTTTTTATTTACTAGTGAAAATATGTTATTTTTCTCGCACTTTTCCGCTTGCGTGTGTTCATTTACGTAAAAATACAGTTAGTAAGTTAGCTCGCAGAATTTTCTCTACTAACTCTTCAAAAGAGGGTGCAAACACAGGATGAAATTAACCTTCTTAAATACTCCAAGAAATTCCAAGGCATACATTGATAAATTTTAAAAATAATCACAACTACAAATGGTACAATAAAAACGAGTTTTGTAAAATAGCTCTAAATTGATGAGCAAAAATATTTTCCCGTCGTGCCCATCATTCGACGTAAAAAAAGGTAATCACACGCGCAACTAAAAGTCTCACGTTACAAAAATTGATTTACAGAGACGTTCAATCGCACTTGCTGTCACCAGTATGGTAGTAAATCAACTTCAATCGCCACCCGCGTCGAGACGCAAAAGCTCAGCTTGCAATGTGGTATGATATATAAACTTCACGTGGTCTGGCGTTAAGCACGCATTAACATCGACAGGTAATCGAATACATCACCCCACGCGCGTGGAGCAACACCACGTGTCACGCCCTTTTTTTCTTCTTCTTCTTCTTCTTCTTCTTCAGCAACATCATCTCAACCTTATCCTTGATCTCGAGTGAAGTTGTGATCCAGGCCTTTTTTTTTACGCCTTGTAAAATTGCATCGCAAACCGGTCCGACCGATCTTCATGTTCAAATTCGGAATTAAAATACCAGTTGGAGTTCGGTTTTGGGCTGAAGATATCGGACCTGAGCAGCAATTGCAGATAACGGACCTTTGGAAATCTCCTCGCAAAGCCCGGAATCTTTATCGCTCCAACGCAGACAAAGGAAAGAAAATCAGAAAAGGTAATTAAGGCAAAAAAGAGAAGAGTAGGAAAGTAGAAGGGAAAAAAAATCGAGTTTCAGATTGCAAAAAGTTCCCATCCCCGTGGATTAAGCTAATCGATATACTTCCTCCTGGTCTCTCGGTGCAGCTCTTCTCTTTGGTGCTCTATTGTCCTCCATTAGCACCTCCATACATGCTTGGCTGAAAAAAAAAGACTGGGAAGGAAAAAATTTCTGTAAAACTCGCGTGTAGCGGAGTAGCGGTGTTATAAAAGGAGAAGGAAAAAATGTAGGTACGTCATTTGCATAAGAGCGCAGCCGATTTCTTTGCAAATGCCGGTCGCCGTAAAAAGTGAGGGAGGAGAAAGAGAACGAGGAAGGGGAGAGGAGGTTCATAAAAGCAGAGAGTGGATGGTGATGGTGGTGGTAGCCGGGGCCATTAAGGTGCGATTATAAAATGCTGTGGGCTGAAAGAGCGAAATGATCAGGCGATCGGCTGAATTAGCGAGATGCGGACAGGATTAGCATTTGGGCGACACTGAAAATTGATGTACCTTGGTGTAGTCACGGTTATTGGCATTTTTTAATATATTTTTCAATACTTAGTTCATATAATTTATCTCTGTAATGCTATGCAATATTTAAAATTGAAGTGCAGTTGAGAAAAAAAAAATTGTTGAATTTTTTTGGTTTTATTCCGACATTAGTTCACTTATTTTAATTTTATTCTTAAAAATATACTACATACACTTAAAGAGTTGTGGGTAATGTACTGTACTTTTTTTTGTTTAATTTGTATTTACTTTATTTCGTAAAACACTATGTTCACAAAATTTTATTCCACCACATGGATTAAAAGCCAAGATCAAGACTTTTCATGGAAATAATTGTATTTTTTTTCCTGAACCAATCATTTTAAAAAATTGACTACATGATGTTACCTGTAAAATTGCCCTAATACTGTGTAAAAGAAGACTATCACCCATTGTGAAAAAAAAAATAAAGAAAAAACCACGAGCTCTGAAAATCCAAAAAATCTCACGATCCAAAAACCTGGAAGGCAATCGCACTGGCTCCGCAGTGCCGAAACGGAATTCCAAAAACACGAGAAATTAGAATGCACCACGCGTGCCACGCTACCAGCACCAGAGTGCTGCTTTGCTCGCACACGAGCACATGATGGTATTGCGGGCTACAGCAGCAAGCAGTCGGTGCCATAGCGTCCCTCTTACATAAATTACTTCGAAAACTATCGATCTACACCCCCCTTCCTTACATGTATGGTAACACCACCGTCTCGAAATTCTTTTCGAGCGCTACTCCTCTTCTCACTTCAACGAAGAAAAAAAAAGAGGAAAGAAAGCAAAAAAATCCAGCTGGATCCGTGTCACCTCTTTGAAATAAAAATTCGGAAAAAAAGTAAGCTAGTGGTACGCGCACCAATCCAGAGGAGTACGAGAAAATGATAAATAAAAGTCACACGCGCGAGGTGCGAAAAAAATCGCGCAAGCACGCACGCGGAATCCCAAAATAGCAGGCTCTCCTCCTTTGCCTTAACGAACTTTCCGCCGTGGCTGGTTTAATAGAAGAAACAGGAATAAAAAAAAATGAAGCTAGACAGTGCGCTTCTTGAGTATCCATATACACGAGAGTATATATAGGTACGATGGTCTCACGCATGTATGTGAGCGAGTGTAAGCTGCCGGGATCGGGCACCAAGAGGAGGAGGAGGAGGAGGCAGTAATTCCTATAACGGAATTCGCGCTTCGATGGCTGACCCCGTGCGAGCCAGCTGTTCTCGAAAGAGAGAAACAGACGAGTAGAGCCAGACGGACGGATAGACGGACGGAGAGCCGCGCCCGAGACTGGTAGCCGTACGAGCTACCTGTACCTATACATATACTGTGTGTTCGCCTATTCTATATGTTTCGCGACTCTGATGTATTCGTGTGCAAACAGCTCGTCTGTCTGGTCGGTCTCCTCCTTCTCTTGGGTGTACCATGTCCACGCATTTATTATATTGTGTGCTTACTTATATACGCGGGACAACGAAACGCGCGTATAATGTATCGGCTACTCTCAATGGTTTTCTTTGTTCTGTGCCTCTCTCTCTCTCTCTCTCTCTCTCACTTTTCTGGGCGTCAAATGCATTAATTCACTCGGTTGGTACTGCTGCTGGCCTTTTTACAAGTGGCCTTTTTTTCCCCCACTCATCGTTCGAATGGAACTGTTTGCCTTCAAGCCGGGAATACCACGCGTATTTACAATGGAGTAATGAATGTACCTTTTCAGGTGCTTGGCATGGTGTTTTTTTTTTCTTTTTGCTTTTTGTCTGCTTAACGATTTCGTCGAAGCGAGCTGTTGACAGTTCGAAATTGACTGTGGAATTCAATGAAGTTAGTTGGCTGCTTTTGAGAACTTACACTGTGCGTGGGTATGTCGAACTTTCATTTGGCTGTTTTTTTTGTCACTTGAATTTTCATCTTAGTATGAAAAATTAATGATTTCTTTGTGTGACATCGTATACACGGAATTGGCCTGTGAGTAAAGACGATTAGACAAACCGTTGAGGTATCGACAACACGATCGTAGAAGAGATTCGCGTTCGTAGCTTACTTAGCAGGGTTATCAATAATACCGTGATTGAGACATTAATCGTAATAGTAATTGAAACGTGATACTAATACTTACAGCTGCAGCATAAATTTTTTTTTATTTCATATGTCTAACCCACATTGTGAAAATTCAATTTTAAATTAATCGGTAACGAGTATTTTTTTTTTTTTTTTTTACGAGTAATCATCCTTCACGAGATTACATACAAAATCAACAACTAAAGTATCTAAACTTTGAATCTGCAGATCAAGTGTAAAGAACTTTTTATGAAGGTGTATAAAATTGCTATAATTTGAATTTTAATGGGCAAAAAACTGAAAAAAAAAAAAAAAAATTAGTATGTTCGAGAAAATTTACATTTATCATACGTATAATCAACTTTGTGCATACGTAATCAAGTTTCCACATTAATTCAGGATACTTTTTAAAGTTCACCGTTCCTCTCTTCTTGACATCACACTAAAGCTCTAAGTGACGAAAATTTGTATTTAGTTCGCAAAAAAATAACTTAACAAGATTGAAACTTTTTATTCCACACTTTGGTCAAAATGTCAAGAAAAAAAAGTTGTAAATTAAAAAAAAAACGACACCTTTTAGTACACATTTTTCTTCTTAATGTCATTCTGACATTCTTAAAGAAAAGTATTTTGTTTGATTGTTGAAAAAAAAAATTTTCGAGAAATGTAGCCAAAATGAACGAATATTAATTTTTTATAAAGATCAAATAATATGTATAATTAATTTTTCTACTCTGGTGATAAATACATTAGTCGTATACCCCAATAAAACAATTACTGCTCTGAATCATATTTTGTAAACCTCACGAAACCTTCAGTGATTCCAAATCATCTGAAAATGCGTAATTTTATTAATATTAAATTAAACTCTCACCCATTAAAATTCATTATCAGGTCTTACGTTCAGTTCTAAATCAAAAACAAGAAAAGAACACTAAAAGTAAAAAGCAATACAGATATAATTCCGAAAAAACTACATCTACAAGACAAAATTTAAAACGCACGCAGAAAGCAAGTACCTGTACAATATACAAGTAAATCGAGGGCGAAAGGTGGCCATTAACACATTTTGCATTATCCCCGCCAACAACCCCACTCACAGGCGCACACACAGATGCACTGCCGCAGCAGATACAATCAATGCAATTGCAATCAATCCAAAATGTGGGGAGCATACACTCACACGCACACACATGCTTAGTGGCGTGGAAAAAAAAAAAATTGCCGCTCGCTCGCCAGTGTCGTCGCTTCCACTTCGACGTGTTTTACCATCTGTATACGAATACGTGTGCGAGAAAAGAGAGGAGAGGAGATGAGTATCGAGGAGAGGCGCACGAAAAAGGCCGCCAGCAGATGAGCGCTGCCCGATAAGCCGGCTCTTAATTATGTAGGCGGCGACTATACGCGCCGGCTGGACCCACGATAAGCGAGCCCTGCCGTGTAAAGGTATATATACAGAGTACGAGCGCTCCCATGCACACAAGGCTATATACACATGTATAGTGGGACGTACCCAACTCGCGGGAGAGCCAGCGAATCTTGCGGAGCGCGCGTGCCGAGATTATTTTGGCCTGGACACGACGATCCCGTACCCTCTGCCTATTATACGGATATACTTACTCCCTTACACTCGAGACATGGGCTGGTATGGGCATGCGGTATAATATGGACACGACGACGGGTGAAAGACGAAGAGTCGGCATCAGTTGCGGAGAGAAAGCCAAGGCGGCTTAATTACGTCGTCTCTCGAGCTGATGAATAGGCCGAGCTTATGCTAGTATATATGGGAGCCCTTGGTATCTCTCGCATCAAGCAGGGAATAAGGGGAGTCTTGATTCTTTCCGAGTCCTTTGGACGCTTTGGTGTAGCTCAGGACTCATTGTTGTGGCGAGGGAGTCCTTGTATCGTGCCTTTGCATGACAGTAGACGGTGTCGATGACACTCGCGTGCCACAAGTTTCGCTGCTCGTTTATCTGGATGAGTGGAGCTTTTCGCGGGGCTTGACATGTTAATTACGTTTAATGAAAACTATTGGGAAGGTCTCGTCGCTCGCTCGAAACTTTTGGTGCCACGTATATTTTATTTTACTTTATAATTAGAAACACTGTAACGGAATACTCGTTCGATTCGAGTTTAAACGAGGTATTTATTAAAATAAAACCAAAAAATTCATCGTACGTGATTTTTTTCTCTCCGGTAACAGATACGGGGGCAATATTATCGGTGGACATCGGCTTATAACATATTGAACGCGTCGCCGTAAATTCAATTAAAAATAATTTCAAAACATAAAAAAAAACATGTAAGTGTTGAACGTAATAACCCGGGTACAGTGCAACAGGGTAATGTACATAGCGTAGTACGTGAAGGGAGGGAAAAAGAAGGAATTACGCACGTTTCGCAAAAAGAAGGAGGTCACGCGTAATAAGATCCCCATAATCGTTAAGGTAAAAATAAAGGACGGAGAAAAGGAAGATAGAACAGTTTGTAATATCAAGAAAGAGACGTAATGACACCTACGGACACTAAGGTATTTATTACCCAGCATAAATCGATCATGCAGCGACGCTTTAGAGTACAAACAAGAAATTAAGATATAAATCTCTCTCATTCGCTCGGGACAAAGTGTTACGGAAAAAAAAATCTCACCTAATACGGCCCCTCCACTCTTTGAAAGACTGCGCTCCTTTATACGGGGCATGAAAATCCATCTCCTGTTATAATCAGGACTGATGGGCATATCCAATGAAAATCTCATTTATTATTTATCCAAGGTGGGTACACCTTTTAGGTATGCATTAAAAGGTCATTTTCCATCATCGGGTGCGATCATTACATTATACCATATCCACCTCTGCGCTTCTCGGATGGAGATGAAGTTGCTCACGAAAATCACCCTCAAGATAGACGTGTATGTGATCAAGTCGAAGCTCGATTGAGTAATTGCCGCGAAATTAATCCGCGACGTTATAACGCGATGACGACGCAAATAACTTTGCTCCACTGGACGGTGATGAAACGATGATGGTCTTGCTCCTCTCTATGTCTCTTTCGTTGCTGCTGCTGCTACTGCTACTCTCCTCCTGATACGATAAAGTTTAATTAGATGCTCTTGCGTACGTGTAGTAAGCATGTATAGCAATTAGTCTTGAGAGCTCTTTTGCAAACATTGGATTTTAACGCCCAAGTTATTAGTTTTCTCCGATTATTTTGCCTCTACTTTGTATTTCGTTGATGGAATATGGTTGATGGAATATCATGATCACCTTAGTCTTATTACTGTTTTTTTTTATACGAGATTTTTTCAAGTACTCTCTAGTGTTGTGCGCAAAAATCAATACAACCTTTACACCCACGTGGAGCATCAAAACGTTAGACATCGGCAACAATTGACTCCTGAAACATTTTTTGTTCGAACTATACGTGTCCATAATATCGACCAGCGGAAGGCTCATCAATTATTCCTGTCCGGTTCACTGGCTGCGCCAGAGCGGGCATGAACGAGTTAACCCAGAAAAAGTAATGACTATGCAAGGAACACGTGTACTAGCTCATATATCTGTATGTAGAGGTTGCAATTCATTCGACCCTTTTTTGGCCGCGAAATATGCCCAGCAAGAAGGGAGACACAATATGTAAGCTCCGCTTAATCCTCTTAAACGCGAAGCAATTTCAATTTTAATCGCCACCCTTTACTTTCCCTCCTCCACGACCTTTTAACGCTCCCTCTCTTTTTATCCTCGTGTGTGTCTACCTATTTGTAGGGTTGTTAAATAGAATTTTGGATTAAAATCGGCCAGCCTTGATGATACGTGAACTACGATTAAAAATCGTTTTGGCTGAGCTTAGAGTCCAAAATAATGAAGTTTCAACATTTCTTCAGTCAATCGAATATTCGTAAATCCATGATGATGTTCTTTGGACTACAACATTAAATTCTGATAATCCCAACTGTACACATAAATATAGAAATACGCGTTTTTGGACTGCATGAATTAAGCATGTACATAAATCGGTCATTCACACTTGCTGGTAGTAAACAACTTGCGGTACTCTTGTACGATTGCACAACAAATATATTACATAATTAATAAGTTGAAGTATTTTTTCCATCATTCGTTTTTTATTGCGATAGTCGTGGTCTAATTGTTGGTTTTTTATTGTTAGTATTTTTTATACGAGGATAGAGGAGAATGTCATTTGACAAGTTGGTTAAAATAAGAATTGACTGACTTTTTTGTTTTATTTTTCAATTGCAAAATATTCGAGAACAATAGTCTTGTGAATACCCTGTAGTCGAGAACCTCCACAAAATGAGGACTCGATTGAGGTAAAAAAAAAAAAAAAAAAAAAAAAAAAAAAACGTGTTAGCCGTAGGTACTTTTGGCTTGTAACATTCTAACGAGCGCTCTTTGCGTTCCCAAGACATACATTATAAGCGCATCTCTCACTCGTTAAATCGTAAGGCTTCGCGTTTGTACTGCTTCCTGCACTTTGCACCTCGAAGCTAAAGCTCCGATACGGCACAAAGAGAATTACCTCGCTCGTACAGCTAAAAACTTTGTCGACGACGATTACCTAAGCGCAACGAGATAGGCGCTTACGATCGATTAGTGGCTTGAGAGCTGACGAGTTCAAACATAATGGGGTTTTTGTGTAAAAATTTTAGGGTATAGGCAGAGTTGGCTAGTGTGTCAACAATTTTTATGGTAAAAGTTAAACTAATTGCAAAATTTTCTCCAAAAAAATAAATACCTCTTACAGATGATAACCTAAGCGTTAAAACACCGTGCTTGTAATTATCTGCACGTGACAGTAAAATGGTCCATTATTAGGACACAATTCCACAAATTCGCTGACAATGAAGTACATCATGCGCTCAGCTCGGCATAATGAAGCTATCGATGACTTATTCTCCACCACGCGCAGTGCGATAACTATAGAATAGGTGGTGTGTATGCACCAGCCAAACGCATAGTCTGCGTCAGCCCACCGCATCGTGGCTTATGTGTATCTGGCTCGACGGCCTCGTTATTGATAATCAAACAATCAGTCGCGTATTAGATACACGCCCACGTATTGCATACAGTGGTGATTCACTGTAATCAAGAAACACCGCGTTGTATCTGTGTTTACGATGCGGTTGGCTAAAGCAAACGCCCGGCTAATGTTTCTGTCTTTCTCGAGGGTTTTGCCGTCAAAAGTTTGTTTAAAAACCAACCCTCTGCCGAGACGCGTGTGTAATTAAAACGCAAGTGGATATCATCGTCCGCGAAAAACTTGCAAGTGCGCAGGTATATATTATACTTGGAAAAAAAAGAGTCAGAGCCGGAGGAAAAAAAAGTACCGCGTGGATGTAACGTTCGATCAATCTCACGTGAGTGTGTTTAATTACACGCTCGGCCTTGCATCATGGAGTGGAGGGCCTCGTAAAACAATACGCCACCCCCAAGGCCCCAAAAATTATTCCAAACGAAAAAGACGAGCTCTTTTGACCTTCTTTTTATTCGCGTTTATCTGAAAAAATGAAGTTTTTGAAGCAGAGAAAAAAACGAGGCATGTAATAGCCGTGCCTCGAGTGCCCATGCAGAGGTGAACTTTTTTTACTTCTCTCTCTCTCTCTCTCTCTCTCTCTCTCTCTCTCGTCGAGATACCCCAAGTTTCTCACGTCAATCCAAGCGTTCCTCCCGGACCGATTGTAAGTCATTCAATTTTACCGATAATAATCAAAAGTTTTCATACACCCAATACACGTACAGATGTCATCCAATTATCATAAACCTTCATATGCTATAGTGCAAAAGAACATATAATACATTCTCTGAACTCGGCAAAATTTAAAGCGACAGCTCAAACAACGCACCAATAAAGCTGTGCCGTTCTTTATACTTAGGTTTTTTGCATATGTCTATCGAAGCACCAAAAATGTTTCCATCACCACTGTGCTGTATATGTGTACGAAAATAAAATTAATTTCTTCTCCCGAACAATTTCCGATTCTTCAATGGTATATTGCTTGCGCCTACCAAGCCTATGTAATTTCATACGTGCACGCGAACAATTTTGCTGATGTGCGCACCTCTATCTGTGCACACGCGCGTTTCGCGAAAACAATGGGACGCTCCGCAATAACAATTTATATTACTGCTCGAGAGCAGCGAAATCACGCTAGCGTTGAATCTGATTACTTATAGCACAGGTGGAAACGCTACAACTATAATCATCTCTCTCTCTCTCTCTATTTCTTTCTCTCTTTGCTTTCAAGCTCAAACTTTCAACAGTTTGCAACGTGTTAACGTAACAGGGTGTATACGCAAAAACAAGGTGAAAAAAGTTATCGTTACGTGTAGTGCCAAAGGGCCAAGGCGCGATCGTCACACTGGGCAAAAAAGGTCGATTATTCTAAAAAACTGCGTGCACCTAATATCATAGCTGGTCAATGCGAAAAAAAAACCAAAGATTGATATTTAAGGAAGATGAATAGCACGAGACTATGTAGCTGTTGCTACGTAGCTCAACTACACTTTGGGAATTGTTACTGCAAAGAGACAAGGAGGAGAGGGCGGTAGGAGAAAAAAAAAGAAGGAATGAAGAGTGTGTACGATAAAACTCTCTCTGGTTTCTGCTGGCGAAGACGTACGTGTACGGACGTTGGCTGCATGCGCAAAAGATCGCCCTGACATTGACGAGTTGTGTGCGCCCCTTTCTCTCTCCGCCAGTCCTCCCCTTGATTGTACAATAGCCGCGTACATGCGCCGGAGCCCATCCAAGAAACAGAAAGAGATGGCAAATCCATATTCACAGATAGACGTACACCGCGCGTACAAGAGGGAGACTGGAAAGAAAGAATAATGGCATACGTATGACTGACCTTATTTCTCTCTCTCTCTCTCTCTCTCTCTCTCTCTCTCTCTCTCTCTCTCTCTCTCTCTCTCTCTATCTCTCTGCAGGAGCAAGCTGCTTTTATAATTGAAAATGCGCGTCACACAGGGGCGTTGTACTCGTAATGTACGGAGCTCATCCTGTCTCTGCAGATATCAATGCAGCCGCGCTGCTTGTATACATAGATTACGTGCCTCGCATCTCCCACTGCTCTCTTACATATTGTACCTTGGCAGCGGATCTTGTTTCTTTCGCGGTTCTTCGACAAATCTTGCTCGAGGGGAAAAAAAGAAGTAACGCCTTCGGCCGGATAGCCGGTCCTTTAGTGTCAGTGGAAAACTGCCGAGGGGGAAAGTTTCGCGGGCTTTACAGTTGATCTCTCTGACGGTGTGGTGGCGATGGCACGAAATAAGCCCGCTATGAGGGCCGAACTTTGCGAAAAAGTATGCGCGACCAGCCCAATGTTTTTAACGCTGAAGGGAACGAGTTTTTTTCCCTCTTTTTCAACGTGATCTTGTGATCTTCGTTTTTTATTTTACTTTTTTTTTTTTTTTTTTTTTTTTTTTTTTTTTTTTCTCATTGCTCTCTTCTGGGGGGTGAGTAACGAAGAAGCGGCGCACGCACTCGTGAAAGAGAAAGAAGAGCGGACGAATTCGTTTTATTATGAACGTGAAAGTACTCGAAGATTAAAGCTGCCTGCTGCTGTGGGTACAACGCGAGACTGGCCCAAGCACGTTGTGAAACGACGGTTTTTTGGATTTCTCGAGACCGTCCCTGTCGCCGTAGTCTCCCTCTCTCTCTCTACGTGTGTGTTTTTGCAGCCAATGGTGGTCGCGAGTTCCTCCTTTTTTTCCTTCCCCTTCTTCAATTAGATGTCTGCGATAAATTAATCTTTATTAGATTATAATTACCCATGCCGAGGATACGTGAGATGGTTATATTTCATCCGGCGTCCGAATTCATTTGCATCGCGAGCACACGGCGTTTATACACACGTATAAAGAGATCCGAGATAAAGAGGGGCAATAAAAAATAATCAGCGCGAGGGCAGACGAGATGCTTCACGCGCGTAATCATAGCTTTCTTGTATTATTGAAGTGTATGGGTTCCCTTACCCACCGTCTTATATACATTCCGCTGCTCCGGCCCGGCTTTTCCCCCGAAATTATTTAATCCGCATTAATACACGGCAACTTGTAATTACGGTATCGCTCGGACATCTTCCCTTTTCTCAACGAGCTCTCTCTCTCTCTCTCTCTCTCGCCTTATTTCCGCCTTCCCGTGCTCACGTGTATGTATATCTAGTCAATCATTATAATTGGTATATTCGTCCTTTGTATCACGTGTGCGTTTACCCTCTTGCTTATTATTACGTACGTCTGGACCCCATCACGTCGGACGCCCTACAGGTAGAAAAGGAAACAAAATATTTTTCGATATCTCATTTATCTACATTGAGCTGTTATTGCGCGTGGTAACTGTTGTTATGCGTAGTTGAGTACAGCTTTATATACTTTGATAGAAAAATCATGTCACGGATAATGTTACATCTGCAGTGCATCTATTACGAGCTATTATTTGGCAAGTTTATTAAGATAATGTGGTACGTATCTTTAATTTCACAGCTGTTTTTTTCATTAACGAGTTTACCTTCAGAATAATCCCAAGTAATTATCGCCTCTTCAGAACCCAACTACGAAGATGAGGTGTGAATATCAAAGGATTTCAATTCCTTATTTATAAAAAAAAATTTTATCAGAATTCCATTTTGCTTCGTTGAAATCTGTTATTACCGTTAAATCCGTATTATATGGTCCACTCGACAGTTTATTTTTGCCGAGTAGTGCTTTCATGCATAATAAAATGAAATATTGCACCCTACTTTTAGATTTGCTTGTAGAAAGAAAATCACAGATTCATATGAGTTTGACAAGAGTGTAACGGTGTAATCTTGATTTTTTTTTTTGTATACAGTACATTCAATGATATTGTTTTTTTTTTTTTTTTGTTTTCTATTTCTCCAATCAAGCTTCAACTCTCCAACGCAGGACGGGCTTTTACATTATGGGTATACTTTTGCAGCACTGACGTATACTAGGGGTATAGTCCAGTGCAATAATAGGTACACCGCAACGATTCACTGATCGTTCAGGGAGTCGGGGAACTCGAGTCGAGCGACACTCGAACGAAACGTGCGCGTCACCACCGCATCACAATCATCGGCGTGTAGCAAAAATTCGAAAATCGGCGTCGCACGTGCACGCGCGCAGCCGAGACGAGAGAAATATGATGATCGTCATCATCATCATCATCATCATCATCATCCGAATGAAAATCGTCGGTACGAGAGAGAGAGAGAGAGAGAGGCCATAAATATCAGCCTCATAAATCGCGCCACGAATATAATCGAATCTCATCGATCAGCCAGCCTCTCCCGTGCCATGCAGCAACAGCAGGAGGAGAATAGCGGGCTTGTGTCGCGCACGTGCGGCATGCCGCTGCGGCCGCATAACATGTTATATGGGCGGAAGCGCACAGTTCTCTGTGTGTCTGCAGACTCTTCGAGCTGAGACTGATTCTGTTTCTCTCTCTCTCTCTCTCTCTCTCTCTCTCTCTCTCTCTCTCTCTCTCTCTCTCTCTCTCTTAACGAACGTTGACGTCGACGCGACAGACGAACCGACGGTGTTTCAGTTAGTTTTGCCGTATCTTGCGTTACCATAGGTGAATATATAGGCCCAAGGAGAGGATTTTATGATTTTTTATGAAACGTATTAATTGCTATTTCTTTTTTTGTTTTTTGTTTTTTGTTTTTTTTTTTTCACGGGACGTTTAATTTGATGCAAGAAAATAAAGCTGTTTTATATTAGGATAGATTATCCTCTAGAACTGAAAATCCGATCTCAAAAGAAAAATAAATAAAAAAAACCATCGTGAAAGAATGAGAAACAGGGGCAGAAGTGAAAAAAAGCACAGTATAAGACACAATACCAGCGAGCAGCACCAAGATCCCACCCGCATTATAAATTCGACGAGCATCTCCATCATCGTAAAGGCGATGGCGCGCGTGTATTTGTATATGTATACGGAGCCTATATACATCAAACCGATCCCTTCGTCAATGTCATCGTCCTTCATTCAACCACCGATCAAACTCTCAAGCACTCCGATGCGGCAGCACAGAAATTTTCCATTTTCAAGATATGGACGAGCCCCACACACGTACACACGAGGGAAGCTAACGGGGGTAAAAAAAAGCCGCAACAACGTCGGAGAAGCTTCTTCTGGGAAGGACAGGCCGCTTGCCGGTTTCTCTCGATCGACTCGCACGCGAAGCCAGGCTCCGTGTTTTTCCGGCCGCCTTTTTCGCTCCTACGGATTTCGTTCTCGCCCGACTCGTTTCTCTCCCTCGCTCCATCGATGCAGCTATTACCCATCCGCTGCCCCCACCCCCCAGATGGATAGGTATACGTATTGTACACGCGCACCGACTTTGGTCTGGTTCTCTCTTGTCTTGGCTTTTCTCGCGAGGCTCCCTTCTCCATTTCGCTTAATCGCACTTTCCTGCGATCTATTTCAGCCTTTGGCTGCTTATACTAGTGTGTTTCTCCGCGCCCTCTTCCCTCCCTCGTCGATGATCGCGCCTCTAATTTTATTTTAAACAGATTGGCCACGTGATATTCATCTCATCGATACATATTCATTTGATACCAACCACTTTAATACTTCTGGTTTCTCCGTTTCGAAATACACACCGCAGGTATACGACTTTGAAGAATCGCCAATATTTTTTCACACAATCACCGGAGCTCTGAAAAATGTATGGAATACATATTAATCTATATGTATACAGAAAACGTGATATATATGCATTAACAAGTACGTGAGTCACAGGTTGTACAATTTTTATTTTCGACGATTAAACATTCGTGAGCTATTGACAATAATTAAGCTTCATAAAACATCGCACGGGCCCGCCTATATAATCCAACATTCCAAAAACCGACGCGAGCAAAGAGCCTCGGACCGTTATTCTTTTATGGTAATTCCTTCCAACTTCTCCGCATTCGTGGATACTTAAAAGCACGTGACGCTCACCTCTTACGGGATATATACCTTAGTTTACAATTTCGACGCCTAGTCGCTGTACTGCGGCTTTTGTCTATTTGCGTGTACGTACGCTAACATGCCGTTGTGCCAACAGGTCAACCACTTTTACAAAAGATTTTAACTTTGAACCTTTGCGCTTTTTCTCAATCATCGATTGTCTAAGCTAAACGGAGCCCCGGTGTTTTCAGAACCAATGTTTACTTAGTAATTAAAGCTTTGGAGACCAAGGCAAGTCGTGTTTCAAGTACAGTTAGCTCGAAGGCTCAACAATTTTTCATACCTATACTCTTACGAGAACTGCTTCGCTCTGACTTCAAATGTGGAAAACCACTTTAACACAGTAGCTGACATCCCACGTGAAATATTATTTATTCTGAAAACGAAACAAATTACCAAATATACAAGCCGTCGATAATTATTTATCAAAGGACGAAAATCCAAACAAAACCATGAGGAACGACTCCTAGGTACGAATCTTTGAGGAGGCGTCCTCTAAATCAAACACTGCCAGCCAGCCGCAGTGCCATAAATCACTAGATTATACGCATCACTTGGCCGCGTTGAGCCAAGCAAAGCATCACCCTCGCGCTCGCGGTTTTTAGAAAATCATACTCTTTCTCTCTCTCTCTCTCTGTATGTACGGGGCCCCTGCTTCTTTTCTCCATCCTTTACAATAGCAGCATTAAATCTCCCGAGCAAATGAAAACTCTCCGCGTAGCAGGAGCAGCAGCAGCAACAACACAGTCGTGCCGAGCAATACAGAGCAGATCACCCATATAGCGTGTAGCAGCTTCTCCTTGCCGGGGCAAAAAAACAAACCATTCCGCTCTGGAGACGTGGACGGTGGACATGCAGCAGCAACATCGCACCATTTAACTCACGACGATCGCATATCCGTCAGGACAGAAGGAAAGGGAAGAGAAGAGGCCATGTAGTCATAGTCGTCGTCGTCTTTGCTATTGGATACATGTACCTGTGGGTCTCGTGCATAGCCAGCTGTGCAGGCCAGCTATACTGCCCTAAAAGGCGCAGCCGGCTGGAGCGAGCGATTTTTCCAAAGCTGGGGGGGGGGTAAACTGGCGACGATAGGAGAAAAAGGAGAGGAGTGGTATAGCATAGGGGCACATTGCTGGGTGCAGGTAGGTATAATATACGGAGAGCTCACTCAACGGGTTCGGCTGAGATGAGCATTGCAGGGATTACATTATATGTTTGGTTTTTCCGTGTTGCGTTGTTGTGAAATAGCGGGAATTAATTAATCCCTGGATATTGTTACTCTGATATGAATTTATGATGATTGGCCGTGTTGGTCAGTGCAAGGAAGAACCTTTTAATGCTTCTGATGAGATACGAAGATTTTTTAGAAGAAAATTTTTTTATTCACCCACTTTAAGCAGCCAACCATCGTCAAATAACATTAATAACCATCCATCGTTTACAGATTCATGCACAAATTTTACGCACACGATTGTCGATCGATACCCGTACGAATCATTTTCCTTCCTAAAGTTTCGGAGATACACGCACGAGACGTACTGTGCCTCAACAGATCGGAATAAAAAACTATACACGGACAAATAGCGGTTTGATGAAATCATACATAAGTATGAATTTATACAAGGACGAGACTTAATCATCCTTGGATCCATGTATACATATACACACATGCTGATTATTTATCTGTCAACGGATTCATACAAGGCAAATAATTATTCTTGGTCAAATTTGTACAGCAATAACTAATTGTTTTTCTACGCACCTATATACAAAGACGAATCATCGTTTGTTTTAAAATTCATACAGATATGGTGTTGAGGTACCAACATATTTTTTGGTCTTTATCAATGCACATAAAAGGTGTATCTTGGTACCGATCTCTGTTAGTCTTCTAAAAATCCGGTTCCTCATGCACATCAGCAACTCTAATATACTGATATGATTATATGATTATCGTGCTATATTATTCCTCGTGTGCACGCACGTCGAAATCTTTCATCTGTAGTCTCATCACGTGTTCCCATGATTCTTATTTATCCTCTTAAAATCGAGGCTATTCGCATAATTACAACATCACTCTCCCAGGATTTTTCATCGCATCTGTACGCAGAGAGACTGGAGCTTTTCTCTTACCCTCTGTACTCTTGTACTTTACTTTTGCATCTACCAATAGGAGTACCATTCACACTTATCCTTTGCATCCATCCCGATCTTATACGAAATACAAGGATTAATTTTTTTTTTTTTCAATCCATCCTTGTACATGTTTCTCTTATTAATGATGAACCTGTATAGTGATCGTTAAAGATTCGTTTATCGCCCCATAAGTTTATGTATACCTCATGAAATGATCAATGAATACAAATCAATCTTCCTCTGTCTGTGCTCGATTATAATTATTATTAGGAAAGAGGGAACGAAATAAAACTTGATGGATCAGCCTCTTATTATCAAACGCCACGCCGATCCCGGGTGAGCCTGCGCTCCTTCGCGAAAGCTGTACCGATGCAATGCCCATTTAACTTTGGACCGGATGCGTTTTTTGATGACGAAAATGTACGACTTGACAAATTATTACACCAATCAAGATCAACGCAAAAAGCCAGTGAATGAGCAGGGCGAGAAGGACGACAATTGCGATCCCATGCCATAGAGGCAAAAACACGATTGGGCACAGCTTAAAGGTGCAGTGGAAGCTCAGTGCCCGGTGTACGTAGTCGGTTTCTAATCCTTCACATAAAAGCTCTGGCCCGCACTTTCAAACAGTGACTTAATCTTGACACTAAAAATCAGATGAAAAAAACCACTTAGCATCCCAAATACACGCAGAGAAAAAAAACCATACAAATCCCCAGGATCAAAAGGAAGCGAAAGGATATATATATTCGGCAACAGCCGTTTCGGTAAATGTGTCGAAGTCAAAGCCGCGGCAAACGCACTCACACACATGTACGTGCACAAGCCTACAGGCAATCGGCGATGGTATGGCAGCAGGAGCAACAGTAGTAGTAGAATAGAAGGTATAGATCGGCGCGTATACCTACACGCGGTGTCGTTGCCCTTTCTCTCTATGCTACCGCACACTATGTGTGCTATACACGGGAGCGCTGTTGGTGACTATTGGTATATAGGTGGGCATTATATATGGTCGGTGTGGCGTTGGTGCACGCGCCGAGAACTCAGTGCGTCGTACTGCGTCAGCTCGAACGTACGCTTTGTATACGTATACTCATTGTCTATTGTGACGATTGTAATTTTGGTGATGTCGTTTTGAAATGCTTTTTTTTGGAGCTTTTTGTATCATCTATACTTTCTTTGAGACTTATTATGATGTTTATAGGTAAAATCGATTTTTTGTAACGGAAAAACTCTCATTTTTATGAATTTTTTCTGACAACAGAGCTCATTCAGAGTGAAATTTAGATTATAAAATTTTATGGCCGTTGAACTCGTTTTTCATGAATACTAATTCCAGTAATACTGAACAATCGTAGATTTCACAATTGGAGATTTTTAAATAGGAAACATTGCTATCTAATGCATGATCCTACAGTAAGTAATGTCTCTTAACAGTATGAAAAAAAAAAAAAAAAAAAAAAAAAAACAATCACCCATAGTACGAAAGCATTAGCCAAATTCAACTTTGCGTTTTTCAAGTAGTAAAAGCCAGGTATAGTAAGACACAGACCCGATGAAGCGTACAAATCTAAAACTGTTTCGTACATCCAAGATTGTAATTTTAATACACGATATACATCCGAATGCTCTTAATGTTTGAATTTAAGCGCGAAGTAAACTATTTATCTCGGTTGTATGCCGATACGTATCTGGTTACACTTGTACCTGCGCTCTATTCATACGCAACACGTGACTCGTATTCCAAGGCGATCTTATCCCACCCATCTTCCATTCAAAACAACTGGATCACAAGGTTTTATTTTAAAATAAACACACCTCATTCATAAATAACGCGAACCAAAAGAGGAACATCTCCTGAGCTACATGTATATATATATATATATATACTCAAGCTGTAATCGTCGTGAAAGGTTGTGCACGTCGTAATTTATTTTAAATATTCATAGAGTTCCTTATTTGAGCTTTCAGCAGGAATGTTTCGAAAGACGCTTCATTCGTTGCGCTGGATGAAGCACTGCAATTTAATGGGTGTATCACTATTAGATGAAAAAAACAAATTATAATATGCGCATACGTTTTCAAGCTTATCAGCAGTTAATTTTTGTCTGAACCGTTCGATGAATCTGCTCGTGAGAGTCATCCGACAATAAGCGTCATGGGAAACGTCACGCGATACCGATTTCATACATAGATACAGTGTTTAACAACAATATTGTAATAAAGTAATTACCACGCGTACCACCTGTGTTTAACAACTCTCGACAATTGTGTGTGCATTTTTCAAAAGGGATACTCGCTGAATTTACGCCCAACAAAATTCCAGCCCTAATGAGCGGCTTCTCCTCTTCCTCTTGTGTTTTTTAATCATCATCGAACCTCACGGTCTAACTTTACGATGAGATGCTCACGCACGCGCGCGGATCACCCTCAAAGACATGTATTCCCGCCATGTGACTAATTTGGCAGTGTTTACAGCTGTAATTGCTGTGTTTCGTAATTACGTGGGGTGGACCCGGATCGTCGAACTCAGTTCCGCTCGCGTGACGCTTATGCAATGCAACAGAGGAACCGAGAGCCTAATGAAACCCCAATTAAAACGTCATCGCTCCTCCGACTGCCGTTTATTCTTATGGGTCAATATTTTCTGATGCAAAAAAATTGGCTGGTACGCACTGTCATTTCTTTTTTTTTTTTCAACAGTCTCATCACTTGCATCGTCTGAAAACCTAATTGGCGAAAAATGATTGTTTTCCAGAAAACACGAATCCTCGATTTTATCGAGAAACAGTTGACTGTGAGTTGAAAAAAAAATCCAATAAAAAAAAAAAAAAAAAAAAATGAGGCAAAAAAAAAATTTTCAATGTATGTCAAAGTAGTCACACGTGTACGAGAATGCAAAATTCACGGAAACTTTTTGAAAACAGCCGGCTCCTTATCATTCTCCGCGAGTGCTTTCCCATACGTCACTCGCATCTATCATACGCCTATTGTACCGATAGAGACAGAGAGAGAGAGAAAAGTTTACGGCGTGTACGTAGAGGAATCGTGTAACCTTTCAGATATAGGAAAGGAACACATCAGGAGGGGAAAGAGGCAATAAGGAGGAGGAGCAGGAGGGAGAACGAAGAAGAAGAGGAGGAGGATACGGCACCTAGTTCCGCGAGGAGAGCACCTGTCGTTCCCTCTCTCTTCTCCTCCTCCTCCTCCTCCTTTGGTTCTTCTCTTCGGCAGAGCAAGAGAAAGACGAAGAGAGACTACGCTCTCGGGGGCTCGCCAAGGCCTAAGTGGACGGGTTATCAGTAGACGCAACATCTTGCTCGCGACAGGAGCAAGAGAGGTGCTGCCCACCGCGCGAGACAGTACCGTATAGAGCGCTACTTAGGAAAAAAAAGCTCTTTGACGATACTCATTTCATTGTTTTAATTCCGTTTCGACATCCGAAGATCGTTCATTGGCTCGAGATCGGTAGGTGACTTTGGCGCTGATCGGTTGGGATCGGCAACTACACGTGACACGTGCGTTCAAACCTTCGACACGACAGTACACACACGGACGAAGGAGTTATCACAACGATTATTTTCACGCGTTGAGTGGTTGATTCTTGTATTGAATTGTGTCCCGTGCGATCTCTCGAAGTTTAGAAAAGAGGGTCACTCCTGCGGTGAGCGTATACTGTAGACATCGAAAGGGTGACAAATAATTGGAAAGGAGGAGGAGAAGGAACAGCTGGTGGGCCGAGCCGGCGGCCGGGATGCGGCACGAGGAGCTCCTCGGCTCCAGCTAACGCAAGAGGCGCGCGCGCCGGATCATCGCGAGGTAAGTTTACCCTATATGTTCTAATCATGAAAATTGCTAATTTCGAAATCGGCTCGTAAAAATGTAACGGTACGTGGAGCGACGCGAGGGTGAAAATTTTTTTTTTTCTTTCTTTCTTTTCCATTGGAGTATCTTACATTGGAAACCTACTCTTTGGAGCAACGAACGAATCGTCCCGTCGATCCCACGATTCCCGCGTACCGATGTGCACGTCAGCGCAGTTCAACGGGGCACCCGATCATAGTCGTTTCAGCTCACTTCGTCTCCTCTCTCTCTCTCTCGTATACTCGTGTGCCACACACACATGTATCACACGCAACGATCAACTGATCTAAATCTACCCTCGGGAGCTCAGCAGCACTGCCGATGATTTTTCTCCCCCTTTTAACGCGTGCAACTCTCCTGTCGGGTGCACCACGTGTATTAAACCCGCAGCCACGTGCATGAGAATTTCTCATTAAACGCACAAACGCAGCGGCAGGAGGAGGAGGGCGCAGGTGGAATTTCGCGAACGCGCCCTTCGACGACAGGACGAACAAACGAGGCCTTGCTCGGTATAATACACATAAAAGGGGCGGGTGGAAGGCAAAAAAAGTGCAACAGGAGGTTCTACAGCTCCTCGCGCGTGCAATTTGCGCTCGTTACCGGCTTTTGAATTAACGGCTCGCGCCCGCGCGCACACACCGAGAGCGAGCGATGAATTATATACCGAGAGCTGGTGCACTTTGCAGGATCCGCCGCGCGGCTTAGCTGAGCTTACGGTCCGCTTTTGCCCCGCGCGCGAAACAATGAGATATCCGTATATAGCTGTGCGAGCTGGCTCGCTCTTTTTACCACCGGTGTCTCGAGTCTTGGGTTTGCCGGCCCGCTCTCGCTCGATCGGCTGCTGCACGTGTAGCGGTTTTAGCTGTTTGCATTACATATTATTAATCCTCCGGGGGGGTTATTGCCGGTCGTGTATGTACACGGGAGTTGTTGCTGCTGCTGCTGTTCTTACTTTAATTGAATGTTCTTGCGACGTCTAATCTGGAGATGGGAGATTCGTCTCACGGTGTGTAATCGGAGACCGTCGAAATAATATGTTTGGACGATCGAGGGAAATACATGGAGGTGTCCGGTACTATAGCCGATCGAGTTTCATTCACTTGGTCGCAAGTTACCATCGATGTAGGTGGTGGG